>CM060337.1:20701675-20709175 GCA_030674155.1 Stramonita haemastoma
AATAGATAAGCACTCATGTGCTTTTTTACATCCAGTCCCCGCCCTTTTCAGGGATAACATCAAGATTAAAAAGATAATGAACAATATACTATACGCAGTACCAAACAACATACAAGAATAAGGACACTATATAAAATAGGTAATATAAATGCACTTATTCAGGAACGAAAGTCAGAAGTCAAAATAAAATGATTTTGATTATTAAAGAAAAAATCATAAAAGCGCTAATAGATAAAGAGCAAACAAGAGAACATAATGAAGAGAGAGAGAGAGAGAGAGAGAGAGAGAGAGAGAGAGAGAGGAGGAGAGAGAGAGAGAGAGAGAGAGAGAGAGAGAGAGAGAGAGAGAGACAGAAGACAGACGACAGACAGACAGACAGACAGACAGACAGACAGACAGACAGACAGACAGACAGACAGACAGACAGACAGAGACAGACAGACAGAAGAGAGACAGACACAGAGACAGAAAGAGACAGAGACAGAGAAGACAGAGAGACAGAGACACACAGACAGACAGACAAAACAAACAGACAGAAGAAACAAACAGACAAACAGACAGAACAAACAGAGAAATAGAGAGGAATTTGCACACTTTAAGTCTGGACAATAACAACTACTAGCCCACTTAATCCTGTTAGTATGCGGGGGGCTGACTAAGAGTAACAGCATTCATTGCAAATCGGTGGTCTAGGAGGTAAGCGCCTGTCTAAAAGCGAAAAGTCCGGGTCAGAGTGTGCGGTGGTTTGAATCCCTTTTGGGTCCCACACTTTCCCCCCATCCATTAGACCATGAGTGGTGGTCTGGGTGCTAGTCTTTCTGGATGAGACGATAAACCGAGGTACTGTGTGTTACACATCATTATTTAGCGCACGTAAAAGAACCCCCGGCAACCAGAGGGTTGTCCCTGGCAAAATCCGGTAGAAAAAAAGCCACTCAGATAGGGGAAACAAGTAAGTTTGTTTACAGGAAAAAGAAAAAAAATAGGTAGGCGCTGCACTTGTGGCGACGCGCTCTCCCCAGGGAGAGCAGCAGCCGAATTTCACGCAGAGAAATCTTCAATAATGTAAAGTGGTTTATAAAATAAATAAATACATATGTAGCATGGCCTGCAATGTCACTAGATCAAAAACAACACTACAAGGCACTGTCCAAGGAGGAAGAAAAAGAGGCAGACCAAGAAGAGATGGGAGGACAACATCAGCGAATGGACAGGCCTAGAACTCAACAAAACCCTGAGAAAGGCAGAACAGAGAGGAATGGAGAAAACTTGTTGTCAAGTCTTCATGGATGCCCCACGGTCGCCAGACTAAGGGATAGATAGACGGATGGATAGATAGATAGATAGATAGATAGATAGATAGATAGAAGATAGATAGATAGTAGATAGATAGATAGAGATAGATAGATAGATGGATGTAGATAGATAGTAGATAGATGGATAGATGGATAGATAGATAGATAGTAGATAGAGATAGATGATAGATAGATAGATAGATAGATGGATACAGACAGGATAGGATAGAGGATGATGGATAGATAGATGATAGATAGATAGATAGATAGGATAATAGATAGATAGATAGACAGACAGACAGACAGACAGACAGATAGATAGATAGATAGATAGTAGATAGAAGATAGATAGATAGATAGATAGATAGATAGATAGATAGATAGCATGACCAGCAGTGCACAGACAATGATGACCTAACACTCATTCACACATGAACCATGGCCTGCTGCTCTGACAATGTTCCGGCTGGAACCCTGAAGGGAAGTTGAGGGCGATAGGCTACACGAAGAGAGAGAGAGAGAGAGAGAGAGAGAGAGAGAGAGAGAGAGAGAGAGAGAGAGAGAGAGAGAGAGAGAGAGAGAGAGAGAGAGAGAGAGAGAGAGAGAGAGAGAGAGGAGAGAGAGAGAAAGGGAGAAGAAGGAGAGAGGAGGGGGGAGAAGGAAGGAGAGAGAGAGAGAGAGAGAGAAGAGGAGAGAGAGAGGAGAGAAGAAGGAGAGAGAGAGAGGAGAGAGAGAGAGAGAGAGAGAGAGAGAGAGGAGAGAGAGAGAGAGAGAGATGAGAGAGAGAGAGAGAGAGAGAGAGAGAGAGAGAGAGAGAGAGAAAACAATGAGTAGACAGAGAGAAAGAGAGAAAGAAGAGAGGGAATAGACAGAGACAGAGACAGAGAGAGACAGACAGAGACAGATGACAGATAGATACACACACACAAACACACAAACACAACACACACATCGGATAAGACTATATACCGAGGTCCCGTGTGAGAACGCACGCAGAACATCTTGTGGACACGTTAAAACCTGTTCCGCTTTTCAGAAGAGGCGGTGAGAACGGATGACAAAATTTACAAAACTATATACAGACGGGGACTGTATGTAAAAAAAAGCGCATGAGCGCTTATTACATTGTCCTCGAAATAAAAGAATAAATAAGTAAATAAAATTAATAAATTAATTAATAAACGCACACACACACAAACACATACACGAAACACACACACACCACACACACCACACACACACACACGCACACACACATACACACATGCACACACACACAATACACACACAAATACACACACACAAATACACACACAAACACACACACAGACACACACACAGCACACACACACACACACACACACACACACACACACACACACACACACGAGAGAGTCAGACTCAGACAGACAGACAGACAGGCTAGCAGCAAACAAGTAGACAAGTAGACAGACAGACAGACAGACAGAAGACAACAGACAGACAGACAGACAGACAGACAGACAGACAGACAGACAGACAGACAGACAAGGACACAGACCGGGACAGTGCAAGCTTGTGCTTTGACAAGAGTTCCGGAAGAGCTGAGAGGAAAAGAAATGCGATAGGGAAACTGTTACGTAGAAAACCTTTCCACACAGAACAACCGTTTCTGCCTAGTGGACCACAGAAATTCTTTTCTTGTTGATGTCGTTGGTGTTGTTGCTGATGTTGTTGTTGGTCTTCTTCTTCGACTTCTTCCCAATTCTTTTTTTCAATTCTTCTTCTACTTGTTGTTTGTTGTTGTTGTTGTTGTTGTTGTTGTTGTTGTTGTTGTTGTTGTTGTTGTTCTTCTTTTCTTCTTCTTCTTCTTCTTCTTCTTTCTTCTTCTTCTTTGCAAAATTCTTTCTTTTCTTTTTCTTCTTCAACATTCTTCTTCTTTTCTTCTTCTTCTTCTTCTTCTTTCTTCTGCAAATTCTTCTTCAGAATTCTTGTTCTCTCAAAATTCTTCTTCAAAATTCTTCTTCAAAATTTCTTCTTCTTCTTCTTCTTCTTCTTCTTTCTTCTCTTCTTCTTCTTCTTCTTCTTCGGCACATTACTCCTCTCTTGCAATCTCTCCACTGGCTGCCTGTGCCACAGAGAGTAAACTATAAGATCAGTACTCTCTGTTATAAATGTCTTCACAAAACAGCACCCTCCGACCTCTGTGAATGTCTTTACCCGTACACTCCTTGTTCCCTCCGCTCTGCTGCAGATACCCTGCGCTTACAAATACCTAGATTCAATCAATCCACCGTCGGCCGTCGCTCTTTCTCTGTTTCTGGTCCAGTGATCTGAACAATCTCCCTCTCTCCCTTCGTAAAAGCCTACCTATGACACATTTAAATCCAGCCTCAAGACACACTTATTTCAAAGCTAAGACTTTCCTATCCTGTTTCATCTTCTGCCCCTGCTCTCAACAGCCGAAATATCCACCACCCTGCCAAAGTGTTTAACCTCTATATGTATGTATGTATGTATGTATGTATGTATGTATGTATGTATGTATGTATGTATGTATGTATGTATGTATGTATGTATGTATGTATGTATGTGTGGTATGTATGTATGTATGTATGTATGTTGTTGTTGTATGTATGTATGTGTGTGTGTGTGTACATTGACTTCGTTAAAAATCTAATTGTTGTTGGCTGCATGTGCAAGAATTGTTTGAATGCAAGGGCTTTGATTTGTTTTTGCAAGATATAGAGCTATATAAATTCATTTTATTATTATTATTATTATTACCGTAAAATCCCTAGCATAAGCCCACCATCTAGCAAACGCCCACCCACCACTTTGGGCCAAAAGTTGTGCACAGGGGTAAGCTACCTAACAAATGCCCACCCTGCTTTTTTCAAAGAGACTGCTCACTTTCACTAGGATTTGTGCAGACTGTTCTAAAAGTCATCTTTTCCCCCTTCTTTACCTTTTCCTGTTTCTTTCCTTTTTTCTTATTCTTTGTCTCCTCCCTCACTCCCACCCATCCCCAACAAAGTGATTTAAAATTACGTCATGCTTTTTTCCACTGACGTCTTTTGTCTGTCAGTGACGAACGGGTACTTTGACGACGCTTCCTGATGGCTGAAGTTGGTTCTTGAATCTCTTTGTGCCATTTTTGCAAAATGCCGAATGTCTTGAATGTCCTCGTTGGCCTTCTTTGCCTCAAAGTCCTTTTTTTCTATTTTCCTTCACTTCTACTCACATGACCTAACTTACATGCTTTCACTCAATTACACGGTTGAGCACAAAAATTATTTTGTGCAAAGGGCTCTATCCCTGGCAAACGCCCCCCCCCCCCCCCCCCCAATTTTGCCCTAAATCAGTGCACAGGGGGGGGGGGGGGGGGGGGCGTATGCTAGGGATTTTACGGTATTATCATTCTTCTTCTTCTTCTTCTTCTTCTTCTTCTTCTTCTTCTTCTTCTTCTTTCTTCTTCTTCATTCATCATCATCATCATCATCATCATCATCATCATCATCATCTTCTTCTTCTTCTTCTTCTTCTTCTTCTTCTTCTTCTTCTTCTTCAGAATTCTCCTTCTCCTTCTTCTCCTTCTCTTCTTCTTCTTCTTCTCCTTCTCCTTCTTCTTCTCCTTTTTCTTCTGCAAAATTCTTCTTCTTTTTCTTCTTCTTCTTCTTCTTCTTCTTCTTCTTCTTCTTCTTCTTCGTCGTCGTCGTCGTCGTCGTCGTCGTCCGTCATCGTCGTTGTCTTCGTCTGTCGTCGTCGTCGTCGTCGTCGAACACACAGACAGCAACTATTGTTGTCTGTCATATAAGCCCAAGACGCGTTGCAGCTGCCCTGAATTAAATGCCTGACAAGTCAACCCCAGTAATCATGCAACTTTGACGTGGGAGAGAAGTATCATCTTTAAAGTCTCTCTGTAAAAAAAAAAAAAAAAGTAGGGGGGGGGGGGTGGGGAGTTGGTGGCAGGAGAGAGGTCCAAACAGGCAAAAAACCCAAAAAAACAAGAAGGAGATGACAGGAAAAAAAAAAAAAAAAAGCAAGGCAGAAACAAAAGGGAGGGATAGAAAAGAGGGAATTTCTAGGACAGAATTTCCAGAAGGTAGTGGTGTGTGTGTGTGTGTGTGTGTGTGTGTGTGTGTGTGTGTGTGTGTGTGTGTTGTGTGTGTGTGTGTGTGTGTGTGTGTGTGTGTGAGGGGGAGGGGGGTTCTGTTTATACTGACGAGCCCTCAGCGTCCCAAAGAGGAAACAGGCGGAGGAGATAAAAGCAATCTGGTTATAGACGGCACATTGTTTCAGACATTTCTGTAATTGTTCTGGTTTTTCTTTTTTTTTTCTTTTTTTTTAGTGAGCTTGCGAATATAGTACGTAAGTTGCCACGTGACATCAACCTGTTATGTTTTTTTTAAAAATTATTATTCTTTTATATCGAGGATAATGGGATAAGCACTCTTTATGCTTTTTTTTTAATTTTACATCCAGTCCCTGTGAAGGAGAGGAGAGAGAGAGAGAGAGAGAGAGAGAGAGAGAGAGAGAGAGAGAGAGAGAGAGAGAGAGAGAGAGAGAGAGAGAGAGAGAGAGAGAGAGAGAGAGAGAGAGAGCACAGACAGACAGACAGACAGACAGAGACAGACTAACAGACAGACAGAGACGGAGACGGAGACGGAGAGAGATATTCAAATCAATTTCTTTTATATTGATGATACTGCACAAGCAGTGATATGCTGTTTCATATCCATACCTCACCCTTATCAGGGATTACAGTCATGAGATGGAGAGACAGACAGGTAAACAGAACAGACAGACAGACAGACATGCAAACAGACAGACAGACAGACAGGCAGGCAGGCAAACAGGCAAGCAGACAGACAAAGACAGACAGACAGAAAAGGACAGATAGAGACAGACAGTCAGCAAAACAGACAGACATGCAGGCAGGAAGACATACATAGACAGACAGACAGAAAAAAACAGATAGAGACAGACAGACAGCAAGACAGGCGACAGACAGACAGGCAGGCAGGCAGGCAGACAGATATAGACAGACAGAAAAAGACAGAAAAAGTGACAGAAAGAAATACAAACAGACAGACAGAAAGACAGACAGAAAGACAGACAACAGGCGTAGAGACAGACAGACAGACAGACAGACAGACAGACAGACAGACAGACAAAAGACAGGCACAGGCAAGCAGCAGACAGGCAGGCAGACTAAGGCTGCCTTAATCTTTGCTGTGACAACAAGTCGGAAAATCTGATGAAAACTACAATGTGAAAAATGTGAGGCCCCGAAAATTTGCCCCAGCCCTTTTTTCCTTGAGCCTTGAAGATGAAAGAATTTCTAATAAAGAGGGGACATTGTCTGAGGTGGCTTTGTCTTGTTCTGTGAACTCACGCATGTGAAAGGTGTAACCCGACATAAAATGCTATGGCTCGTAGGTGAAGGAAAGGAAGGAGGGAGGGAGGGAAGGATGGAGGGAGGGAGGGAGAGAAACAGAGAAGGGGGGGATGGGGATGGAAGGGATGTTGAGGAGGGACGAGAAACACACACACACACACACACACACACACACACACACACACACACACACACACCACACACACAACACACACACACACACACACAACCAAAATGATACACACACAGATATATAGATATATATACAGAGAAGAGGATGGAAAAGGGAGAAGAAGAAGAAGAAGATGAAGAAGAAGAAGAAGAAGAAGAAGAAGAAGAAGAAGAAGAAGAAGAAGAAGAAAGAAGAAGAAGAAGAAGAAAGAAGAACAACAAACAACAACAACCAACAACGACGACAACAACGACAACAACAACAACAACAACAACAACAAATACATTCCAAAGAACAAGAACAGGAACAACAAGAACAAAAACCACAAAAAACCTACCCCCAAAAAAACAAACAACAACAACAAAAAAAAAAAACAAAGACTAAGTTTAAGAACAAGAGCAAGAACACACAAGCGTCACGGGAAACAACCCGAAGGAAATTCGCCCAAACAAAGACATAAAGAGATCAAGAACAAAAACCATCAGATAGGAGGGGAGGGAAAGGGACTACAACTACTACTACTACTACTACTACTACTACTGCTACTACTACTACTCTTACTACTGCTACTACTACTACTACTACCACTGCCACAGCTGAAAAGTCCTTTACTCTCTTCCCTTCCTCCCTCGGGGAACTATCAACTTCTCCAC
>CM060337.1:20714175-20726675 GCA_030674155.1 Stramonita haemastoma
AAAGAGGAGGAGGAGACAAAAGAGGACGAGAAGAAAGAGAAAAAGAAAAGCGAACGACGACGACGACGATAATGATGATAAACAATGACGATGACAATGACAAATGATGAAACAAAACAACAAAAAATTAATCAACTACAATATAACAAATATAACACTATTGAAAAGATGTAGACCAACAACAAAACGCAAGAAGAGATAAGAAGAGAAACGGGAACAAGGATGCAGATAGCTGTACCACTAGCAACCAGGAACCTGAGAGCTGCAAAGGATGCAGCAATGATAATCAACATCCTCTCCTCTCTTACCACCAACTGACCATTAGGGGACTAATCATTTCAAGTGTTTTAGCTGAACACATGCACACACACACACACATACACATACACGCATGCATGCACACACACACACAACACATCTATACACACACATTTACACACACACATACACGCATGCACACACACACACACATCTATACACACACATACACACATCTACACACACACGCGCGCGCGCGCGCACAACACACACACACACACACACACACACACACACACACACACACACACACACACACACACACACACACACACACACACACACATGGGGACGGGATAGCCTAGTGGGCAGAACATTGCGCTGGCAATTTGACGACCCGAGTTCGATTCCCGTTGGAGGGGATTTTTCCTCTGGAGTTACCATCAGTGCTGACTCCACTCTCCCAAAAGTCTTTCGGATGAGACTGTAAACCGAGGCCTCTTGTGCGAACGCACGCAGAACATCTTGCTCACACGTTAAATCCTGTTCCACTTTTCGTAAGAGTTGGCCAATGTGTGCCGGTGGTGTGTGTGTGTGTTGTAGACTTCGTCTCGGCTTGCTACAAACTAATGGATCATCTTTCAGAAAAGAGAAAAAAAACTTTTAAGAAAAAAATACTGACTAAATGACAGTGGTTGTAATGTAGTGGTGAAGACGAGACATTTTATAACAAGTTGTATTCTTTATGAAAAGGCATAAATCCTCGGTCCTCAACGATCAGTCATATATATAAATTTGCTGAAATAAGGATCTGTCTCTACCATTCGAAAGTGAAGTTTTATCTTTTCAATGCCTTAAAAGTAAGGCAGGTCTTGGTGGAAAACTTGGAGAATTGACCAGGAGAATACCAGTGTTTAAAATAGGCCAGTTGTTTCATGTAAAAGGACCCATGTCCACACTTGCCACGTTTTGGCAGAAGCCACATATGTCATGAGGTTGTGTTTTTGTTTGTGTTTTTGTTTTGCTTTGTTTGCTTTGTTTTCTTTTGCTATGCTTTGTCGACCCCATTCTTAGGGCTGGTGGCACCTGAAGAATAAATCTTGTTCATTTTTTGTTGTTCATTGTTCATTGTTTTCTCTCTCTCTCTCTCTCTCTCTCTCTCTCTCTCTCTCTCTCTCTCTCTCTCTCTCTCTCTCTCTCTCTCTCTCTCTCTCTCTCTCTCTGCGCGGTGTGTTGTGTGTGTGTGTTGTGTGTGTGTGTGTGTGTGTGTGGTGTGTGTGTGTGTGTGTGTGTGTGTGTGTGTGTGTGTGTGTGTGTGTGTGTGTGTGTGTGTGTGTGTGTGTGTGAAGTCAAGTCAAATGTTTATTTTCAGATGGTACACTGAATATGCATTGATTTGCTTTTTTTCATCAAGCCATCTATCTTGGGAAAAAAAAGAGATAGAGCAACATTTCACCAATATTGTTTAACTAAGATGATTCAACAAACCTCAAAATTAAGATATATCTCTAGATAAAAACAAACAAAATGAGGAAAATACTAAAGGAGAGAGAGAGGAAGAGGAGAAGAGAGGAGGAAGGAGAGTGAGAGAGAGAGAGAGAGAGAGAGAGAGAGAAGAGAGAGAAGAATACACTCAGAGAAAGCACACTCAACACACACACAACACACACACACACACACACACACACACACACACACAACAATACATACATACATACATACATACATACATACATACATACATACATACATACATACATACATACTCATACATACATACATACAAACACGTGCGCGTGGCGCGCTCGCCAAACGAGTACATATGCACATACGCGCGTGCATGCATTTAGCTTTTTTTTTTATAAAAATCACAGTGTTTAAACAAATTATATCAGTTACATTATCACTAATAACGAATATTAAAGTTTAAAAACTTCAATCAAACCATTTATATCAGGTTACAATACCTCCATACTTTCAATTCATACTTTATAAATAAAGGAGGGTAAATATCAAAAGTAAAAAAGAAAGAAGAAAAAAAGCAAAAAGGAAAAAAATAACCAATAACAATACAATAATTATGATAATACCCATCACCACTGAAAAACAACAACAAAACAAATCACAACATTAACACAAAACAGAAGGTTGGAACAGACAGGAAGGTGTGGTGTGTGTGTGTGTGTGTGTGTGTGTGTGTGTGTGTGTGTGTGTGTGTGTGTGTGTGTGCGTGTGTGTCTCTCTCTCTGTGTGTGTGTGTGTGTGTGTGTGTGTGTGTGTGTGTGTGTGTGTGTGTGTGTGTGTGTGTGTGTGTGTGTGTGTGTATGTGTGTGTGTGTGTGCGTGTAGAAAGTGACGTGTTTTCTCGGTCTCTGCATCCCTGTCTTGTTTCTTTTAGTTTCTATTTTCTATTCTTTATTCTATACCACTGAAAGTCACGGCAGATTTCTCAGCGTGAAAATCGGGCTTCTCCCCCCCCCCCCCCCCCCCCCCCCCCCCCCCCCCCCCCCCCCCCCCGGGGGGAGAGCGCGTCGCCACAAGAGCAGCGCCACCTATTACATTTTTTTTTTCTTTTTCTGTCTGCAACTGTATTTGCTTCCCCATCAGAGTGACTTTTTCTCCAGAATTTTGCCAGGGTTGTTGCCGTGGGTTGTTTTACGTGCACTAAACATTTTTGTGTGTCACATGGGACATAGTTATGTTATCGTCTCAACCGAAAGACTAGCACCCAGACCACCACTCATGATCTAATGGATGGGGGAAAAGTTTCGGGCCCAAGCATGGTTAAGGTTTGAACCACCGCACACTTCCGAGCCGGACTTTTCGCTTTCTAGACAGGCGTGTTACCATACACGGATTCACATGTCTGTTTGTGTGTCTGTCTGTCTGTGTCTGTCTCTCTGTGTTTTGTCTGTCTGTCTGTCTTGTGTCTGTCTGTCTGTCTCTGTCTGTCTCTGTCTGTCTGTCTCTCTGTCTCTGACTCTCTCTCTGTCTCTGTCTCTCTCTCTCTGTCTGTCTCTCTGTCTCTGTCTCTGTCTCTCTCTGAGTTTGTGTGTGTGTTTGATTTGTTTTTGCAAGATATAGCGCTATACAAATTCCATGTATTATTATTATTATTATTATTATTATTATGATTATGTGTGTGTGTATGTGTGTGTTTATGTGTGTGTGTGTCTGTCTGTCTGTCTCTGTCTCTCACTGTGTGTCTCTGTCTGTCTGTCTGTCTCTGTCTGTCTGTCTGTCTGTCTGTCTGTCTGTCTGTCTGTCTGTCTGTCTCTGTCTCTGTCTCTGTCTCTCTCTCTCTCTCTCTCTCTCTCTCTGAGTTTGTGTGTGTGTGTGTTTATGTGTGTGTGTTCAAATTCATTTAACGTCTTTTCACAAATTATGTGTGTGTGTGAGTGTGTGTGTGTATCTGTCTGTGTCTCTCATTGTGTGTCTATGTCTGTGTCTGTACTGTCTGTCTGTCTGTCTGTCTGTCTGTCTGTCTGTCTGTCTCTGTCTCTGTCTCTGTCTCTCTCTCTCTCTCTCTCTCTCTCTCTCTCTCTCTCTCTCTCTCTCTCCGTGGGCCGGATGAAAAAAAATGTAATACTTACTCTGTAACCCTTGAAAAATAAAAATAAAGAATAAAGGTTCTCTCTCTCTCTCTCTCTCTCTCTCTCTCTCTCTCTCTCTCTCTCTCTCTCTCTCTCTCTCTCTCTCTCTCTCTCTGTGCAGTCTTATTCAGAACGTGTTGCTTCGATTTTTTGAAAAGAAAAACAAGCTGTGGCTGTGGCTGTTTTTCAAGACGCTAGTTGTCAATAGTGTGAGTGGAGAGAGAGCACTCTCTCTCTCTCTCTCTCTCTCTCTCTCTCTCTCTCTCTCTCTCTCTCTCTCTCTCTCTCTCTCTCTCTCTCTCTCTCTCGCTCACTCTCACACACACACAAACACACACACACACACAAACACACACACACACACACACAATCAGTCTACAAAGCACAGAAGAAAGAGGTTTCTAGCCTATTTTGTACAGTACAGGCACTCTACTTTCCCACACCCCCTAGTTCCAAAATCTCCGTGCTCTCAAGTATCACCATTGAGAAAGCAAACATAAGAGTCCTAGTCTAGTCGCTGATGTGCACAATCTTTTGTTAACCCAGGGCTCTCTACAGCCACATAAAATTGCCAGACCATTATCATTCTCAACGTTCAATAGGCCTAACCCCAAAATCACAACGCACATGTTTTCATCAAACAAACTGTGACCATTACAACGACGGGGGGGAAAAAAAGACCAAATCAATCTTCATCCACTATCCATACAAAAAATAAGAAAAGAAAAGACAAAAAAACAACATCAAACTAATAAAAAAAATATTAACATAAACAAGTCATCTTACCTTTCGACACAGAGGAGTGCTTTTTTTTCCTCAAACACGAATCTTTTCAAACCAATCTGATCTCGATAGTCGGGTCACAAAGACACATAGAGAAGAGAGAGAGCGAGAGAAGCACACACACACACGCACGCCAGTATAGGCCTAGGCTTAGGACTAGGCCCTAGAGCAGACGACACCGCGTCGAAGCAGACGATTTTTATACACGCACATGTGGAAGACTGCTCCAGCTTGTGTTACAGACATCTTTGTCCTCCGCCACTTCGCTGTAGGGGGGGGGGGGGGGGGGGGAAGAAGAGGCGAGGGTGGGGGTGGGATCAGATGGGTGTGGCGTGGGGAGGGAAGGAGTGGGGGTGAGAGGGTGCCTTGGGGGAGTGGGGGGAGAGGGAGGGAGGGAAAACAGGCGTTTGAGGCTATAAGTCTGTTTGTCTGTCTGTTGTCTGTCTCTCTGTCTCTGTCTCTGTCTGTCTGTCTGTCTGTCTGTCTGTCTGTCTGTCTGTCTGTCTGTCTGTCTGTCTCTCTCTCTCTCTCTCTCTCTCTCTCTCTCTCTCGCACACACACACACACACACACACACACACACACACACACACACAATTCTTGCTATGCCTGAGAATAGATATCCCAAGCAATGTTACTTCATGCTGCTCAAGCATGATCAGATGGGCAGAAGAAACTGGGTAACTCACATCCGATCTATGTTATGTACAAATGGTTTTGGATATGTCTGGGAAATGCAAACTATCGGAGATGTTTCTCTGTTTATCAGAACCTTCAAAACTAGACTTGTGGACACATATCGCCAGAACTGGCACGACTCATTGATGTCCTATCCAGATTACCTAAATTATCATCCTGAGATACGTAGAGCGAATTACGTAGGACTTCTGGTTTCTTATGAACACAGCCGTGTGCTATGCTTATTAAGAAGTAATACACTGCCACTGAAAGGAATTCCTCGTTATAAGAAAACACACTGTAAATCCCTATTGTGTTTAATGTGATGGATCTGCCATTGAAGATTTGTGTCACTTTTTGCTCATATGCCCAAGATATGCAACTTTACGTAAGCGTTATATCCCCCTCTGTTATCACAGGTTCCCTTCAGGCTTTAAGGTTCAGATGCTGTGCTCAAACCCTTCTGACAAATTGATTATGAATTTGGCAGTTTATGTAACTGAATGTCTAAAAATCAGAAACATGTAGGTCTTTTTGGTGCCTACAACAAAAGACTGCGTAGCTTACTGTACTATATCACCTCAACTGCTACATGGTTGCTTTTCATATTTTGTGTTCATATGGGTCTTATGGCCTGGAAAAACTGAATAAAATTGATTGATCGATCGATTGATTGATTGATTGACTGATTGATTCACACACACACACACACACACACACACGGGGACGTCATCAAGATGGCGGAGAGGCTAATTAACCGATAGTTTCGAGTGTTAGAATTTACAAGAAAAGCTGGAAATGGCACGTACAAGAAGGCGTGGTGGTTTACAAACAGTGGATGAAGATTCCCTTGATTGGAAAAGCAACAAATCTGTGAAAGAAAGCAAGAAAAAAAGTCAGAAATTGGGAAAGCTCGTCACCACCAGAAGCGTCTGTACATCTACAGATCCAGATCTACAAGACAAAGAAACTCTACCCAACCATCTCATGAACGAAATTTCTAAAATGAAAAATGTTATCGCAACATTGTTAGATCAGATCTCGTCCTTGGAAAAGAGGTTAACTGAAGAAAGAGAAACATCCAGATCTGGACAGACAGCGACAACGACAAGAACCGAGCTGGAAAAAGAGGTCAGTACGTTCCATGACAGGCAAACACAGACAGAAAAAACAGTCAGCAGTTCCACCTACGCTGATGCAGTCAAGCAGAAACCACCAAATGAAAGTAAAAAACTTACTGCCATACCTAAACCCAAAGAAAATACAAAACAAAAAGGGGCCAAGATATTTCAGCAATACAAATCTGATTCGAAAGAAAAGAAAAACAGGAGCTCAAAAAGAACTGTACAAAATGACGTAATTTTAAGAAGTAAAAATGACATCATGAAGGCCACGCAAATCCAAAGAAAAAAGTCTACGACAAATTCAGTCTTTGAAAAAAGTTCCCCCATGCCTGTAGATCTTCCACGAGTGCTTGTACTACATGATTCTACTTTAAATAAAGTAAATCCTGTTCGTTTAGGCCTGTCTTATGGGCTTCAAGTGGCGGCAAGAAAGGCCTACACTCTGGACAGCATCAGGAGCGTTGCTGAAGAAGCCAGACAACACCTGCACCCTGCTCCTGATTGTGTCGTGCTGCACACGGGGATCAATGATCTCAAGGGGAAAGATGCTACACTATGTGGCAAGAACATGGCGTCTGCTGTGAAAGCCGTGCAAAGCATCTTTCCTCGATCACACATCGTGTGCAGCAAGGCTCTACCAGTTAAACAACAACATCTGGAGTCGAAACGCGTGGTTTACAATGCCCATACATTTTCAGAGGCTACAGAACAAAATATTCAAAAGCTATCCTATGTAGACCATGAGAACATTCTTCCATCTAGACATCTCCAAGACGGTCTGCACCCTACAGAGCAGGGAGCTAGTCTGCTGGCCAGGAACCTGGGGCGACATCTGCACCGCCTCTACTGGGAACAGCCCCGGCGAAGGCAGAGAGGGGGAAGGTTCGGCGCTTCCAACGCTAGACAAGGCTACCACTGGTCTCCCAGACCCCACCACCTCCTGCCACCTCCTGGCTTCTGTCCTCTACTTCCGCCATGGCTTCCTGGTCCTTAGCTCTTTTGCTCAGCATTGGACTGCATCCTGTTTTAGTCCTTTCTAACTTGATTGAATAATTGTAGTTAAAATCATAGAAATGTTCAATTTTAGTATTTCAGCCACATCATGAAGAAAAACGGACAAAGAAAACCTGAATTATTTGAAGGAGTAAAGATTCTTCAATGGAATGCTAGGAGTATTGCAACAAACATTTTAAGTTTTGAACATTTTTTAAGTTGTCACTTTTATTCTATAGTAGCCCTGCAGTCTTTGAATGTTTGTAAAAATAAAATGCCCAAACTAGAGCATTTTTATTACCCGCCATTATGTAACATTGATGATGTTTCTAAAAAGGTAAAAACAGCCATATATATAAGGCAGGGTTTAGATTATCAAAAGTTAGCTTTGTGGCCAATACCTCCAGATGTCAAGGATATTTATTGTACTGGTGTGTCTGTCAAGATTAACAAATCTGTAGTATTTAATGTCTTATCTGTATATCTTCCCCAAGGTCCAAAACTTGATAATACTGACTGGCTTAAAAACGTAGATTTTACAAAGAATAAATGGGTGATATTGGGGGATTTTAATGCGCATGCCCCGTTTTGGGATTCGGAATGTACAATTGTTACCAATAATCGTATTGTGGAAAATATTATCGATTCTAAATTATGTCTTTTAAATGATGGCAGGATAACCAGAACACCTGATATTCACTATCACAAGCCTAGTGCCATCGATTTATCATTGATTTCCCCTTCTTTAGCACTCGATTGCAAATGGGATGTTAATGAAGATTGTCTTGGTAGTGACCACTTTCCTATTTCTATATCATTTAGTAAAAACATTATCCTAGATTTACCGAAATTTGAAGATAAAGTTCCAAAGTACTTGTTTAATTTGGCAAACTGGGAGTCATTCCGAACACACCTTGACCTATATGATTTGGCAAGTGTGGAAAATGATGACGTAAATATTTTCTACAGGCTTTTTACGAAAGCTGTTACGTCAGCTGCTGAGCTCTCTATTCCAAAGCGTAAAAATCAATGCAGTGGGAAGCATAAAGGCAATATATGGTGGACAAAAGATTGTGAAGAGGCAGTTCATTATAAAAAAGAGAAATACAAAATATGGTTTAAAGATAGAACTGAAGAAAATCTTATCAATAGTAAAAGAGCTAAGCAGCTATGCAAGAAAACAATTGCAAAAGCAAAAAAGACATATTGGACAGAATTTTGCCTAAAGGAAGTATCAGAATCAAAAGATATGCAAAAGGTTTGGAAGAAGATCAATAAAATGAAAAATGGATTTCACTTACCAGCTTATCCAATAAAATTAGAAAACAATAGTTTCCCAAGCACAGCAGAAAAAGCAGAAGCCTTTAATACAATGTTTTCTGAAAGTAGTTTGACTTCAGAATTGTCACATGATGTTAGACATAAAAGACAAGAAGAAGATGAACTATTAAATATGGGAGAACCTCCAGTAGATAATCTGCATTATCTAAACTCTGAAATTCAATACAATGAATTTGTTGAAGTCCTTGAATCTTTTAGAAGTAACAGGTCAGCAGTTGGTATTGATTGCTTGTCTTATCAAATGTTAATTAATTTGCCAGAGAGTTGGAAAAAAGTACTATTTTCATTTCTCCAAAAATGTTGGATAAATGGCACTCTTCCTAATGTCTGGAAGCAGTCGATTGTAGTCCCAGTTCTTAAAAGCGGCAAATCTCAATCAGCATTAAGCAGCTACAGACCAATTGCCCTCACTTCTCATGTTGGAAAAGTACTTGAAAAAATAGTTCAAAAACGTCTATGGCATTATTGTGAAAAAAACAATATAATTCCTATAAACCAGGCTGGTTTTCGAAGAGGGAGATGTACAACTGATCACCTAGTAAAGTTAACCCATGATATTAAAAAGCAGTTTTCCAAACGAAAGAGTACACTAGCTACTTTTTTGATGTTAGGAAAGCATACGACAGGGTTTGGCATACGAGGTTATTATACAAATTGAAAAATATCGGCGTTAGAGGCATAATGTTTCAATACTTAAAGGATTTTCTGTCTGAAAGATCAATCTGTACCAAAGTGAATGGTGTATATTCAGACTTTAAATCTGTTGATATGGGAATACCGCAGGGAGCAATTTTGGCACCATTATTATTCTCTATTTTAATTCATGATCTTCCTCAGGCATTGTCAAAAAATACGACTATTGTTCAGTATGCAGATGACATTGCCATGTGGATCAACACTTCTCTTAAAAAGAATACGAAAAGTAGAGTGATAAAATGTGTTCAAAAGATTTATCAGGTTGAACTGAATAAACTTAGTAATTACATGAAAGAGAATGGATTGGAGTTATCTGGAGAAAAAACTTGTCTAGTTCTTTTTAATAATGGGAAACCCCCCCAAACACTACCGTTATTAACGCTTGATGGGGTCACACTTCAATACAAACAAGACGCCAGATTCTTGGGAGTTCATTTAACTAGCAAGTTAAACTGGAAAATGCATATTGAAAATTTGATTTTAAAAGCCAGGAAACGATTAAACTTCTTAAAGATTGTGAGTGCTCAGCCGTGGAGTCAGGATACTAAAACACTCATGCATCTTGCTGTTTCATTAATTCGATCTAAACTCATTTCTGGTCAAGAAGTGTATTTTTCTGCTCCAAATTATCTCTTAAAAAAGTTGCAAAGTGTGGATAGCAAAGCAATTAAAATAGCTCTAGGAGTGCCGATTCATGCCAGTACATTAAAAACTTATACAGAAGCTCATTTACTTCCACTTTCTGAGCAAAGAATGTTATCTGTCTCTAAATATGTCATTCGAAGTCTTGCTATTTCAAATTCTGTTCGCGATGAAATATTTATTAATCAAAAGGATTATCCAAAAAGAGCTAGGAATATCTCCTTTTTGCAGCCAATAAGAAATTATACTGAAGACCTTTTGAAGGAAAATAATATCGATATATCAAACGTACCAGTTTTACCAGTAGTTCCCCAGATTCCACCATGGGAACATAAATATGCAAATTTTGATATTGACTACACAGAAACAAAAAAGGACACTAATCAAAACCTACTCAAAACTGAGGTTCAAAATCATATAAATTGTCAGTATTTAAACCATTTGAAAGTATACACGGACGGATCTGTCTTAGAATCGGGCATGTGCGGGCTGCATTCGTTATACCTGACTTAAAAGAAAAAAGACCTTTTTGTATGGGAAAAGGTTTTACAATATTCACTTCTGAATTATTCGCAATTCTTATGGCGCTAAATTATATTTCAAATATTTCTCTTGCGATTTACAATGTCCTTTTTTGTGTTGATTCAAAATCAGTTTTACTGGCTTTAAAACATTGGGACTCTAAACTGAGAAATGATGTTATTTTTGAAATCAAGTTCCTTGTGCATTCTCTTGCTTCTAAAGGTATTGGGATAACATTTTGCTGGGTGCCATCACATTGCGGTCTTTACTGGAATGAATTGGCAGATTCTCTGGCAAAACGCGGTGCTTCAGAGTGTACAAGTGACATGATGATTAATAGTATAGGTCTGCGTTTATCTTCATTTGAAATTATTTCAATTCTTGCAAACTCTGTATCTTCAAAGTTTTTTAGATTTCACTTAAATCGTTTGTGTTGCCCACGAAATATAGAAATTATAATTCATAAATTACGTCTAAATGCTTGGAAAACTAAATATTCAAAAGATGTTTTCTGTACTTGTTCTGCTATTATATCAGTCCACCATATACTGTTTGATTGCCCTGTGCTCATTGCCTCGTATAAAAGCAAAGGGATAGATCTAAGGGAAAAATACGGAAATTTCCAAAGTGTTCTGTATGATTCCGAGTCGCATGTCCTAATATCAGTTGCAACAAGTATTTGCCAGTCACCACTAGGTCAGTTACTATAAATGAAATTGTATAAACTTATCATCATCCATTATTTTCTTTATCCTTTCACTTTTTCCCCTCATCCCCTTTTCAGTGCATTCTTAACGTGAATGTACCATTGTCTAAATCACCTTGTAGTGAACGGACATTAAACCAATGAGAAGAAGAAGAAGAAGAACACACACACACACACACACACACACACACACTCACACAGGAGTTAACATCAGTGATGACTCCACCCTCCCCAAAAGTCCATCGGGTGAGACTATAAACTGAAACCCCGTGTGCGAACACACGCAAAACATCTTGCGAACACGTTATATCCTGTTCCAATTTTCGTAAGAGGCCATTGCGTGCCGGTGGGAACAGATGACAATATTTACAAAACTGCATACACACGGGGACTGGATGTAAAAAAAAAAGCACATATGCTTATTCCAGTATGCTCCATATAAAAGAATGTTGCAGATGATTCGTCGATCCAAATCACTGTAAACAACATGCAAATAAACGAAACCTGTCTCCAGCATAGCCTTCAAACGAAACAGTGATCAAAGTGGTGTCACTTCAACTCTTGAGATACTTCATCAACAAAACCAATTCCATGGTTATAGCAACCTGACAAAAACACGAACTACCCCCCCCCCCCCCCCCCCCCACACACACACACAACACACTCATGATGATTTATCTCCTCGTTTCGACAATCGAACGAGTGAGTCAACACGGTTTTGCAGGTACCACCATAGATCGTAGATGAAGAACTATCGTGGCAACCCCATCTCTCTCTCTCTCTCTCTCTCTCTCTCTCTCTCTCTCCTCTCTCTCTCTCTCTCTCTCTCTCTCTCTCTTCTCTCTCTTCTATATATATATATATTATATATGTCTATCTCTATCTATCTATCTATCTATCTATCTATCTATCTACCTATCTATCTATCTATCTCTATCTATCCCGTAGTCTCGCTACCGTGGAGGCCCCCCTGAAGACTTGGCAACCAGTTCCCTCCATTCCTCTCTCTCTCTCTGTTCTGCCTTTCTCAGGGTTTTGTTGAGTTCTAGGCCTGTCCATTTGCTGATGTTGTCCTCCTCCCATCTCTTCCTTGGTCTACCTCTTTATCTTCCTCCTTGGACAGTGCCTTGAAGTATTGTTTTTGCCAGACCTTTTGATCTTGTGA
>CM060337.1:20736675-20746675 GCA_030674155.1 Stramonita haemastoma
TAAAGGAAAACAAAATCAAATAATGCAGAATGACTGTGTCAGTAATGTTGACTGTTTCCGAGAGCGTGGAGTTAACATAGCTGTTCATTTAATGTTGCAAAAAGGACGATAGGTTACAGTTTTATGGCCAGGTTAGGGGGATTTTTGTTCCTTTTTTTTCTGACCATGTGGCACAGACTTGGTAGTAATCGCTGTAGTTATAGACAGGGACACACGTTTTTATGATGTGTTTTAGGGTTTGGTACGTAGCTCTGATCAATTATTGTGCTTGAATTTGGTGTGACTCTCGTCGGTGAATTAACTAATCGGTGAAGATGGAATGAATTCATTCATAACATGGATCTATAGGTTATGCACATTTGTGAGGTTAATAATGAAATCAACCAGTAAGATTATTTTCCTAGATTCTAGTAGGACTACGTTCATCATGGATTTCACATTAATTTTGTCTATCCTCAATTTTTCTCTCAGTTGGATTCCAGTAAAAGAATCACATGACCATAGGGGGAGTGTCTTTCACAAAAAAAACTTCAAACCAGATAGATTCTACTCCTCGATATTCTAGATAGGGAAGACCTTTTGAACGTTAAAGACTCACTAATATAGATTGAGATTCCCGTTCCCTTTGGCTTATGTTGATCTTTTCGCAGGAATTTGGAATGTATATGTCAATGTCCATTATATGCTCTGAAAGTATTAACTCAGATAGCCCTAGTATGTGAAATGGTTTGTCTTGATTTGTGATGAGTGTTGATATATCTTCGATTGTATGACCTGCATGGTTATATATAAGTGGCAAACTCGTAAGCCATCCCTGAAGGGAAAAGTATTATGTCTTGAATGCATCTATCAAAGTTAGTTTAGTGAGTAATGTAAAAACGTGTGCAAAAGTTGGTGAAGATGAAGGAAAAGAACTCTCATTGTCTGTCTGTTTGTCTGTCTGTATCTGTACCTATGCCTGTATACATGTATTCCCCTCTGTTTCTCTGTCTCTGTCTGTCTTTCTCTCGCACGCATACACACATACTACTCCATCTCTCCTTTTCTCTGTCTCTCTCTCAAACACACTCAAACACACACACACACACACACACACACACACACACACACACACACACACTCACACACACACACACACACACACACACACACACACACACACACACACACAAACACAGACTCACACACACACACACACAGAGACTCTCACACACACACACACACACACACACACACACACACACAACACAGACTCTCACACACACAGACTCACACACACACACACACACACACACACACACACACACACACACACGTACACACACACACACACACACACACACACACACACACACACACACACACACACACTATCACACACTATCACACACACATATGCACGGGCACCCCGCATAAAAGACAAAAAAAGGATGTGACCATGTGATTTTTTTTTTACATAAAGGATCACTCTATAATACTACTCCCTCAAGGATATCTAAGCAGGTGAAAAATGACAGCTGTCTGAAGACCTCCCTGTGTCACTACCGCCTTTCGTCACACCATAGGCTTTCTACTCTCTTGGGGATGCACTCGTACCGTGCTAATGGACCCGTCCTTTTGAAGGGGTGAAACACACTTTAAGAGCGGGATTTATATTTTACGATCCCTGGTCGACTTCAAGTGCAGACCTTCAATGCCGTGATACTGTTCCTGTATAGACACATACAGACGTTGAAATATATATGATGTACGTGAACGATTCTGTAATTCATGTCAGCATTTCGGTGGGTTTAAAGCAAACACAAACATACCTAGCATGTAGCCTGTACAGTGAAATGAGCTAGCTGTCTTAGTGGCTCCGTCTCTAGGTCTATCCACCAGTCTCTCTGCCTGTATAATGATTTATTGTTCTGTTATCGAATTGCATTGTATAACTCTTGAAGTCTTGGCAAAGTTCTCTGTGTGAAATAATAATTATTTATGGTGCTCTCCACGGGGAGAATCTTTTCCCTGCAAGAGCAGAGCCGACCATGACTTTTTTCCTTCTGTTCCTCTTTGCAGGTGTGTAAAATTAATGTCTGTCTGTTTGTCTGTCTGACTATATAATAATTATATCAGTGTGTCAACTTATCTGTCTGTCTGTCTGTAATCTGATTTCAGTTTTGGGATTTGCTGAAGAATGTAATGTCACCGGAGTTTAGAATGCCACCCCTCACAAAATGTTACACCAGTGATATTTTTGTCACGACCTTCACAGAGTAAAATGTCACCTTCTAATGAAATGTTGCTACGGGTGGTCTTGTTTTGAGATTGTTTTTGTTTGTTTGGGTTGTTGTTTTTGTTTGTTTGGGTTGTTTTTAATCAGTGTTAGTGCCTAGTGTAATACTTAGACACTGAATATCATCCTGAATACTTTGTCTAACCTGGTAAGTTCATCTGTTTAATCTTTTAGATCTTATTAATTCATTTTATAGTCTTTTTCTTTGGTATGTTTTTTTTTTTATCTGATTTGGTCACATACACTTTTACTTTAC
Source organism: Stramonita haemastoma (assembly GCA_030674155.1). Lineage (NCBI taxonomy): Eukaryota > Metazoa > Mollusca > Gastropoda > Neogastropoda > Muricidae > Stramonita > Stramonita haemastoma. The sequence continues at coordinate 20,739,210 of CM060337.1, forward strand.
TTATTTCCTTTTGAACAATAAATGATTTTTTTTTAATTCACACTTTTTTCGGGAAGGAGGGGGGGGGGGGGGGGGGGAGAACGGAATCGCCTGGCGGTTAGAGCCTTGTGCTCGTGATCTGATGGCCTGGGTTCGAGCCACCACCGAGACACGTGTTCAAAGGAACTTTTCCCATGGCGTTAACATCAGTACCAACTCTACTCTCCCAAAGTCCTTCAGATGAAACTTTACGAACTTGCGCACATGTTAAAGCCCTCTCCGCCTGTTGGAAGAGTGGTTCATTGCGTTCCAATGGGAACAAATGACAAAAGTATTTACAAAACAATACCTACACTGCAATCGTGTCTAAATATCAACTACAAAGTCTGAATGCGGGCTACCTTCACTGTGGGTGAAAACAGCCGCATGGGCAGAATCCCAGTATTGACGAACCTCGAAGTTCTAGCCGAGGAATATAAAAAAAACCTGTCATTCTACATTTTCTTCTTCTTCTTCTTCTTCTTCTTCTTCTTCTTCTTCTTCTTCTTCTTTCTTCCTCTTCTTCTTCTTCTTCTTCTTCTTCTTCTTCTTCTTCTTCTTCTTCTTCTTTCTCTTCCTCTTCTTCTTCTTCTTCTTCTTCTTCTTCTTCTTCTTCTTCTTCTTTCTCTTCCTCTTCTTTTTCTTCTTCTTCTTCTTCTTCTTCTTCTTCTTCTTCTTCTTTCTTCTTCTTCTTCAGGGTTTGGGCCACCACCGAGGCACCCAGATAAGGGACACCCTCCCTCCCCCTCCCTGGAGTGAACATCAGTGCCTACTCTACTTGCCAAAAAGTCCGTTGGCTGAGATTTTAAACCTATGCCCAGTGTGCAAAGAACGCTGAGCATCTTGCGCACTCGTTAAAACCTGATTGGCCTTTCGGAACAGTAGGCCAAATTGTACTGGTAAGAACGGATGACAAAACATAGGAAAAAAACAACAACTGTATGCACACTGATGGCGTCTCCAAAGTTGAAATACGGCTAACTGAATGGTGGGCAAAAAACGAATGTATGTACATGCACAAATCTTACCATTCAGTGAACCCCGAAGCTTTTTCCAAGGACTAAAAACACAATGAGAATAGAATAAGGCTGAAAATATTATCCACAATGACATTCTACACCAGGGTGGAATTCTATATCGCAACACAATTAGAGAAGACAACTCTTTACAATTATGACATTTTGTCAGCATATTATGACATTATTTTTTATTATTGCGACACTCGTTGACAAAATATCTCCAGGGGGTGACATTTTGAGAGGAGTAACATTTTCTGAAGGACGACAGAGCTATCGATCGATCGATCTATTTGTCGATCTATCTGATCTATGTAACTTATTTTATATATATATATATATATATATATATATCTATCTATATATATCTATATATATATATCTATATATATATATATTTGTATGTATGTATGTATGTATGTATGTATGTATGTATGTATGTATGTATGTATGTATGTATGTATGTATGTATGTATGTATGTAACCATCTATCTGTGTACTTGTAACTAACTAGTGTAACCTACTACGTATTTCAACTTATGTCAATGTGTGTATGTATGTAGAACTTTAGATAGATATATTTTTTTCAGTTATATATATATATATATATATATATACACACACATATATATATATATATATATATATATATATATATATATAATCTGTGTGTGTGTGTGTGTGTGTGTGTGTGTGTGTGTGTGTGTGTGTGTGTGTGTGTGTGTGTGTGTGTGCGTCGTTTGTTTTTCTTAAAGTCTGTCCACTCTCGGTGGTATTAGATTTAATGAAGAATTAATAATAGCTAAAGCAATCCCAACAATTAAAACATTAAAATTTAAAAGAAAGCCTACAACAGAACACTAATAGCAGACTGAGAAATGACGTGCGTGCGTGCGTGCGTGCGTGCGCGCGCGCGCGCGCGCGCGCGTGTGTGTGTGTGTGTGTGTGTGTGTGTGTGTGCATTTGCGATTTCGAATAATCCAACTACACGAATGGTTTGCTTTATTCCTTTGTTCATTTGTTACATTTTGTAAGTTTGAATGAGCAAGCATGCGATGTCTAGAATTATAGTAATACTTCTTGTGATTTACATTATGTAGTTTGTGGTCCGTTAGCTACAGAACCGTTATTCGTTGTAAGGCCAAATGCGGGGCTTCTTTAATTAACTCCCCTTAACCGGCGTCCCTTTATGAATTTTAGTGATAACGAAGAAGGTAACCGTGTTCTTGTCAAGGGAGGCAATACGAAACATGGCGACGGCGAACCGTTATGAAATTTGGTAGTTTTAAAGAAGGTAACAGCGTTCTTTGCAGGGGAGGGAATTGACAACAGCGTTGTGCATTAGTTTCGCTCTAATCAGTCTCGTGCTTCGTGAGCAAGTGAAAACAAAGTGAGTATTTATTTTCTCTCTTTGATGATTTTCTTGCAGTGCACAATTTTGGACAACTATTAATGATTGTAGTTTCTTATCAGCATATTGATAGACCACAGTTAATTGCATTTTTAGGAGGATGGGAGGTGAAGTAGTAGTGAGTGGGGATCCTGCATGGACGTGTCTACCACACCTTGTAAAAATCTGTCAACAAAATTCCAGGTTATATAGATAAACACTTTATCCTCGCGTACTTACGTTTTCTGTGATATGATGAGGATATATACATACCCCGGTATTTAATTATTTGTTTACTAACTGCCACTTGTATATTTTCAAGTTCGTCAGATTAGTTTCTTCCGATATTTTACTTTCTTTCCAAGCTGCACAAAATCCAGTCTGCTCCTTTGTACTGTCTAGGTTTAATGATTGTAATTCATTTCTATACCGACTTTCTATAATTCACTTCTTACTGAATTTCTATATCATTTATTACAGAAACTTAAACAAGTCCAAAACTCTGCTGCAAGATTGGTTTATCCTATAGAAACCAAACCAAAAGAGGGGTCATTTCACTTAAATATTCTCCTCACTCCACTGGCTACCTATTATCAGCACGTATTCAGTATAACATGGCTATAATGACCGGTATCTCTGTCATACGTATATCTCCACAGAAAGTCACTGAGATAATCCCGCCATATGTACCTGAACGACAACTGTCGTTAAACTGATTCGCGCACGTCTTTTCATAGCTCCTTAAACAATCGCTATATCACACAGGCAGAACATCTTACAAACACGTTAAATCCTGTTCCGCTTTTGGAAAGAGTAGGCTATTGTGTGCCTGCGGGAACAGATGACAAAATTTACGAAACCACATACACACGGGGGGGGGGGGGGGGGGGGGGGGGGGGGACTGGATGTAAAAAAAAAACATGTGCTTATTCCATTTTCCTCGATATGAAAGATATATATAAAATATATATATATATATTATATATATATATACATACATATCATATGTGTGTTGTGTGTGTGTGTCTGTGCGTCTGTTTGGGGTATACATATCTTCTGGCTAGCGTGTCTTTTCATATTCAGCCCCCACTGGAACACTTTGCCTCAGAATGTCTCTCATCATTCCTCTTCTTCTTTAAAAAAAAAAAAATTTCTTCCAAAATCGGTTTAAAGAATCCTGTCTTTAAAACGAAACACACAATCAACAGACAGACAAACAGACAGAAAGATATGGACGGACAGACATATAGACCCAAAACCACCTCAACACGCCAGGCTCCTCCATTGGAAAGAGGGTTGTGGTCCATTAGAAGCAAGGCTTTCATCAGAGTGCAGGGGTGTGACATAAAACAGCACGCAGCGAGTGACACAGAGTTCTTTAGCCACCATGAATTTTTCAGCTGGTGTGGCAGTCTTTGGGATGGGGGGAGGCATTAAGCTGGTGGCTGGCTGGCCGGGGAAGGATCACAGTCAGACGTATAGGCTACAACACAAAAAAGCTGTCTTTTCACACCCGTTTCTCAAGTCTCTTCTTGTCTGCGTCTTTTGTCTGTTTTAATGGGGCGTTTATCTGTCTCTTTGATTGCCTCTCTCCCTCTCTCTGTATGTTGTGTGTGTGTGTGTGTGTGTGTGTGTGTGTGTGTGTGTGTGTGTGTGGTGTGTGTGTGTGTGTGTTTTGTGTGTGTGTGTGTGTGAGTTTGTCTGTCTGTCTCTCTCTGTGCGCGATTGAATGTCTCTATGTGCGCACGTGTGCGCAAAGACACACAAACACGCGCGCGGGCGGTCAGCCCCCCCCCCCCCCCCCCACCACCACACACACACACACACACACACCCTCAAGCGCTCGCACGCGTGCACGATAAAGTGAAGTCATCAGAATAATGAGGCATGGCAAAAGAATAATGAGTGATGGCAAAATGCCGCTCCTTCATTATCTATGTGGCCAGGCCTTGAAAGCCTCCGAGTCATTTTCTCTCTCTCTCTCTCTCTCTCTCTCTCTCTCTCTCTCTCTCTCTCTCTCTTCTCTCTCTGTGTCTGCCTGTCTGTCTCTCTCTCTGTATCACACACACACATGCAAACACACACGCACGCGCGCTCTCTCTCTAACACACATACACACACGCACGCACGAGCACGCACACACGTACGCACGCCACCCAACACACACACAACACAACACAACAACAACACAACACACAGCACACAGCACACACACACACAGAGCTGAAGTCATTAGTATAATGATGCATGTCAAAATTAATGGCCGGCATTCATCCATGAACTGTAAGTGAGGAGTCCTGGACAGCCTCCTACTACCAATAATTATTCATTCCTTTTAATGAGGGAGCCGACAGATCGTGCGATGCTTCGGACAATCTTCATAATATTTAATTATTTATCTGTGTCCAGTACAGCTAGACCATCCATGCCCAGTCATTCCAGAGAGAGAGAGAGAGGTGGGGGGGAGGGAGAGAGAGAGAGAGGAGAGGGAGGAAGAGAGAGAGAGAGGAGAGAGAGAGAGAGAGAGAGAGAGAGAGAGAGAGAGAGAGGAGAGAGAGTAGAGAGAGAGAGAGAGAGAGAGGCAAGGCAAGGCAAGGCAAGGCAAGGCAAGGCAAGGCAAAGTCTTTTATTCGAGGATAATAGATAAGCACTCGTGTGCTTTTTTACATCCAGTCCTGCCTTTTCAGAGAACATCAAGTTGAAAATATACTAAACAATAAGACTTTACGCAGTACCAAACAACACACAAGAATAAAGGACACATATATGATAAGGTAATAAAATGCACTCTTTCAGAAGACAAAAATCAGAAGTCACAATAAAAAATTTTGATATGGAAAAAAAGAAAAGCGTTAGTAGATAAGGAGCAAACCAGAGAACAAAACGTTCTGAGGAAGAGAGAGAGAGAGAGAGAGAGAGAGAGAAGAGAGAGAGAGAGAGAGAGAGATAGAGAGGAGAGAGAGAGAGAGAGAAGAGAGAGAGAGAGAGAGAGAAAGACAGACAGACAGAGACAGAGACAGAGAGAGTAGAGAGAGTAGAGAGAGGGAGGAAGGGAGAGAGGGGGGATGGAGAGAGGGAGGGAGTGAGGGAGAGAGAGAGAGAAGGGGGAGAGAGGGAGAGGGAGGGAGTGAGAGGGAGCGAAAGAGAGAGACATAGAGACAGAGACAGACGGGGGCGGGGGGATGGAGAGACAGAGAGAGAGAGAGAGAGGAGAGAGAGAGAGAGAGAGAGAGACGGAGGGAGAGACAGAGACAGACAGACATACAGAGAGACTGACAGACAGGCAGACAAACACATGTGGAGAAAAAGACAGAAAGAGTCGGAGAGAGACAGACAGAGACACATACTAAAAGGCAGACAGACCCAAAAAAATGTGTAGAAAAAGACAGAAAGGGACAGAGAGAGAGAGACAGAGACATAGACAGACAGAGATAAAAACAGATTTACTCTGCTACTACACATTATCCAGTCTGGGAAAAATTTCGCATGTTTCAAGTAAAAAATGCTGCCCCAATTCTCCACACGAACGAAGACATTTGTTTTATGCTGTGAAGGACAGTAGTATATCTATGGGCACTTCACCCTAACAATGGACGCATTCTCTCTCTCTCTCTCTCTCTCTCTCTCTCTCTCTCTCTCTCTTATTTTTCTTCTTTTTTTGTAGTCCCTAATCAGGGCAAGAGCCGGAAGAAAAAAAAGCATGTGAATGTCTATCTGTAACCTTTCTAAACTAAAGACCATTCGTTCATTCATTTATTTTCCCCCGTGAGAATGCCCGGAACCTGTCAGTATAAATAGCATCTCCCCCTTCAAAAAGTCTGTGGTAGGAATGCCCTCTTTTCTATCCCTCTCTTTGTGTCTGCCTTGTTCCTTTTCTACTTGTCACCTTCTCCTCTAGTCTTTTTTTTTTTTTTGCATTGTTGGTCCATTCTCAAGCCTTTTTTCCAGAAAGACTTCAAAGATTTTCTCTCCCTTGCTGAAGTTGGCGTTCGAAGAGAAGAAGAAGAAGAAGAAGAAGAAGAAGAAGAAGAAGAAGAAGAAGAAGAAGCAGAAGAAGCAGAAGAATAGAAAAAGAATAGAATGAGGGGGAGGGGGAGGAGGAGAAGAAGAAAAAGAAAAAGAAGAATTGCGAAGAATGAAGAATGAGGAGGAGGAAGAAGAAGAAGAAGAAGAAGAAGAAGAAGAAGAATATTCATTGACTGTCTCTCTCTCTCTTTCTCTGTTGATCCAACGCTTGATTAAAAACACACCCAACAAAGAAACTTCTGCAGTCTTTGCAACTAAAGATGCTGATCTGTCTGTCCTACGTCAGGAGAGGACCGACTTGAAGGTCGATTTTTAATCTTCTGTCTGGCGATAAGAGAACTAATTCCCAGAGGGTTTCAATTATTCACGTGCAAATCACACCAACAGAGATGCAATCGTTTTCTTCTTCGCCGCATTGTCCAAATCAAAAGAAACCACCACCACCATCACACCCCCCCCCAAAAAAAAAAAAAAAAAAAACACAAAAAAACCAGAAACAAGTCAGATCGCCAAGTAGAGAGAGAGAGGAGAGAGAGAGAGAGAGAGAGAGAGAGAGAGAGAGGAGAGAGAGAGAGAGAGAGAGAGAGGAGAGAGAGAGAGAGAGGACAGACAGACAGACAGAGACAGACAGACAGAGACAGAGAATGAACGAACGACTGCATGAATGAACAAATGAATGATCTTTGAATGAATTATCTTTATTTTTCAAGGGTTACAGAGTAAGTATTACATACTTTTTTCATCCCGCCTTGCCCTGATCAGGGAATAAAGCTAAGAAACCCCTCCCTACCCCTACATACCAGCATCACCAACAACAGCAGTTCAACCAATATTTTAAAAGAAGAAAACGGGATACATCCAACAAAACGCGTCTTCCTAACTGGATACACTGATAATAATTAATTAAACAGGCGCAGGCGCCGCGCGTGTGGGTGCGTGCGTGAGTGCGGCGAGGCGCGCGCGCGTGTGTGTGTGTGTGTGTGTGTGTGTGTGTGTGTGTGTGTGTGTGTAAGCGG
>CM060337.1:20751675-20784175 GCA_030674155.1 Stramonita haemastoma
AACATTATTTGGAATTTAATGGTTTCATGCATCTAAACCAATTACACAACTGCCTAGATAAGGCAGAGACATTTCAAGCCTCACATATAAAAATAGAAATGAAATGCAAAAAAAGAAAAAAAATAATTGTTTCAGCATTGTGCAATTTTTCAAAAACAAGTAATTTTATGTTGAAAGAAAATAATTTTATTGGGTCACATCTAGCGTGTGGTTACCTTTGCTATTTATGCAAAAGAAAAAAAAAGGAAGTCAAGCAAACCAATGGTGGAAGATAAACCACACAACAATGTCCCTTACAGCTGGGGAATACATAAGCCCAAAACAGGCAAATGCTTCATGAGTAAAACCATAATGTCACCACAAACTTAAATGATATAAGGCTATGTTCGAATACTGATCTATGAGGACAATAGGTAACACAGCAGTTGACATGTACAAACTCCATCTACAATAAAAGGGCGTCAGCAGTAAACTGCTTCACTTTTTACACGGTTCTCCAAATGGAGGGCACTAAAGAAAAAAAAAAACAAAAAATATTTTTTTGATTTCTTATGATACAATAGCTTATCTAGAAGAACACAATCTACCAGGATGTTATTGAATATTGATTTTGATAAGGCCTTTGATTTGGTCAGTTGGTGTTTTATGTTTAAAGCTCTGAAAGCATTAAATTTTGGTTTACAATGTGATATCTGTAAATAGAAATATTTTATACAAATATCAAAGCTTGTGTAATTGTTAATGGCCAAGTATCGGACTAGTTTGGTGTCGAATGAGGATGCAGTCAAGGTGATCCGCTATCTCTGTATGTGTTTGTTTTATGTGTAGAGATATTAGCAATAATGACTAGTGAAAATCATATATACATGGTGTGACAGTCAATAACATTGAAGATAAACTTTCCCAGTATGCAGATGATACTGAATTCCTTTAAGCAGGCGACAAAAAAAATCATTTGAATCTTGCATTAAGGCTATAAATTTTTTGGTTCTAAATCTGGTTTACGAATGAATCCTGAAAAAAAGTGTAATTTGGTAAGGAAGCAATAAAAATTCATAAATCTGCTAGTTGGAAAATCTGAATATGGAATGGAATCCACCAAAATTCAAAATCTTAGGAATTTGGTTCACAATTGATTTGCTAAACTGTTCACATATTAACTATTATGAAAAATTAGAGGTGAAACAATTAGTCAAACTCTGAGTCGAAAGACAGTTAACACTTCTAGGGAGCACTGACAACACTAAAAATCACTGATTCTTCCGAAATATTTTTTATATGGCATCTTACTACCAAACCCATCAGATGCAGTTTTTGAAACTTTGCAAAAATGTGTTATAACATTTGCATGGAATAATAAACAAGACAAAATAAGTAGAAAAAACATCACACATGAGCGTCAAAAATGGTGGGCTTGGGTTACCAGAACTGCAAACATTTGCAAATTCACTTGAATTGACATGGCTAAGAAAAATAGAGACAACAAGTCATAAATGGAAGACCATTGCAATGTTCGATTTTCCCGATTCTTTAAAACCTCACAAAATATGGGCCTGAAATAGGCAAAGGCAAATGCTTTTTGGACAGAATTTTTTACAATATAATTTATAAGGACTTTTTCTACAGAAATAGTTTGCAGTAGCTCCATGAACTGTTAGCAGAATCTTTTTTTTTCAATAATATAATACATGTAGGAAATAAGTATATTAAGAAAAAGACATGGATCAATAAAGGCATACATTGCATAGCATATTTTCTATTAAATAAAGTTAGAAAAAATGGAAAGTTTATGACATATGAACAGTTTAAAATAAAACAATGTTAATATTGATTTTGATACTTTTTTATGGATGATAAAATAGCATTGGCTGAGTATATACAGAAAACAAATATAACAGTCAATGATAACGAATGCTTAAGTATGCTGCTTTGTCAAGAAAGGTCAGTACCAAAGGGATCAAAACTATTCTATGATATTATTTGTGATGATGTTTTCCCAAAATATTGTACAAAGTGGAAAAGAAAAGCTGAATATTGAGAATGACTGGGAAAAATGTTTTCTGAACGTTCATAAGATTCAATTTGAAAATGAAATAGTTTCAACTGAGGACTATTCATAGATGTCTGGGTACCAATGTTATATTAAAAGAGATGGGAGTAACAAATACCAATCTGTAGTTTTGCAACTAAGAAATAGACAGTATTAGACACTTGTTTTGGCAATGTACAGTTATTCAAAGGTTTTGGCAAACTCTAACCGAATGCAGTGAGTGAAAGATGTATAAATTGCGTATAATATGCACATAACAGAGCTTTGTAATACTTGGATTCCACAAAAATATATGCATTGATTGTATCTTCTATCTCATTATTTGTTTGCTAAACAGTATTTATACCATTGTAAATTAAATAGAAGTAGACCTGTTTCTGCAGGCGTTCATTAAAAAGTTGAAAGGAAGATATCTGATGGAGTTCATAGCACATAAAAATTTTACCCGTAAACTTTTGCTCTTAAATGGACTTCATATAAGGCCTCAGTGATGAAAATTATGTCTATGAATATCTGTTTAATTTTATTTACTATAGTAATTCATAGATTTTATTGTTACAATAGAGCAAGATTAAATACCTTATAGATATAAAAATGTATACTAACCCATATGAAACATGATATCTATATTGTAACCTCTATCTGTCGTCTTCTGTCCGTTCTTTGGTCTAGTTGTCTAATCTTCCTTCTTGTTCTAACTTAACATAATGTATTAGTATGTGTGTGCATGTGTTTTGTTTTTTGCTTCTCTTCCTGTTTTTCCTATTTTCTCATAACTTAATTATCATTCATTATCCTTTGTGTAAATATTTTGCTTGCTTTTTTCTATGTATGTGAAAAACCGCATTTCATGATATCATCAATGTACATTTATAAAACTGAATTAAAAATGGTTTAAAAAAAAGCCTGTTCTTAATGTTTCAAACATAATGTCCAAAATGCGATTGATCAAGAAAAAAGGGAAAGGTAAACACTTTTAAATACAATGCATTTTTCAACTAACCATGAACACAAATATGAATTTAAAGTAAAAAAAAAACCATCCCAACGAACAACTAGTTTACAGCAAAGATTGTTTCCATACAGTATAAATAATTTACATACCAACTATCTTTCAAACACAAAAAATACTATCTTACACACACAGATACTAAGTTTATAACAATACAATTACATCATAGCAATGAACATGGGTCCATGTCAAATCTAGTCTTGCCAACACAACCAGAAAATCTTTCACTTTGCCAATTCAACCAGACTTTTTCCTTTCCTCTTATGATTTATTTCTTTTTTTAAAATCTTTTTTTTTGTTTTTCTGTTTCGATTTTTTTTTGGGGGGGAAAGGGGGGCACTTTTGTTTCTGATTACACTGTAAGGCCTTCTTCCTCTTTTCCCCCACTTCACTTTCTTTTCAAATCTTAACAAAAACAACAACAAAAAGTGTGATGAGTACAACAACTCTGTGCTGACAATGGAAATCAAAACTGCCAGGAGACATGCAGATAGAGCAGTCTATTAATGGGTAGGGGGTGATAAACCTAGGTAATGGGCATGTTCTCGATTTATGGCAAAGCCTTTGACAAGAAGGAAATAAGGTAACGGGACACACCAATAAACAAGCTGCCTGCAACCTTATGCAAATAAAATCAAAAGGCAAAAGTGGTTTTTATATACCAGATTCTGTAAAATAATGCCAAGAAAAAAAAACATTTTCTTATGGAAAATTGTAACGAGATCCTGAGTTTGTTTTAAACTGAAATACTGCACTTTTCCTTAAATGTGACATTCCAATACTTCATCCTTGTACTAGTGATGATAAGTACCTGTGCTATACCATTCCAAAGATTTGCCTGCAGTACAAATCTATTCTTCACACACCCACTTCGATTCCCATTGATCTCAAACACTTTCTACACCCGTATTTCATTATGCTCCTTCTCTCTATCTCTCTAATGCATCCTCATCATCTCCCAGCACCCTCCCCCAACACTGCGTTCTGAAACCAGAGGTCCCTACTTCTGTTTTTTTTATACCCTTTTCTTAAATGCACTCCTTTCATTTCACTTAGTCATGCTTTCTAAAAACCAGCACCCCCTCCTTTTGTATTCAAAATCACACTTTTCTTCTATAATGTTCCCTGCCCCCATCCTCCCCTGAACCTAATCCAGGGTTTGACTGCTTGCCCCCTATCCCCATCCTCAGCCTTTACACCTCTTTCCCATCCTTATATTGATACACCACCCCTTCTGAGCTTCCCTTTCCCTCCAACTAGCACCCCTTCCAATCCAATCTTTACAGCCCTGCCAACCAGAGAAACCATAGTTAGCAGGTTTGTCCCCTGTTAAACTTTAAATCTCAGATTAAAACTGCAACTATAGACAGAATAAAACCAACTCTGTAGTTCATTGTATCATCACCCAGATCAACCACAATGGTCGACCTAGAACTGTCACTGCATTGTGATAGAAACCACATCAATGATAATTATATAAAATTAGATAAAAACAAAACCAGACTAACATTGCAGCACCCGTTCTTCCACGAATTTCAAAGTAAAACTTGTCTAGCGACTGTCTCAGTATACAAATACCATGTTATCCACCTGCCTTTTGTGTCCACATGTGGGTGGGGCCAGGGTTAGAGTTGATGTTAGAGTTAATGTTAGAGTTAGTGTAAAACAGCGGGTAAGGGTTGTCTGTCAGCTGGTCGGTCTGAATGTTAGAATGCATGTGGACACAACAGCACATAGACAAAAATGGCATTTTCCCTATAGACACAATGGTACATAGCTAGCTCGCAATAGTATGAAGCTTTTAAATCATAATCACCAGTTTCCATCAACAGATGAAAATGTGCAATTGGACTTCGGTGTCCATAAATTTCTATTGAACTTCAGTGTCCACAAATTTCCACTGGACTTAGTGTCATACAAATGTCCATTGGACTTTGGTGTCCACAAATTTCCTCTGAACTTCGGTCTCCACAAACTTCCACTATTGTTATCAAACTCAAAGTGATTTCAGGTCTAGACAATTTTTAACAAGTTGCATTCGTTAAAAGAGCCCCAAATACACCATGTTAACAAAAAGCCCCCTTTTTTCCAAGCCCCACTGCTCTAAATGTGCATACCCACCCCTCCTAAACACCCTTTTCCTTACCTGCCTCTCCTTCCAACCTATGTACTCATCCTCTTAACCACCCCCTTCACATACACACGCCCCTCTTACTAGGGAAAAAAAAAGGTACAACAATGTTTTTGAAGTACGAGACTCCTTTTTTATAACATATTTTTCAAAGTGTCACTATGATAAAATGTAACTGATGTGCTCCATACTGCAGGGAAGTCAGAGGAATGGTATACTACAGGCAAATCATCACACACATTTGTTCAGAATACTTGAAACTTGTTCCCCATTTTGCTACCAAAACCTATATTGAGACAAACTTGGGATGGGATAGTCTAGTGGTTAGAACATTGCCCTCGCAATCTGACAACCTGAGTTCGAATCCCATTTAAGGAGATTTTTCCCCTGGTGTTAACATCAGTGCACACTCCACTTCCCCCCAAAAAGTCCTTGGGATTATACTATAAACTGAGGTCCAGTGTGATATTGCACGCAGATCATCACGCGCACATGTTCAAACTTGTTCTGCTTTTTGGAAGAGGGAGTAGGCCATTGTGTGCCCGTGGGAACAGATGACAAAATTTACAAAACTGCATACACATGGAGACTGGATTTTTTTTAAAAAACCCACATGAGTGATTATTCCATTACCCTCGATATAAAAAAAAGAAATAATGAATAAGTGGTCTCTTAGATTTTTCAATAATATATAAGTGGTGGCCAGAGAATATTTGTGAACAGCAATAAACAGTCCTAGTACTGCTTTAAGTCATTTCATGGCGAAAACATTTTTCATCATATTTTTTTTATAGCAAATTTCTACACCAGCCAAAATGAATGGGCTATTTAACTGCCTGTTTCTGTTTTTGAGGTCTCCTGACATTCGCTGCCTAATGACAGTATTCATTATGGAGCACACATACCAACTTTCCAATAACTCAAGTTCCTTCTTTTACAAAAATTGAAAGCATTGCCAGTCAAAATATTTTCTTATTCATTTAATCGTATACAGTTAAAAGAGAAAAAAAAAACAAAAACAAAGGCTAAGGAATATTTTTGTTAAATCCAGTCCCACTAAACATAAGGGGAAAAGAGTAAACCAATTTCACAACCAATAACTGAATCAGTTGCACTGGAGGGGGAAATTTTTGTTTAAAGCACCACAAAATTAACCATTGTCACCATATCCAAGTAACACTGGAACATGTTAGAACAGGCTGATTTTCTTGATCATTTCATGAGATTCCTTTTAAATAGAAAAAAATCACCACAAAAATGCAGTCACAATGTAAACACAGATTCATTAAAAAAACAAAAATGAATTAAAAAAAAAAATTCCAGGCTATTTTGTTGTCCTCAATGATGTGGCATCCTCCTCAATGCCTCAGCATGTCCTCAATAGCTGAGGCTGGTGGAGTTCTTGATGAGCTGATGTTCCATGGTGATGAGACGAAGACTGAAAACAGTATTTCAGGGCGTTAGTGGGTATTCTAAACATGTTGAGTTGAGACAGATTTTCTATATCTGCCTAATCTACCTTAGTTTATACTTGTTGAGAAAAATTTTCTATATCTGGGTAATCTATCTTAATTAACTCTGTCACCCACTCATCCCAGCATTTCATTTTCTTTTCGTGTTGTTTATAGCCTAACTGACCACGAAAGCTAATTCTGGGCTGTCACCCTATCACCTTTTTCAGTTTCAGTGGCTCCAGTAACCGTTCACTTCAAGTTCAAAACCATCACCTAACCATCAATCTGAAGGGAAAAAACCCAATGAATCTATTTTTCCATTCCTTGGCTAGAGCTCCAAGGCTCATGTGTGCTTGCAACCGTTTCAGCTCACCATGAAGGTACCCGCATTCCAACTTCAGGGATGGTGTCGGGCATGCATTTTTTAAAAAAAATGTTCTCTACCAGCACAAAATGACCTACTCTTCTGAAAAAAGCAACAGGTATTTAACATGTGCACAAAATGCTTGGTTTATGGCCTCATCATATGATAGTCTCATCCCGACTATTCAGGGGAGAAAGTCAGTACTGATGTGAAGTCCAGGAGGAACAAAATCTCCTCGAACAAGTGCCTCAGTAACGGCTTAAACCAGGGCTCTCAGATCACAAGCACAATATTCTAACCACTGGGCTATTGTCCCCCTTAGCTATGTAGACTAGCATTCCCAACTGGAAAGAAACCCAAGGAAAAGCAAAAAAAACAACTATCCTTGCTAAAGGCCAGTTTGATTTGAACTGACTTTGCTTCAACTCCTTGGCACTACATGGGATACTGCATTTCATTTTTCAGGCAGTTTGTCTTGGGGGCCATGTTAAACCCAGTGGAACTCCCTATCCAGAGAGTAGACTGCATGCCAGGTGTGTGTGTGTGTGTGTGTGTGTGTGTGTGTGTGTGTGTGTGTGTGTGCGTGCGCGCGCGCACGCGTGTGCATGTGTCGCTGTGCATGTGTTGCTGTGTGTGTGTCTGTGTGCGTGTGTCGCTGTGTGTGTGTGTGTGTGTGTGTGTGTGTCTCTGTGTGCCTGTGTCTGTGTGTGTCATCCATATTACTAATCACTGCCCTACTACTCTGAATGATGAAGGTAGTTTCCTGTGAGCAGGACTTTGTGTTAAACACCACCCAGATTTTCAGTCTCATTCAAAGGACTTTCATGGAAATGGAGTCGGCACCAATGTTCATTCCATTATCTATGCCAAAACTTCCCTAAAAATTATATTACAGCCAAGAGTCAAACCTGTGATCTTTTCTGTATACAAACTTCAGTCAAAAGTAAAACGTAGACTCATTTAGAACCGTTTGAACTTTTTAAATGTAGAATTCCAATCTTTTATACTTTTCTTCTCACTTGGCGAAGAGCTTAATTTGATTTAAGGATTTTTGTCTTGAAGAATAAAACTATACTAATTTTTTTTTCACAAACCATCGGTAACACTTGAAGTTTTTCAACTTGATTGTTGGTTCCATTTCTTTTAGTTTAACAATGGTAACGAGATGTATTCTACATAGTAAGTAATCTGAATGCCACATTTTTGTGAAAAACTTGCAAGATGAAACAATTACTTCATGGATGATGCTCACTCATTTACTGAATGCAATGTACTTTTTTTAATATAAAATTCATTACAAACTAAGGATCCTGCAAGACCCTATTCCTGTGAACTACAAAGAGAAAACTGTTCGAAATCTATCATTCTTAATATTCAACAATCTTCTTATATCATATATCTTCTTTATATTTCTAATGAGTTAACTGGAGAAAAAAAAAAAAAGCTCATTTGCCGTTTGATTTCCCCCCCCCCCCCCCCAACAATCAGACCTTTTCAAAAGAATTACTGTCTGTAAAGTTACGTGATGTTTAAAAAAAAATCCTCACTGGTTGGAATGGAGAAAAAAAGTAAGCCCCTGTACAAGTAAAACTGCTCCAATATGACGAGCCTTACCTATATTCTAAACTGTAGGTCATGCCAGGTCTTCAGCACCACTCCAGCTTCCCAGTCCCTGAAAGCAGTTTAGTCAACATTACTGCAAATCCTGAAAGTGCCATCTCAAACATTACTCATTTGAAATCACTTTGAAGTAAACTGACAACTGCCATCAGATATTGTCAGTTCAAACATTTCTCATTTAAAACTATATTGATAGGGATAAATAATAAATAATAATAATAATAATAATAATAATAATAAAATAATAATAATAATAATAATATAATAATAAATGATAATAATACTTGATAATGATAATGAAATAAATAATAATAATGATAATAATGATACACGGAACTTGTATAGCACTGATTTATATAAAGCAAACATCATTTTCCCAAAAAGTCAATTTACAACTGTCTTCACATACTATTAGCTCAGAGATTAGTCATTTAACTTTATATTGCCTTTAAAAATGAAATTTAAAATTGTTTTCTCAACACACTATCACAGTTTACTTTTTAAAAATTGATTGTAAAACAAGTCACCTTTAACAACTAACTTTAAAACAGTTCTTTTAACACCTCACTTCAAGTTACTCCACATTGTGACTTTAACATAACTGACTATTTTTCTACCAACAATGACAGAGTGACAGGTGATCCCTAGGACAGATCTGAGCCTTTTTACAGAGAAACATCCTGTTCTTTTTCTGACTTTTAAGTATGAGAATAGGATTTTCTCACCTGGATTGTGCCGTGATTCCACTTCATGCAGACAAGTTGCAACATCGGTGGCAGCAACAAAATGTTGGCTTTTTTTTTTTTCCACATACCACTGAAGCTGTTGAAGATGAACTGCAGATCCTAAGAAGATCAGCACTTGAAACACAGGGCACAGGTTCTTTTCTCTTGACATACATGTAACCGTGCCTGGCCATCGTTGACTTCAGTGGCATTCTCCCGCTTCACATGGTATCTGGAAAAAATAGCACATCTAAAGTAAAAAAAAAATATATAGGAAAAAAAAAAAAAAGGGGAGGGGGGGGACAGAAAAAAAATCTGGGAACACAGATCAAGAGGAGAAAGGACAGCAACACAATGGACAATTGATTACAACAATGATCAGAATCAAAGAGAAGACCAGGAGAGAAGTCAGCAAGAAAAGAGCACACAAGACAGAATAGAGAAAAAAAAAGAAAATGAGTATGAATAGGGTAAAGAAAAAAACTGTTCAGTGGAAAACTTAATTTAATTAATGTACCTAATTTCTGGAACAGAAAAAAGAAGCAATAGCAGCAGCTGACTAACAGACAAAAAGGGGCATAAAATTGTAAAAGTGTTTTACCTTTTTAGAAAAAATGCAGGTCACCTGATGAAGGGTGTGATCACAGGTTAGGTCACAGGCACTTGATGAAGCAGGTTATGATGGCTGCCCTCACACAGGTCAGGTCTGGCAACTGATTCCAACCCCACAGCCCCTGAAAGCAGTAGGTCACTATCAGTAACACTAAACACTCCTGCTGACAGATGGCTAAAATACCACTTATTTCGTTTCATAACTTGACAGATTTTAGTCTGATATTCTTCATTAGCCTTTCAAAATTCGATAAAAAGCAACAACTCAACAATGTCGTCAATTTGTAGAGTTTAACATTTTAATATGTATAATGTATTTTGGAGTACTTCTGACTAAACACATAAAAAAACAAGCTAGCAAACAGAGAGGCAGTTCAACACAATATCAATATTCCTCACTGCAGATGTAGCTGTCTGCCATATCTACAGAAACCAACTACCTCAGGCTCTTTACAAACTGACACGTTTCAAAATGAAACATTTCTTGGTAAACAAACACAGCTAAAAACTGAACCACTGTGTATGAAAAAGTCATTCAAATGTAGCTGTGCAATTCATTACATATTAACATATACTGACTATTCAAGGTCCATGATGCAGGTCTCCCCAGCCAGCCAGCCATCCCCACTTTAGAGGACGCCTCTGTGATAATCCACATGATTTATCCACCCAGTTAGGACCCATGTATCAAAGGATAAGGGAGGAGGAGGAGGGGAGGAGGAAGGATCTATCCCAATGAAATAACTTAAGAAAGGAGTGAACCTCTTAAACATTTTCAAATAATGGCTAATGTTGAGTGAAAAATTATGAAAGAACAGTCAGTACAAGAGGCAGAACAATTACAAACTTAGGTTTTGCTGAGACATTGATGGAAAAGAGCAAGAGCTCGTTAACTTGGTAAATCACCTTGATGACCTCTTTGGCACTAAGGCATTCTGAACAATGAAGCGAAAAACCCAGTTTATGACAAACAGTGGCAGTGGCATCAGTACTGACATTACCAGAGACAAGAAATTGAGACCATCCACAGCTTTAAATACGGAGTTACAGTGTCCATAAAAGATCAAAACCTGAATTTCTCTCTAGAATAGCCCAGAATACAGCTGCACTGACCAAATTGAAATGCATCCAACTAGCGTGATGGATGATGACTCCCAACGACTTACTGAACATGCGCCAAATTAATAATTACTTGTCATGAACACTTGTCGTCTGCTATTCTGTGTCCATTTCATCCTTGTAGGCCTACTTGCACGCATTTATCTATTTTTTCACTCAAAAATGTATCCCCAGTTTGTCATTAAAAAGAATACTTTGGTAGAATAAGCCTGGATTTCCAAGGTGTGTTTGACATCAGTTTGACATTTTTAACAGAATTCAGTCTTGAATCTAGTATATCTTTTTTTTTTTTAATTTAATCAGAAAATCACACAGGATTATGGATAAAATGAAAGGGAGATCACCAATGCCTTCGACAGTTTCCTCTGTATCCTTTTTTCTTTTCTTTTTTTTGTTTCTTGCCCCCGTTCGGTTTTCCCCTTTAATCTGTTCATTATACTTTTCTTTCTCAGTCTCTAATTTCTATGTCGGTACACATACTTCCTCTCTGTCATGCGCACCCACACAAACACACACTAATCTTGTTGCATTTCCCACCAGATATTTAAATTTATATTTTGCTAAAACATTCCCATCTCCTCTCATAAAAAGACCAGGTTTGTCTGTTCCCTATCCTTGCTCTTTCACTCAGAGGACTTAGCCATAACTTCTCTTATGTCCCTACATACAGTTATCCATTGGGACTCTTGTCTAAAATCCTTTTTCCTAAAATACCCTCCCCCCCACTCCACAAAACCTAAAAATGCACAAAAGAGGTTTGATTCTGTGTCACTTGTATCATGATATCCACCTGCCTTTTGTGTCCACATGTGGGGCCGGGTTAAGAAGTAAAGGTTAATGTAAATGTTAGCAATACATATTAGAAACTGGGAAAGGGCTGTCAGTCATTTGGCTTATCTGCCTGTATGCATGCAAGTATGTGGACACAATGGCATGTAGACACAATGGTACCTGGCTTCTGACACGATTTTGAATTTTTTCTTTAAATTGTAAATCGGCCCGTCCTATCAACAAGCCACGGTTCTTTCTGTTGCTTCACAGATCGATTTTTTTTTTCCAGTTCAGTGGTTTCCCATAGCCTACCTTGTTTTCAAACTGGCTGTTGGCGTTTTAAAAAACAAAACAAAACAAAAAAATAAGTAGATTAAGGAACAAGCCCAAGGGCACATTTACTTCTTGCCGATTTTTTGTATTTCCCCTTCATCTAATTACAATATTCCAGCTCTTAAATTGATTTCCGGTCTACTGCATTAAAATAAAAATGGGCGTGTTTTCAGAACCGAAGTTGAATAGTTATTAGCCCCCAAAACAATCACTTCAAAAAACCCAGCTCTTTTATGTGCTAGCCTTTTTTCTATTCCCACTTACCAAGCCATACATGTCCTACCTCTTTCTCCCAATTGAAAAAAAAATAGAAGAACTATGGAACAACACCCCCCCCCCCCCCCCCCCCGAAAAAATCCAACTTTTATTTGCTAGCCTTTTATTTCTATTTCCAATAACCTAGCCACACAACCTATCCCCTCCCTCTAATTATCAGTTTCCCTTATGTACCTCTCCTACAAAATCAACTAGGATTCCACTCCTTTCCCCCCCAAATATTTAAATAAACAAGCATATGCTCTCTCTCCCTCCCTCTCTCACACACACATAATTATACACAAGTACAATTTTCTCAGGTATCCTTTCCCCCCATTTCTATTCTCAATGTACCTCCAGTGTACATCACCACCTTCATTGCCTCCCCTCCTCATTGCATCTTGCTTCAGCTTAAGCACCACTTGTGTTGAAATTCATTACCTTGTATCCTTCATAGCAGTTCGAGTTAAACCAAAAGTTCAAATATATCTTGGAAGTTACCTTGTGTGTGTGAGCCCCGACCCCCCCCCCCCCCCCCCCCCCTTTCAGACCAATGTGTTTTAACAATGAAAACTTTGTTTCCACTCCGTTAATATAGCCTCCCAGCTCTGCTTTTGTTTATTACACAGAATTCAATGCATAGTTTTAGCCTTACTCTGTCGTTGTGAACTCTGAATGACAAAATTCCATCCAACTAAGTGATCAATAACTTCCGGAAACTTACTGCATATGCGCTAAATTAATGTTTACCTCCTTGGAAAATTTGTTGACTGCTGATCTTGGTTTTGTCCACGCATTGCTCTCATTTAAACTAATTTTTCCACACAGAAATGTATCTTTTAGTTTATCATCATCCTTAATGAGAATACTTTCAATATGTAAGCCCCGATTTTCAAGGGTTTTCATGGAGGCGTTTGTCACAGGTTGTCATTTTCTAAAGGATTCAAGGTCTTGGATCTAATATTCCTCTTTTTAATACAAAAATTGCCAGTACCAAATTACATTTAAAACGAAAGGAAAATCACCCATGTGAAAACTATGAAACACAACAGACCTCACGAAAACTAAAAAGCACTGACAATAGACTGCATAAACTATGAAGCACTGCCTACTATTCCCATTCTGAAGCTAAAGATCTCCTACACCAAAACTATTAAGCAAAGTCTACGAACCACAATAGTATCCCCATTCTAAAGATGAAGATCTCATAATCTAAATGTGCCAGATCCAAAGGAAACAATTCCTGAAAGGTCTTGTTCAACTATTTCCTTAATCCTCCATTCTTAATCTTTTGATAACAAGGCCCTAAGCAAGGCTGAATAGTCGTCCTGTTTCACAGCGTCATATTGCGTAGTCAAAAGGTTCAACCTGACGGAAAAACCTGGCAACAAAAAACAAAAAGATGTTTAAGTATGGATGGCAATGTCTAAGAAAGGGAAAAATGTGTATACTTTAAAGTCTGTGCATGTGTGTCAGAGGGAGAGAGAGGCGGGGAGAGAGGGAGAGAGAGAGAGGCGGGGGGGAGAGAGAGAGAGAGAGAGAGAGAGAAGAGAGAGAGAGAGAGAGAGAGAGAGAGAGAGAGAGAGAAAGAGAGAAAGAGAGAGAGAGAGAGAGAGAGAGGAGAGAGAGAGAGAGAGAGGAGATGAGAGAGAGAGAGAGAGAGAGAGAGGTGTGTGTGTGTGTGTGTGTGTGTGTGTGTGTGTGTGTGTGTGTGTGTGTGTGTGTGTGTGTATCTGTGAGTGTGCGTGCATGCGTGTGTAACTGTGTGCGTCCGTACGTTTTGTATATATATAAATGGTGTTTCCGTTGTAGCATAATTATTTTCTCCAGTCAACGCAAAAACTCGAGATGCTTTCCCCATGGAGAATGGCAAGCTGCCGAAAGCGCAGAGCTACCTATCAGATTCCCCCCTACATGTGTCCGTATTATGAGTGCCTTTTTCTGCAGAATTTGGAGTGATTATCAATAGACACAAATCTGTTCTGATACTCAAAAATGCTTTGAAGAGTAAACAAATGGCATTTAAGCGCATCAGTTCAGTTCATTCCTAGGCACTGATTTTCAACTGTAACTATGCTCAACTTCCAGCACCAAACACATGAGGCATTGTTCTACCATGATATAAGTCTATAGAAATGAAAAAAAAAGCTGTTCCCAATTTTTTGGTGGGAGGAGGAAGATTTGATCAATCACTGATGTGCTGTTTGCATTGCTATGGCACATTTAAGATGATTTTTTTTTTTTAAATATTATTGTAAAGTGTTTAATCAAAGAAAAACTACTCCTGCTTTAGATCATTTCCCTTGGAAAGTAGTTGCTTCCTTTGTAACAAGGGGAAAAAAGTTCTACAAAGCCTTTTTTCAAAAGCATACTGGCACAAAAGAATTAATGACTTTTTTGGGGGGTAAATATCGAGACTTTTGTCTTAAACGATTCTTGAGGGATGAAAAATTTTGTTTCCTAACTCACTGTGAACTTCTGTTCTCTACGCGAGCCACAAACAATTTCCCTCTGTGCACCTTCTCATATAATAAATTAATGCAACATTACAGGGTACTGCCATTATTTTATTAAATTGTCTAAAAGCAAGAGGAAAAGTAGCCAACTTCAAACAGTTAACACATTGATCCCATATGAAATGCCTCCTACTGCAACTAACAGTACTTTTATACTGAATACATATGTCACTTCAGACTTATACAATACTTACTTGTCAGGTAGAAAAAAGGTTCGTTTCTTCCACAAGATGCTGGCAGGCAAGCTTTGTATTTGAGCTCAGAAAGTGCAATCACAAAGAAGTTGGTATTTCAGTATGGATCCTTTTTTACAGCAGCAGGTCAGATGGTACCGAATTCGTACTTCAACACTGGATGCTGCATTTCGGTCCAGGATATTTCCACCTGAAAATATTGCATTTTCACTAAGCGAACAGAAAAGACTTTAAAGTGTATGAGTGTGAGTAATGTGATTTTTACGTGTGAGTACATCTATCACTTTGAGAGGGGAGAGAGAGAGAGAGAGAGAGAGAGAGAGAGAGAGAGAGAGAGAGAGAGAGAGAGAGAGAGAGAGAGGAGAGAGAGGAGGAGAGAGAGAGGAGAGAGAGAGGAGAGGGAGGGAGGGAGGAGAGGAGAGGGGGGGAGGGAGAGAGAGGAGGAGGGAGGAGGGAGAGGAGAGAGAGAGAGAGAGAGAGAGAGAGAGAGAGAGAGAGAGAGAGAGAGAGAGTGTGTGTGTGTGTGTGTGTGTGTGTGTGTGGTGTGTGTGTGTGTGGTGTGTGTGGTGTGGTGAACTCAGATGTAATCATCTGTCTTGTCTTATGTCAGTTATCACTTAAATCGTTCTTGCCAATGCCTGTCACAGACTGCTTAAATTGCGAAGAAACTAATGTCAAAAGAGCTCATGAAAATCTTGGGTTCTTCGGTTTTCTAAGAACACACCGACTGAACTCGGGGTGTGTGTGTGCGTGCGTGCGTGTGTGTGTGTGTGTGGTGTGTGTGTGTGTGTGTGTGTGTGTGTGTGTGTCATGTTGTGGGTTCTTGGTTTTTCAGACATGTGACTGATGATCTGTGTGTGTGTGTGCTGTGCGGTGCGTGTGTGGTGGGGGTGAGTGTGTGGGAAGGATAGGTCTTGCTCCTACGATTTCACTTACTATACAATTATTACTCAGGAAACATCTGTGTTCTTCACTTATTACCAAATTGGTGTAAACGCTGTATCATTGCATTTTACACTAGATATGGTCCTTATGGATTGTATGCAAGTTTGTTCCAGCTTCAAACTTTAGCTGCCATTGCCTGCCTGCAGGCTAACGTTCGGCTATTTATCAAACGCCCGCGAGAAAAAACCTACTTTTTTGTTTTAACATGCATCCTCCCGTTATGTCAGATGCATGGGATCCAATACAGGATTTCTAAATTTTTGCTGTTTTCAACTGGTCACAACATTGCGCTCGTAATTTGGCCCGAGTTCGATTCCGTTCGAGGGGATTTTTCTCCTGGAGTTAATTCAGTGCTGACTCCACTCTCCCCAAAAGTCCTTCGAGAGACTATAAACCAGGCCCCGTTTGCGAACGCACGCAGAACATCTTGGGCACAGTTAAATCATGTTGCGCTTTTCGTAGAATAGGCCATTTTGTGCTGGTGGGAACAGATGACAAGCTTACACACACTTGCTCTTCACCAACAAATAATAATGGTCAAACAGCTGACAGCTGATTCAATGGAAGATAGATAACTCTTACCCACTAAAACTTCCGGTTATTTAGGCCTAGCCTATTGCGCAGGCAAATTTGTTAATTCCTTGGCAGCCACACACATTACCACATTATAATGTGATCATACATCAATTCATTGCCACACAACTGCACACATTTAAAACTGCTGATACACAAAAGTTTAACATCATCCTTCAAGAAAATAATTTTGACAAGCGTTCATTTGCAAGGTAGTTTTCGTCCCACATTTTTTATTTTTTTTTTTTTTTTTTAAAGAATTCCATGCTTGAAAAGGTCTCAAATTCAAGGAATTTCAATGCAAGTGAAACCCTGGTTGTAATACTTGTGATTTTTTTTAATGCTTTCGGGATACTTGCAACAGATCGCTCCACATCGCGCGGGACATAACTGGTCTACAAAATGTCCTACTTCAATCAAAGACTAGCAGTGATTAGGAAAGATTTCCAATTCAACCCGTCTCATCTTCCAACCATAAGTTTAACTTTCTATAGCTGATCTATAATTCTGAACACATAAAAACTGTTAAGGCGGGGAAGATGCAATGCGTCACGCTTGTTGGTCATTGAACAGAGGGAAAATTAAATGATCTCTCGGATACTGCCAAACACCTTTGCACCAGCTAAAAGTATAGGCCTATGAAAAGCAAATAGTAAGTCTTCATATTAGTCTTTTCTGTAAAGGAGAGGGGTGGGGTTCCTATTTGTAAACTAGAGTTTAAAATGTCCAGGAACAGCTTCATGGCTATGACGAGAAACTCGCTAAGAATTCATTTTCAGTGTCGCAACAATCCCGAAGGACACAAGCAGAAATCTAGTCATGTGTGGGACCACGCAGAAAATTTGACCGGTCTTAGTGACCTACATAAACCTGTTTTGGGAACTCCGTACAGAAAGAAACAACAACAACAACAAACCTAAAACAAACTTCTTACAATTAAAAAAAAAATATGGCAACTTACATGTGGTCTTTTGCCAAAACTGCAGAGAGCGTAGACAAAAATGTCTTCGTCAAGATGGCCCTGCCGCTTTCAATCAGTCAGTCACCGTTTACTAAATGTAGTTGACTGAGTGTAGTGCGCAGGTCTAGTAAATTCAGCGCCCTCTGTGGGTGTGAACTGAAATTCTCCACGTGCAACACGGACACCGGCTCTAACGGAAAAACAACAACAGAGTTCTCTCTCTCTCTCTCTCTCTCTCTCCTCTCTCTCTCTTCTCTCTCTCTCTCTCTCTCTCTCTCTCTTCAGCAGATTAATTTCCTTGTGTGTTATGTTGTTATGATATAGTTGTACTCAAATTTTAAGTATATAATCTATTTTCTCCCTGTATTATGTACCCAATTGATGTCACACGCGCACACAGGCATGTGTGTCTGTGTGCGTGTGCAGGGGAGGTAGGGGGGTAATTTATTTGTATTTTCCTTTAAACATTATGCACATTTTTCCTTTCCTTTTCGAATCTTTGACACTTGTTCCTGTGTAGTTTGCTATTGCTCCTATTCTTTTCCCATAACAATGGATATTGGTTAAGTTTCTTTTTCCCTTTTATGATCTATTATGGTCTGCTCTGTTAATTGATGGTGGTGGTGCGGGTTTTCAGTGGCTTGAATTGTCTTTTCTTTTCTTGTTTGTTGCTTGTTAATTGTTTGGGTTTTATTTGTTTGGGGTTTATTATTAATTATTATTATTATTAATGTCATATTTGTTTTTCATTGTCTTGTGTGTGTGTGTGTGTGTGTGTGTGTGTGTGTGTGTGTGTGTGTGTGTGTGTGTGTGTGTGTGTGTGTGGTGTGTGTGTGTGTGCTTTTTTCTGTCTCTTGTTGGTTGTTGCTATTGTTTGTTTTTGTTTTGTTTCTTGTTTTATTTTATTTTTAAGGTAAGTTGTTTTTTTTCTATCATGATGTTATCCACGTTAAGAGTGGGAACTGGGTGTAAAAAAAAAGAAGCAGATCAGTGCCTATTTATTACTCTATAAATAAAAGAATTTAATTTGATTGATTCGACTGGGTTTGATTTGGTTTGATCTCTCTCTCTCTCTCTCTCTCTCTCTCTCTCTCTCTCTCTCTCTCTCTCTCTCTCTCTCTCTCTCTCTCTCTCTCTCTCTCTCTCTCTCTCTTCGTATGAGACTTTAAACCGAGGCCCCGTGTGCAAATGCACGCATAACATCTTGCGCACACGTTAAATTCTGTTCCGCTTTTCGTAAGAGTAGGCCATCGTGTGCCGGTGGGAACAGATGACATTTACAAAAATGCATACACACGGGGACTGGATGTAAAAAAGCACAAGAATGCTTATCCGATTATCCTCGATATAAGAATCATCATTAATTATCATAATCAATCAATCAATCAATCAATCATTAATAATCAATCAATCAATCATCAGTCTCTCTCTCTCTCTCTCTCTCTCTCTCTCTCTCTCTCTCTCTCTCTCTCTCTCTCTCTCTCTCTCTCTCTCTCTCTCTCTCTCTCTCTCTCTCTCTCTCTCGCGCGCGCGCGCACGCGCGCGCGCTCAAACAGATTTTTAATAGAACACGAAACTGCTTGGATGAATGACTTCCAATTGTAATTCTTATTCCTGTAATACCGAGGAAAGGTTAACGTGAATCTAGCCACAAAACAGCACCCTCTTACTCTGTGAATGTCTTCACTTGCACACACCTTCTCGTTCTCTCCGCTCAGCTGCAGGTACCTTGTCCTTCAGGATGCCGAGATTCAACCTATCTACCGTTGGCCGCCGCTCTCTCTCTATGGTCCATCGATCTGGAATGACCTCCCTCTCTCCCTTCGGCAAAAGCCTACGTACGACAGTTTTAAATCCAACCTCAAGACACACTTATTCCAAACCTAACATTTTTCGCCTTCTGTTTCCATCTCCTATCTGTCCCTGCCTTTAACATCTTATATCCCCTTTACCCTGCCAAAGTGTATAACCTTTCTGAGTGTGTGCACGTGTGTGTGTGTGTGTGTGTGTGTGTGTGTGTGTGTGTGTGTGTGGTGCGGTGTGTGTGAGTGTGTGTGTGTGTGTGTGTGTGTGTGTGTGTGCATTCGAATTTGCTAGGCCTATTTTCTAAAACTATTGATTGTTGTTGATTGCTTGTGTGTTGTATCGGCGAATGCAAGCCCTTTGATTTGATTTTGCAAGATATAGCGCTATATAAATTCCATGTATAATTATTATTATCATCATCGTCATCGTTCATCATCTCATCATTAATATTCAGCCAGTGAGTAAGCAAGCATACCCAGTTGCTATTAGTTGCTTCTGTGGCACTCCAAAGGGTGTGAAAAAAATCTGCTGTTGATAGTCTAAGTAAATCATCAATCTAAAAAAAAAAAGGGTGGCAGGATGGTCAAGACATTCGTCTGCCAAAGGGTAAAGCGTGAGGATCTGGGTTTCATTCCCAGCTCACCCCATCTTCCCAGTTTGACAAAAAAAAAAGGAAATGAATGTTAAAGTTCTTTGGATGAGACTATAAACCAAACCCCGTGTGTGAACGCACGCAGAACATATTGCGAACACTTTAAAAACTAGCCTAGTTTCACCTTTGGGAAGAGTAGGCCATTGTGTGGTAATAGGAAGAGATATAGATGACAGAAAAAAAGCCAGCATGAACGCTTGTGTGGTGTTTAGACACCATCACACACATACACACACACACCACAAACCACACCACAACACACCACACCACACCACAACACAACACAACACTTCAAGAGAAGCACAACTCCAGCATAGTTATATACAAAAGTTTATTATTGATAGAAAATATCCAATGCAAAACAACACAAAGTTTAGACGAAGGGAAGGAATACTACACAGGCGCACAAGCTAACAATGCCAACATTATGCTCTCCCTTGTAGCTTGTTTTGCAGTAAGCACAAGGAACAGGACGCCACACGTCAATACACGGCTTCATCATGACAAAATCAATACATAACAAATTCTGCATATTTCCTTCCTAAGACAGGTGAAAGAATACGTGTTTTTAATGATAACTATGGGGGAAAATTGTAGTTATTTAAATATATATTTAGTTAAAATTGAGCTTCCACCAAGATATAAAAAACCTCAAAAATCTATGCTCTCTATCTCTTTTCTTCTTTTCTTTTTTTTTTTTTTTTTTTACCTCGTCCACAAACAAAAAGATGAATAAATATAATTATTATACAGGAAGGAGATGGAAAGCCTCTTTTAAATATGATGAACAGACATATCTGTTTTGTCAAGTGATAAATTACCCATGGTAATAACTTCTACATCCTCCAGATAGACAAAGAGGAAAATCAGCTAGCCTGTTATATATACAAATAATTATTTCATAAAATAGAACATACAAATTGAATATGATAAACATTGTGGGACTGTGGATAGCATAAAAGTATGTCGATCAGGAACACATTTTAACTCTAATTGGATATTAACCTGTTTCGCCTAGAACATTTGAGACAATGCCAAATACATAACTTAAAAAAACAACAACAACCCTACAAACAAATAGTAACCATACTGATCCTGTGTTCAGCCTGAAATACTTCATGACAATCTTTCTAACATTGCAATAACTTACACCAAACAAAATTGATTTAAAAGCTTTGTAAAAAAAAACAACATAATTATTAGTTTTATCTCCCCCCTCCCCCCAAAAAATATATGACTTATTAAATATCAGACTGACTGAAAACAACATCAGAAGTAAAGAACAGATTATGTCAACAAACTTCAGAGGAAAATCAACAGTATGTATGAAGGGGATTCAGACTCAGTTCTTTGTACTGCCCCTCATAAAAAGGTGCTAGTAAGTAATTATCAGCAATAATACATATATGAGAGAGAGAGAGAGAGAGAGAGAGAGAGAGAGAGAGAGAGAGAGAGAGAGAGAGAGAGAGAGAGAGAGAGAGAGAGAGAGAGAGAGAGAGAGGTTGTTTGCTTAAAATAAAATAAAATAAAACCAACTAACCAACAACAAAAAATCCCAGTCATAAACACACACACATATCTGCAAACAAGCCTTTATAGTCTTTAAACAAGCCAGGAAATCAACAAAACAAAATTGCATCTCTAAATCCATGTATGACATGTAAACAAGCTGTAACTGGGTAATTTGGGGGGTTAAAATATTCTTATGAACATGAAATTGGCGATTCCATCAATAATGTGCTCCAAGCACATTCAACTATAAACTGAAAATCAGACAGACCGCAACTAAAGTAGAAAGGGGAAAAAATGAAAATGTTAATCAAATTAAAAGAAAACTAACTAAAAACTAACAAAATCAGACAAGGTTTAAAATGTAAACTTCTAGTCTTTAAAAATAAAAATCATAGTTTTCACAAAAGAGCGTGAGTGGCGGGAGAATGAATAAATTGAGTGCATGACACAGCATGTGTGAAGTGCAGAGTCATATTTTCCATGATAAAACAATTTGATTTGATGACATCTTTTGTCTTTCCTGAAAGCTTCACATCATTTACCTTCACCTTCACCTATCCCATAGTCCCTTGGACCTTGGGGGCACCAACAAAATATTTTCACATCATAATTCCATTCCTTTCTTCAATTGTGATCAATGTTTGCTCAAGGTTTGAGAATATTGCAAGTAGGTATGTTACAGCTATATAGGTTTATTTATCTTAACACGTGAAATACCACTGATGTATTTAATTCATATTTGACAATGTATTTCAAATGAAATACCACAGTTGTGTGTAATTCATATTTTACCATGTAATTCAAATTAATGATCATAGTTTATTCCCAAAACATATAATGACTTAAATAAATAATCAGAACAAAAACAAGAAATAGTTATCCCTCCAAACCCTCAGAAATCATAAGTGCTTGAAAACTAATCTATTTAAAGTGATCATAAAATTTCTCTGAGAAAAAAAATTCAGGTAAAACTGATTTATTACTGACAATATGTCAGAATTGTGGTAAGATTTCATTGGTTAGTCACCTCACAATTGCAGCACTAATACCACTCACAACCACGCACTGAGCAGACAGATAAGGGGAACAATTACATGGATCAGATGGGAAATAACTCAAATGTTGGCTACATTGGGGAATTTGAACCACTTTCCATTAGGATAAAGCAGGGGGATGTAATAGTTTTGCAAACAATATATTTTTTTAAATTACGCCTAAATATATCATTGTTAAATATGAGAAGTGTACACGTGGGTGAGACTGGAAAATACGCTGACAGACAGGGAGGGACATTATCGATAAGAGGCATAGCATACACAACATGGACATGTATACTTTTATTAAATACAGACACACATTATATATGCTCATTTTTGTCATCATAATTGAATGCATTATATCGATCATGACAGAAACGTTTAACATAGCACCTGGATACAAAATACACAATTAAAATTGAATTAAAAAAACAACCAAACCTCACTTATATAATCTCCAGATTCCAAACGCAGATCTTTTAAAAGACAGAAATGTAAGGCGCATAAACACAAAGAGACAATTTGAATACATTATGAAGAACTGCATATAAAAAATGAATCAAGCATAACACCTTTCTATCTGTAACATGAAGCCATTCCTTAATTCACAGAACCAGTCTGTTATTGCTCTCAACATCAAACACCTCTCCAAAATATGATGAACAATACTTTTTTCTTATTAAGTGATAGTTGTTTGTATTATTTGTCTCCAATATTGGGCTTTACTAACCTTACACCAATATAATGTAGACCCATGTCTTCAAACAATTTTATTTGGAAAACTGAGTAAGAGCGTAATAAAAGTTAGTCAAACGTGTGTTGGTAGACTGCTCATGTGTACCCTTTAATGTCAGTTTCTATGTTCAAAAGAAAGAGAATTTTCCTTCGAATTGTCTCCCTGTAGTTTTCACCAGCCACTATGGTCATCCCAAAGTCATTCCACACAGTTTAAATCAGCCCCCTACTGATACACTTCACTAACTAGATATACAAAAAGAGCAACCGAAAACGTTTTTTTTTTTTTTTAAAAGAACCCGCAACACCCAAGCATTTAAGTAGAACAAACTTTCAGTTTATTGAAAACAATCTCCATACTTTGAGATTGGCCAACTTGATATAAAAATCTGTGATGTACCAAAATAAACACTGTAATGTAAACACTAAAAAACAAACCTTGAAGGCATAACACAAATATTTCTATTAAAAACATTTCAAGGAGATTTGAGCAACCTAGATTTCTGAGAACCAAAAAAACAAAAGCAAAGAAAGGGAAGATGAGTTGCAACAGAAATGCGCAAACACAAAACAAGAGTTCAAAATGATCAAACAAAAGTTGCCAGCAAGTTCAACACACGTCTTCAGCCACATTTCTTTTGAATGGAGGGAATCACATGTGTATTAAAATTAAAAAACAACAACAACAGGTTTTTATCTGCCATTTTCATAACCGCCAAACACTATAATTTGACCTAGTACATTAATTTCTTGGGGTGTCGAAGTGTGTAACTTTGTGTAAAAATACAGAGTGAGTGTCATAATAATGATCATTTGGGAAAGACAAAAGACTATGAACTCTACAGCTATAGTCTGAGCCTTGTTCAGCAGAGGGTAATTATGGTGAGGATTTCAGGCAGGCAGGCTGCAAGGAGAGCCTATGCCACCCCTGTCACATCTCAATGTTTAGTGTGTGAAATAAACTGTTCTTTTCAGTCTGTATAAAAGCAATCAGAGAGAGAGAGAGAGAGAGAGAGAGAGAGAGAGAGAGAGAGAGAGAGAGAGAGAGAGAGAGAGAGAGAGAGAGAGAGAGAGAGAGAGAGGAGAGAGAGAAAATGAATGAATGATCTGAATAATCTTTATTTTTCAAGGGTAACAGAGTAAGCATTACATACTTTTTTATCCGGAGAGAGAGAGAGAGAGAGAGAGAGAGAGAGAGTGTGTGTGCGCACATAATGTGTACATGTATGCTGGTGCATGCACATTCATGAATGCACATATTTGCATATATACCCACTTAACTGATTAAGTATAAGTGCGTGTTTACCTGCGTGCAGGAAGGTGTGTGTGTGTGTGTGTGTGTGTGCGTGCGTGCGTGCGTGCGTGCGTGCGTGCGTGCGTGCGTGCGTGCGTGTGTGTGTGTGCGTGCGTGCGTGCATGCGTGCATGCATATATGCGTGTGTGTGCATTTCTTCAGGTACAAATAATCATGTATATGTTATTAGTGCATCCAAAAGTTTGTTTTATTCTTATCCAAAGTTAATGAAAGAAATTTATTATAATCAGCAAAACTAAGCAATTGAACCAATAAATATTCACAGGGATAATTATATACACCACAGAGTTAACAATCAGTAGATGTTAATATGTTGTCTCTAAGAAAACAGAATAACAATTTATAGGAAATAATTTTTCAGGTTGCTTGCGGTGCCTACGATTCTTGTCTAACATTTAATTTCATAAAGAGAATCCTGTTTTTGAAAGAAAATCATTATACACAAAGCCTGATGATGATATAACATATGAAAAAAAGCATTATTCAAAGTGCACACATAAACGTCCACATATACATACATGTACACATAAGAACTCTTCTGAAAATATCCTTTACATCTTCTTGAATGTCTCAGAGAGAAATCTGTTGCTGGCAAGAATATACAAAGAGAATTGTAGAATGGAAAACCTTGTGGTCTGTATGGTTAGAACAGGCTCTGACAAAAAAAAAAAAAAGTAACAACGTTTGTATTGAAAAGTCTGTACTGACGCACTAGTCATGCAAAGGGGCATGGGGGCATGTGTGTGTGTGTGTGTGTGTGTGTGTGTGTGTGTGTGTGTGTGTGTGTGTGTGTGTGTGTGTGAAGATGTGTGTGTGTGAAGATGTGTGTGTGTGTGAAGGTGTGTGTAAAGATGTGTACAGGAGTGTGTATGCATGTGTCCTAAAATTAAAAAAAAACTCATACAGTACTTAATAGTGAAGACATATTTGAATATTTTAGCAAAGGGATTGTGTTCATATACGCCTAATAATTATGACTTAAACAAAAAAAAACAAAAAAGACTTTCATTTCATGTTTCTCCAGTCATCACCCTTTAAGGTAGGCACAATAACCGAGCACATAAAATACTTCTAAGAGTCCTTATGTCACTGGTTGGATTCGCAAATGTGTCTACTAGAATATATTATATATGTATATTTTTTTGGGTAGTCCTGCCATTGCGTTCAAGTCCTGAGCCTGTATACGCATGTAAAAGATCAAAAACACTATCAAAGCTTTTGATGATTTATTGCTAAGAATCACTGGGCAGTGGAAACAAACAAAAAAAATAAAACCTAGCATGCATCTTTAGCAATGCGGATGGCATGGTTAAGAACATATGTAAGTGTTCACATGCCCTGACATATCTCCTGGGAGAATGGTAGCGGAGGGGGGGGGGAGGAAGAGATCAAGAAACTACAGATCCCTTTCAATTACAGTATTTAACAAAGTCATTAGAAATTAGCAGAGAAAATAAAAAAAGCGACAATATTTTTCATAGATACGTTTCATTATTAATAATAATTAATACAAAGTTGCACTCAGTCTTTCCTTGAAGAAGCATGCAGCATAAGATTCATGATAAGACCACATACATAGTTAAAAACAGAAGAAAATATTATATGCGCCAAAAAAACAAGTCAAGGTGATCACTTTCAAATGGATTTTATTTTACCTATACAAATTAATTGATGTTCATTTTACCAACAACAACAAAATAATAGCACTTTTTCATGCAATGAAGAGTCATGGCAACTGGAAGTGCACATGTGTGTGTGTGTGTGTGTGTGTGTGTGTGTGTGTGTGTGTGTGTGTGTGTGTGTGTGTGTGTGTGTACATGTGTGTGGTGTGTGTGCATGTGAGTGAGTGAGTAGGTGTGTGTGCATATGTGTGTATGTGTGTGTGCATATGTGTGTGTATGTGTGTGTGCACATGTGTGTGTGTGTGTGTGTGTGTGTGCATGCATGCATATGCATGTACACATATATGCACACACAAGAGCCCAAATAACTCTTTGTGGATGTACATTTACAAAACTTCATATCCATAAAAGTGCACTATACCCTCCATCTCTTTGTTTGCCAAGGCGAGAGGGAAGAGTGTATACATGCTTAGGTAAATTGTTATCAAGATAAAAAACAAACAAACAACAAAAAACACTCCCACACAGGCCAAGGCAAAACCATACATCACTCTTGCCTGTGTGGGGATGCTTGCCTGTCTTGTCTTACCCATCAGCATCATAACCTTCACACTCCAACACACACACACACACACACACACACACACACACACACACACACACACACACACACACACGCGCGCACATACATACACACACACACGTCGCATGTCAAAACAACAAACAAACAAACAACAACAACAAAAATCAAACATGTCTTAAGAAAAAAAAGCTACCCTGTTCAGATATCTGTCAAACTGTATCCCTTCCCATAGGACCCCCCCAAAAAATATATCTCTAGCATTGTCAGCCTTCTATGTGATATTTTCTTTTCCAATCCATGTTCCTTCCTATAGGATGCTGACTCCATGTATGTGTCCTCCTCCCTCCCTCCCCCTCTCTCCTGTTTGCTGCAGGCAGCTTTTGGAAACGTGTGTTGTGATCGTTCTGACTCTTGAACAAAATGTGGCTGATGAGCTCGCCCAGCCCTGCCCTGTAGACAGACAGATCATTAGGGGTGTTGTTAGTCAGGGAGAGTTTGTTTGTTTGTTTGTTTGTTTGTTTATCTATTTATTTATTTATTTATTTATTTATTCTTTTTTTATATATCAAGGATAATGGAATAAGCACTCATTTGCTTTTTTTTACATCCGGTCCCCGTGTGTATGCAGTTTTGTCAATCTTGTCATCTGTTCCCACTGGCACATGATGGCCTACTCTTACGAAAAGCGGAACAGGATTTAACGTGTGCACAAAATGCTCTGCGTGCGTTCACACATGGGGCATCGGTTTATAGTCTCATCCCGAGGACTTTTGGGGAGAGTGGAATCTGCACTGATGTTAACTCCAGGAGAAAAATCCCCTGGAACGGGACTAACTGCGAGTGCAATGTTCTGACCTCTAAGCTATCCTGTCCAAGATAATTAAGCAGGGGGTAAAATGATGAACATGGGCCTGATAGTGGGATGTGAGTTTGAGAAGGGGTGGGAAGGGAATGGACAAAAAAGAAAAAACAGAGAGACAGAGGGGAGAGAGACGGGGAGGGAGGGGAGGGAGGGATTGAGGCAGAGGGAGAGAGAGAGAGAGAGTGAAAAAGAAAGAGAGAGGGGGAGTTGAGAGAGAAAGAGGAGTGGGAGAGGAGTGAAACACAGCGAGAGAGAGAGAGAGAGAGAGAGAGAGAGAGAGAGGAGAGAGAGAGAGAGAGAGAGAGAGAGAGAGAGAGAGAGAGAGAGAGAGAGAGAGAGAGAGAGAGAGAGAGAGAGAGAGAGAGAGAGACAGACAGACAGACAGACAGACAGACAGACAGACAGACAGACAGACAGAGACACTTAGAGACAGACAGACAGAGAGAGAGAGAGAGAGAGAGAGAGAGAGAGAGAGAGAGAGAGAGAGAGAGAGAGAAGAGAGAGAGAGAGAGAGAGAGAGAGGAGAGAGAGAGAGAGAGAAGAGAGAGAGAGAAAGAGGGGGTGTTGAGAGAGAGAGAGACAGAGACACTTAGAGAGAGAGACAGAGACACTTAGAGAGAGACAGAGACAGAGACAGAGACACTTAGAGACAGAGACAGAGACAGAGAGAGTGCCCACCTGTTTATACTGTGTCACGAAGAGCGCAGCAGAGAGCCATGGAGAATATCATGCCTAGGATCTGCAACACAACATCAACATCGTCATCATCATCATTGTCAAAATTGTTATTGCTGTCATCATCATTGTTATCATTATCATCATTACTGTCATCTTTATTGTCATTATCATCATCATTATCAACATCATCACCATCATCATAATCATCATTATATCATCATTAGCTGCATCATCATCATCATCATCATCATCATCATTTTGCATAAGGCACGATAATTGCCTTCTATGCGTAGGCTTACAGCTCTATAATACAGCAAAACAGATGAACGAACAATCAGGAATTACCTAAAAGACTATATTATATATATATATATATATATATATATATATATATATATATATATATATATATATATATATATATATATATATATATATATATAATCTCCCCCATTCTTGCTTTCTCATTCTTAGCTTAAGAGGCCAGGTCTGGAAAGGGAGGTCAGTGATATCGCAGTTATCTAACTTTCATTGTCTTGGTGCCCCAGGGGGCAACACAGAGGTCACCGGTCTCTCCTTACCAAAGACTTGCCAATGTCTGTTAGCTGCCAGAAATACAATGTTACGAAACTTTTCTTTTCTAGAGGGGGAAAAAAACAAGTTGTTTGCTTTCTTTCTGTCCTATCTTTCTACAAAAGCACAGGTTCCGTTGTTGTTGTTGGACGTTCCTCAAAGGGATTGGTGGTTCTTGTTTCTTCAGTGTACGGGTAGTCTAGAGGTAGCGCACCTGTCTAGAAAGTGAAAAGTCCAGGCTCGAAGTGTGCGGTAGTTTGATCACTTTTTTGGGGCCCAAACTTTCCCATCCGCTACACCACGTGTGGTGGTTTGGGTGCTAGTCTTTCGGATGAGAGGTTAAACTGAGGTCCTGTGTGTGTTACACATCATTCTTTAGGGTATGTAAAAGAACCCAATGCAAAAAAAGGAGTTGTTCCTGGCAACATTCTGCAGAAAAAAGCCACTCTGATAGGGAAACAAATACAGTTGCAGACAGGAAAAAAACAGAAAAAGGGTGGTGTTGTTCTTGTGGTGACGTGCTCTCCCCAGGGAGGGCAGCCCAGATTTCAAGCAGAGAACTCTGCCGTGACTTAAGTGATATACAATACAATACACCAACATATTGGTTGTCTTACTAGTACCAATGCATGGAATTTAATTTGGGCTAAAATCTTGTCCAGCACACAAACACATCAAAGTGCTTGCATTCAAGTCATACTCAGGCAACCTTTCAAGAATGATAAGATTATCAACAGATGTTAAATTCACACACATACACACATACACACACACACACAAACACACAAATACACACACATTCAGAAT
Organism: Stramonita haemastoma; assembly: GCA_030674155.1. Taxonomy (NCBI): domain Eukaryota; kingdom Metazoa; phylum Mollusca; class Gastropoda; order Neogastropoda; family Muricidae; genus Stramonita; species Stramonita haemastoma. The sequence goes on from CM060337.1 coordinate 20,781,493, forward strand.
ATGCACTCGTCTGTCTCACTCCTCGCACATGAAAATCACTATGAAATCATAACTACACACTGAATGAAAAGTGTCTGTGCATGGTTTGTTTTCAAGTACATCTTTATTACAGGCAGCCATACTCCCTCTTCAGAGGAGTTTTTTTTCTCCTTTACAAAAGAGAGTACAGGTTGTTCGATTACAGAGTTTGACATAGATGAAGACGATTTTGATATAACATCTCAAAGCATAATGACAGTGTAATGTAGGCCTTGGCACTGTGCTGACATCAATAAACTCACACAGCTTTTGAGCCTAAGCTAGGTTGTAGTTTAATGCAGATTCTTTTTAATTCCTCAACTAGATCTCTGAGGTTCACCAAATGGTGAGTTTTTGCGAATGTAACCATTTTCTACCCCACCACAAACATAGCAGAAATGTATGCAAAGTATCCTCCTATTTATGTAACCCACCGAACGCTGGCATGAATTTTTTTTTTTTTTTACATGCACGATTGATCTTCTGTATGTGCAGAGGGAATTAAGACACCGGCAGGTCTACATTTCAGGTTGATCTGGGAGATTGTACCAAAAAAAAATTCCTACTCTTAATTCACCAGATGCCACCAAGATCCAAACCCACAGCTTTATGGACCTCTGGGATTGAAGCTGAATGGTCTGAACCACTCGGCCATAGTGTGCATCCTAACAGCAGTTTGATGTGAGCCTTGACACTTTGGTTGCATCGATACAGGATGGGTCTATGCCAGGTCCTAATTTGATAAAGAACTCTGCTGTGAAGAACAGCAGTAAACAAGACCAGACTAGACCAGACCAGACATGACCAGACCAGACCAGAAAAAGGCCAGAAAAAGACAAGATAAGACAAAGACGCACAAGACAAGACAAAGAAAGACAAGACAATAAACACAAGACAAAGAAACACAAGACAATAAACACAAGACAAAGAAACAAGACAATAAACACAAGACAAAAACAAAGAAAGACAAGACAAAAACAAAGAAAGACAAGACAAGACAAGACAAAGAAAGACAAGACAAGACAAGACAAGACAAAGAAAGACAAGACAAGACAAGACAAAGAAAGACAAGACAAAAACAAAGACCAGGACAAGGCCACTTACCAGCACGATGGCGATGGCGATGGCTACACCGGCTACAATGATGAGATGCTCTGCAATCCAGTCAAAGAACTCCTTGTCGCAGGGCTGAAAGACAACATGGATTAACGGTGAATGAATGAATGAATGAATGAATGAATGAATGAAGCTTCAGGCCACTCTTAGTGTTTGCCAGTCAGTCCTCTCACAACTTGTCATAACATTTTTTTTTGTTTGAGAAATCATTCTCCCATTAACTGTCAAAAACACAAAGAGAGATTATTAAGAAGTGGGGTGGGGCAAAAAGTAGAAGAAAAAACAAAACAAAACAAACAAACCCAGAAGACTGACAATATTGAAGAGACACAGACTTTGCCTCATAATGATAGTTTTTTGGTTTTTATTGCTTTGTTCCTTAGCTACAGCTCCGAGGTACTGTACACCAATGGTGAGATTGTGCACATGCGACCATTATTTTGCCAAACATTAAGGTAGGCCATATTCCAACTTCCATGGCATCAGCTCTCACATTATCATTGACAACAAGACTGATTCACTCAGGCCTAAATCAGACAAACTAACTCAGGCCCAAATCAGACAAACTAACTCAGGCCCAAATCAGACAAACTAACTCAGGCCCAAATCAGACAAAACTAACTCAGGCCCAAATCAGACAAAACTAACTCAGGCCCAAATCAGACAAACTAACTCAGGCCCAAATCAGACAAAACTAACTCAGGCCCAAATCAGACAAACTAACTCAGGCCCAAATCAGACAAAACTAACTCAGGCCCAAATCAGACAAAACTAACTCAGGCCCAAATCAGACTAGCTCTGGTCAAAATCAGACCAACTCAGGCCCAACCCAAACTGACAAACTAATTCAGGCCTAAACCAGACTAACTCAGGCCCATATTAGACTAATGCAGGGCAAAACCAGACTATCTATGTCAGGCCCAAATCAGCCTGACCAATCAAGGCCTGACACAGGCTAACTTACTCAGGCCCTAGTCACACTAAGGCCCCAAATCCGACTAGCTCAGGCCCAAACCAGATTAGCTCAGGCTCAAATCGGACTAAGTACTTCAAAGCCCAAATGAGACTCAAACCAGACTAAAAAAAAACAAGCCAACAAACAAACTCAGGCCCAACTCAGTCAGACTAACAAGCCCAAAGCCTTTTTTTTCTGTCTTTCTTTCTTTCTTTCTTTCTTTCTTTCTTTCTTTCTTTCTTTCTTCCTTCCTTCCTTCCTTCCTTCCTTCCTTCCTTCCTTCCTTCCTTCCTTCCTCTCTCTCTCTCTCCCTCCCTCCCTCCCTCCCTCCCTCCCTCCCTCCCTCCCTCCCTCCTTCCTTCCTTCCTCTCTCTCTCTCTCTCTCTCTCTCTCTCTCTCTCTCTCTCTCTCTCTCTCTCTCTCTCTCTCTCTCTCTCTTCCTCCTCTCCTCCCTCCCTCCCTCCCTCCCTCCCTCCCTCCCTCCCTCCCTTTCTTTCTTTCTTTCTTTCCTTTCTTTCTTTCTTTCTTTCTTTCTTTCTTTTATATTGAAGATAATGGAATAGGCACTCGTGTGCTTTTTTTATTTTTTTTACA
>CM060337.1:20830212-20832712 GCA_030674155.1 Stramonita haemastoma
AAAAAACGCTGCTTGCACATTCACTCTCACTTTCTAGCTACGAGCTATGTTGATGGATGCTTTAGCCTAGTGGTTAAGATCGTACGTCTTCAATCCATGGGTCAATGAAATCATGGGTTCGAATCTCGGCGGGGTCTTGTGAATTAAGTGTGGCGATTTTTACGTTATCCCAAGTCAACTTCAAGTGCACACCTTTTACCTTCTTACCGTCCTTCCATATTCTCTCTCTCTTCTCTGTCTATCTCTCTTCTCTCAATATATATATATATTATATATATATATATATATATATATTATATATATATATATATATATATATATATCATGTGTGTGTGTGTGTGCAGAAGATCGACTGCGCACGTTAAAGATCCCGTGTTCATGACAGCGCCGTAGCTTTCGGAAACACGAACATACCCAGCACACATCCCCGAAGTAGGAATGCGGCTACCTTCATGGAGGCCAAGATGTTATATATATATTATAATAAAATTATATATATTTATCATACATCATACATGATCATACATACACATACTACATTACCTCACAACATACATTACAATAAAATCTGAACATCAATGAAAGAAAAAAAAACTTCACAAAAAATGTTACATCACTAAATTATATTTACGGAGGAACAGATGTTCAATAAATGGGAACAACATTTATTTTCGTTCCTCGGCTAGAGCTCCGAGGTTCACCAATTGTGAGATTTAACGTAAACAACCGTTTTTTAACCTACCATTAATGTCGCTGCGTTCTGACTTCAGTGCAAACTAATTGGCGTGACGAAAATGGTCATGGATCTTGCTGTAATTAAATTCATTTGGTGTGTGTGTTTGTGTCGCTGCGTTTGTTTCGCTGTGTGTTGTGTGTGTGTGTGTGTGTGTGTGTGTGTGTGTGTGTGTGTGTGTGTGTGTGTGTGTGTGTGTGTGTTGTGTGTGTGCTGTTGTCTGTGTCTGTGTGTCTGTGATGATGAGGTGATATATTAGGACTGTTTTTCAAAAACAAAACTGACGTAAACATGCTCAGTATTACAAAATGGCCTTTACAGTCTTTTTTTTTTATAAACAGGAAATGGCCGGGTTTTTCCTTTGTCCAACAATTGGCTGTTGCTGTTGTTGTTGTTGTTGTTGTTGTTGTTGGTGGTGGTGGTGGGTGTGGTGGTGGTTGGTGGTGTGATGAGATGATGATGATGTGGTGGTGGTGGTGGTAAGATGTGGTGTGGTGGGGTGTTGTGGATGGTGGTGGTGGTAAGGATGGGATGGTGTGGTGGGTGGTTGGTGGTTGGTAGGTGTGTGATTGATGGTGATGTTGTTGGTGATGGTGGTGACGGTGATTGTGGTGGTGTTTAAAGCGATGGTACCGTTATTTTTGCTGGTGTGGTTGCCATTGTTGTTCATTGTTGTCGATGTTGTTTGTGACGTGGTTACAGCAAAAATAGCGTTGTTTTTGTTGTTTCTCTTGATGGGTGTTGTTCTTGGTATCGGTGGGGTAGTCATCCCCCCTCCTCCCTTCCCCCTTTCAGTTCCCTTTGTTTTCATTGCTGTTCTCCACGATGCATGGTGACTCTGATGATGAGATGATGATGATGATGATGATGGATGATGATGATGATGCAACTTTCGTTCCTATAATAATTAATAAATATATTTTATATAAATATAAAATTTATATATATATATATATATATTATATATCCCTCTCTGTGTTACCCTTGGAAAATAAAGATTATTCATTTCTCTCTCTCTCTCTCTCCTCTCCTCTCTCTCTCTCTCTCTCCTCTCTCTCTCTCTCTCTCTCTCTCTCTCTCTCTCTCTCTCTCCTCTCTCTCTCTCTTAGGTTCTGCACTTCGGCTAAGCGGTCATTTCCGGCTTTAAGTATGGTCATTTTACCATTCTATGAAAATGTCCACAGTGCTTTGTCCCTCTTATTATCTGTGTTTTGTGTGTGTGCGTGGTGTGTGTGTGTGTGTGTGTGGTGTGGTGTGTGTGTGTTGTGTGTGTGTGTGTAGTGTATGTAGTGTGTGTGTGTGTGTGTGTGTGTGTGTGTGTGTGTAGTATGCGAGTGTGTGTAGTAAGTGTATGTGTGTGTAGTGTGTGTGTGTGTAGTAAATGTGTGTGTATGTGATGTGTGTGTGTGTGATGTGTGTGTAGTATGTGTGTGTGATGTGTGTGTGTGTGTTATGTGATTTTTATTTATTATTTTCATTCGAGGAAATGAAAATGTGTGTGTGTGTGTGTTGTGTGTGTTGTGTAGAGAGATGTGAGTGAGAGTGAGAGGTGTGTGTGTATGTTGTGTTGGTCTATGAATGCCTTTTTCTCTTAAACACACCACACACACACACACACACACACACACACACACACACAACACACACACCACACAGACACACACACAACACACAGACACACACACACACACACACACACACACACACACACACACACACACACAACGTCAGGCCTAAAATGTCTGTCTTTTCCTACAGACGATAAAC
>CM060337.1:20847712-20850212 GCA_030674155.1 Stramonita haemastoma
AAAGATAAAAAAAGGAAAGAAAGAAAGAAAGAAAGAAAAAAAGAAAGAAAAAAGAAGGAAAAAGAAGAGAACAAAGCAAAGAAAGGAGAAAGAGAAGACAAAAAAAGGGAAAAAGAGAGAGAAAAGGGAAGAGAAAAGAGAGAAAGAGGAAAAGAGAGAGAGAGAGAGAGAGAAAGAGGGGAGAGGGGAGAAGAGAGAGAGAGAAGAGAGGAGAGAGAGAGAGAGAGAGAGAGAGAGAGAGAGAGAGAAGAGAGAGAGAGAGAGAGAGAGGGAAGAGAATAAAAATGGGGAAACAAAAAAATTTTTTTTTTTTTTAAATTTTTCCCCCCCCCCCCCCCCCCCTTTTCCCCCCCCAAAAACCCTTTTTCCCCCCCCTTTTTAAACCCCTTTTTTTCCCCCCCCCCTTTTTCCCCCATTTAAAACCCCCCCCCCCCCCCCTAAATTTTTTTTTTCCCCCCCCTTTTTTTAAAAAATTTTAAAAAACCCTTTCCCTTTCTCTTTTAAAAAAAAAAACCCTTTTTTAAAAATTTTTTATAAATTTTTTTAAAAATTTTAAAAAAAAATTTTTTTTTTTATAAAATTTTTTTTTTTTTTTCCCTTTTAACCAAAAAAAAAAATTTAAAATTTTTTTCCCCAAAAAAAAATTTTTTAAAAAACCTTTAAATTTTTTTCCCCCTTTTTCCCCCCCCCCCCAAAAAAAACCCCCCTTTTTGCCCCCCTTTTCCCTTTTCCCCCCCTTTTTTTTTCCCCTTTTTTCCCCCCCTTTTTTAAAAAATTTTTAAAACCCAAAAAAAAGGGGCCCCCTTTTTTTTTTTTTTCCCAAAAAAAAAAATTAAAAAAAAAGGGTTTTTTTAAGGGAAAAAAAAAAAATTAAACCGGGGTTTTGGCCCAAAAAGAAAGGGGAAAAAAAGGGGGGGGGGGGAAAAAAAAAAAAAAAAAAGGGGAAAAAGGGAGGGAAAAAGGGAAAAAAAAGGGGAAAAAAAAGGGAAAAAAGGGTTTTTTGGGGGGCCCCCCCCGGGGGGGGCCAAAAAAAAACCCCCCCCCCAAAAAAAAACCCTTTTTCCCCCCCAAAAAAAAGCCCCTCCCCCTTCCCAACCCCTTTTTTCCCCCCCCCCCCTTTTCCCCCCCTTTTTTTTCCCCCTTTTTTTCCCCCCCCCCCTTTTTTAAAAATTTTTTAAAAAAAAAAAAAAAGGAAAAAAAACCCCCGGGGGAAAAAAAAGGGGGAGGGGGGGGGGGGAGGGGGGGGGGGGGAAAAAAAAGGAAAAGGGGGGGGGGAAAAAAAAAAAAAAAAAAAAAAAAAACAAAATTTTTTTTTCCCCCCCAAAAAATTTTTTAAAAAAAACCCGGGAAAAAAAACCCCCCCGGGGGGGGGGGGGGGGGGTTTTTTTTTTGGGGGGGTTTGGGTTTTGGGCCGGGGGGGGAAAGGGGGGGCCCCCCCCCCCCTTTTTTTTTCCCCCCCCCTCGGGGAAAAAAAACCCCCCCCCCAAAAAAAAAAGTGAGTATTTTAGTATTTTAGTAGTAGTAGTGTTATAGTTGCAGCAGCAGCGAGCAGCAGCGCGCAGCAGCAAAATGAGCGCAACAACAACAGCAGCAAAAACAAAAAACCGAAAAACTATTGCGATCTCGCACTCAAACCAAAGGCTACCCCGCGTCCCATCAAGAAGGCATGAGCCAATGGTGACCAATCGGTTTTTGGCGGAAGATAAGGGTAAAAATTCTCTGAAATCATCTGATTGTGATGATAAAAAATTTATAAGCCAAAAAGAGAGAGGGTGAAAAACTATAAATCTATGATTTATAATGCCCCGGGAAGAAAGCGGGGGAAGGGTGGTGGATGTTGGGGGGGTGGGGGGGGGGGGGGTGGGGGGGATATGTAATAGATAAAGGAAAGATGATGTGGCAGGCGACGAAAGATAGACATACACACAAACCACAAAGGAAGACGACAGGGACAGACAATAAAAACCCATACAAAAATACACACAGAAAAACAGCACAGGTGTGTGTGTGTGTGTGGTGTGTGGTTGTGTGTGTTTTGTGTGTGTGTGGTGTTTTGTGTGTGGTGGCCGGGGCCAGTGTGTGTGTTTGTATGTGTGCACGCGCACGCGTGCGTACATGTCGTGCGTGGTGCTACGTACGTGGGTGATGTTTGTGATATTTTTTTTTTTTTGATTTTTGAAAAAAATTGAAATAAGCTAGCACCCTGTGATTAGAGTATGATTCGCTAAAATCCCTGTCAATATTTTTTATTGCCCTTAGGGGTGATTAAAGGGGTTTTAACTTGACTTGATTTGATTAACTTGTTTAAAGGGGGCCCCGCTTCCAAGGAAGGTGGACAGTGCCTGGCTGCAGGCACTGTCCTTCGGGTGTCCAGCAACCCCAAAATAAGGTTGTGCCACGGGACATGAGCCGCCCGTAGTTAGTGGTTGGGGTTGGACTGTAATAAAAAGGGTTGGGGGTTTTTCGACCCCGCTTTCGGCTATGGCGTTGTGCCTTGGAA
>CM060337.1:20872712-20880212 GCA_030674155.1 Stramonita haemastoma
CCACCAATATCATAAATCGGACCACCATCCTCCCCCCAAAAAAACCCAAAACAACCGCCCCTCAACCCCCTTTTCCCCCCAAAACCCCCCACCGCAACCCCCTATCCCCCTAACCCCCCCTCCCCAAACAAAAAAAACATAAAACAAAAAATCAAAAAGCAAACAACAAACAACAAAAAACCCACAACCAAAAACAGAACGTAACTATAAAAAGAATCGAGGCAAAAAGTTCTGACACAAGATAAGAGGAGGGGAGAGGGGCGGGGGGGGGGGGGGGGGGGGTACACAATGAAAGTGGACACCGTTGCCGTATGCTCCAGGTCAAATCAAAGCTTGGAAGACTTTGTTGAGGGCTTAAGGGCAGAATCGTAATCTGACCAGGCTTGGCTTGTATAGAATAGCCTATATATAGCCTGGCTTCTCTCTCTCTCTCTCAGTGCTTCTAGCCTTGTCCATTTTTTATCCTTATTATTATTACTACAGTCTTGCAGGGGACAAACAGTTGGTCAGATGGCTGAAACCCGAGCACACAGCAGGGAAACCACAATCCACTGACTATCAGTACAGAGAGTATTGTGCTCGAGTCTTCAGCCTGGGGGTGGGAGGGGATAGAGTAGGTGGTGTAGAGGGGGTGGGGGGAGGGGGAGGGGAGGGAGGGGAAGGAGGGAGAAATGGGTGGAGGATGGGGGTGGGTGGTTGGGAGGAGAGTGGACAGGAGGTAGGGCTTAGTCTTAAAGAAGAAGAGAGAAGCTACAGGGACGGAGGGGGTGTGTGGAGAGTTAAGGAGGTAAGAGTGAGAGAGAGAGAGAGAGGGAGAGAGATAGAGATACAGATAGAGAGAGAGAGAGTGAGACCACTGACCACTGACCACTGAAATTGTTTAATTAATATACATCGGCCTTAGGCGACAATATATATATATATATATATATATATATATATATATATATATATATATATATATATATATATATATATATATATATATATGTCACTGTTATTTCGAGAAAAATGGAGTAAGCAGTCGTGAGTGAGTGAGTGAGTGAGTGAGTGTGTGTGTGTGTGTGTGTGTGTGTGTGTGTGTGTGTGTGTGTGTGTGTGTGTGTGTGTGTGTGTGTGTGTGTGTGTGTGTGTGTGTGTGTGTGTGTGTGTGTGTTTGAGAGTGCATGCGTGCGTGTGTGTGTTTGAGAGTGCATGCGTGCGTGTGTGTATGTGCGTGAATTTTAATTTGTTAAATATGAAACATGTTGTAAGTTGCATCTATAGGAATAGGTTGAATACAAGCGATTTGATTTTTTTTTCAAGATAAAGCCCTATATAAATTCCATTTATCATCATCATCGTCATCGTCATTGTCACAATCGCCATCACCATCACCACCACCACCACCACCACCACTACCACCACCACTACCACCACCACCACCACCACCATCGTCATCATCGTCATCATCATCATCATCATCATCATCATCATCATCATCATCATCATCATCATCATCATCATCATCACCATCACCATCATCCCTGTTGGTGTTGTTGTACTTTCAGAAAGCGCCATGAGCTAACAGTTAAGCCCCATCAACGCAAGCCAGAGACCCCCTCCTCCTCCTCCTCCTGCTCCTCCACCTCCTCCTCCTCCTCCACCTCCTCCTCCTCCAGAGGGGACACACAGAAGAAGATGAGCGGCAACTTCACTCTGCGTCCCTCCCGGCCCCTGCCCAGCGCGGACCTCAGTGACGGCAGCATCTCCGGCCTCATCCAGCAGCCCAGCACGGCAAGCGTCGTGCTGGAGACCCTGACCTTGACCCTGATCTGGATCCTATCCCTGGTGGGCAACATTCTCGTCTGTCTGGTCGTTCACCGTAGTCGCCGCATCCAGTCCACGACGAATTACTTCGTGGTGGCTTTGGCCCTGGCTGACCTGTGTTTGTGCTTCTTCTGTGTGCCTTTCGTGGCCGTCAGGGTCATCTCCAATGCTTGGAAGGTCAGCAGGCAGCTTTGGTTCGTGGCTTTTACTGGGGGTGTGGAGAGAGTGTATACAGGGGTGTATAAGAGGGGCTCCAATTTATGTTGTTTGGGTGTTTGTTTGTTTGTTTTTTTTAGTGTTGAAAATTGGTGAATGTAGGAAATGGAGATTTTTTGGTGTAACTTTTTTTTTTTTAAAGATGTTTAGGTTATAGAAGATGTTTTGAAAAGAAACCTCAGATACCCAGGTTTCTTGTGCTTGTTGTAGGTGAAAGGTATGGGAGTTTAAAACATTGGTCAGTCAAAGTCAAAATTTTATTTCCAGATGGTGCATTGCGTGTAGACCATATTGAATTGGCTTTACAAATGGAAACAGTGCATAAAACTGAGACATTTATAGGGTTTTTAGGATGCACAGGTGATGTGCCCTTTTAGCAACATGGTATGACTTTTAACACGAGCTCGTAGCTGCCTCTATGGCAAAGTGGCTGGATGACAACCATACATTCATATTATTTTTCTTCTGGATTTTGTACTCATGTATTCACAGTGATTCCCAGGTGGGATGACTGAGACATATTGCATAGTAATCTGTATAATCATCAGGGTATTAAGTTGGGGAACGCACAACAACAACAACAAGAATAAGAATAAATCCAAAAAAAATATTCACAAAGTGCCTCCATATTACGCCTGTTTACCTAAAAAGTACTTTTGCTATTCAATAATTGTAGATTTTGTCAAATTCTGAGGTTTTTTTTCAAATCTAAAGTTAGAAAACAAAATAAGCCCACAAGCCATTTTTTGGGTTTGTTTATGTTAAGATGTATTTACTAGATTAATTGATGCGATTACCTTTTTTGTAATAATCCTCAAAAACACTCCTACCACCTTCAGCATTAAAAAAAAACAATTCCAGCACCTTCCAACAGTATTTTCAGTTTCGCTTTCTCTCAATGTTCAGTGTTTCAGTTCTCTCTCTCTCTCTCTCTCTCTCTCTCTCTCTCTCTCTCTCTCTCTCTCTCTCTCTCTCTCTCTCTCTCTCTCTCTCTCTCTCTCTCTCTCTCTCTCTCTGTCTGTCTGTCTGTCTGTCTGTCTGTCTGTCTGTCTCTGTCTCTGTCTCTGTCTCTGTCTCTGTCTCTCTCTCTCTCTCTCTCTCTCTCTCTCTCTCTCTCTCTCAACAAATTAAGAGCACGTATATATCATTGAAATTTTGCAGATACCAGTGCCAGTTTCATCTGAGTTTGCTTTTGGCATCTACGAATGAAAGTATTGTCCAAAATGTATCGATCTATACATACAAGGCATTCAAACTACGATCAGTGCTGATTTAATAAATTTTGTCTATGTGTGTGTGTATGTTTAGTGATTTCATTATTATTGTGTATGTACTGTACCCCCTTCATACGGGGCAATGGCCTTTACATGAATAAACTTTCCGAATCTCTCTCTCTCCCCCCTCTCTCTGTCTCTCCCTCTCCTTACCCCCTCTCTCTCCCCTCTCTCTCTGCCCCCCCCCCCCTTTCTCCCTTCTCTCTCTCTCTCTCCCACCCCCTCTCCCCTCTCCCTTCTCTCTCTCTCTCTCTCTCTCTCTCTCTCTCTCTCTCTCTCTCTCTCCCCCCCCCTCTCTCTCTCTCTCTCTGTATACACACAGGTGGGCCAGTTCCTCTGCAAGCTTGTCCGGTTCGTGCAGTACGCCGTCCCCTCCACCCTCCTCCTCCTCCTGACCTCCATCTGCGTGGATCGCTTCTACACCATCATCTACCCCCTCAGCTTCAAGGTCACGCGCGGCACGGCCAAGAGAATGGTCGTCTGCTGCTGGGTCACTGCAGCACTCCTGTCCTCGCTGTGTTTCTACTTCTTCAACGTCGTCACCGTCACCGTCACCTCAGCGACAAAACCTCAGTCTGGTGGAGAGAACTTGAGGCGAGGAGATAGCGGTAGTGGCAGCAGCAGCAGCAGTAGCAGTAGCAGTAGTGGTAGTAGTAGTAGTCACGCAGGCGTGGAATCCAGGATGACGGCGGGGGTAGATTGGGAGGTGGTGGAATTGTGCCCTACTTACGTGCCGTGCGGGCAGTGGGGCGGGGTGAGTTACGTGATGTTGCTGCTGCTGCTGCAGTTCCTCTTGCCGGTACTGGCGGTCGGGATGCTGTACGGGAGGGTGGTGCGCTACATCTGGCGCGCAGGGGAGCTCCCTTGCCGGGGCCGCGTGCTGCAGAGGACGGGCAACCCCGTGCCGCGCGCCAAGGTGAAGATGATGAAGATGCTGCTGCTGGTCACGCTGTCTTCCTTGGGGCTCCTCACTCCTTTCTACGGCGTGCAGGTGGGTAGTAGTGGGTAGTGGGTAGGTTGGTTGGTGTGGTTGGTGGTTTGGTGGTTGGTTGTGATGGTGTGTTGTGGTGTGTGGGGATGTGTGGTTGGTTGGTGGTTGGTGGGGGTGGGGTTGGTGGTTGTTGGTTGGTGGTGATAATGGTTGGTGTTGATGGTGGTTATAATGACGACGATGACGACGACGGCGACGACGACAATGATGATGATGATGATGATGATGATGATGGTGATGGTGTTGATGGCGATGATGATGATGATGATGATGATGATGATGATGATGATGATGATGATGATGATGATGATGATGATGATGATGATGATGACGACGACGACGACGACGACGACGATGGTGGTGATGATGATGGTGATTACGACGACGGCTGTGATGGTGATGATGACGACGACGACGACGACGGATGTGATGGTGATGATGACGACAACGACGACGTCGACGCTGCTGTTGCTGCTGCTGCTGCTGCTGATGATGATGGTGGTGATGGTGGTGGTGGCGGTGGTGGTGGGGTGATGATGATGATACTCGTGCTGATGGTGGTGGTGGTGATCATATGATTATGATCATGATCATTACGACGACGATGCTGCTGTTGATTACGGTGGTGGTGGTAACAACGACGACAACAGCACAACAATGATGACGAGGACATTGATAGTGATGATGCTGATATGATGGGGAGGATGAAGATGAGAAGGCTGCTGCTGAAGATAAATGATGATGATAATGATGATGATGATGATGATGATGATGACGACAACGACGACGACGACGACGACGACGACGACGACGACGACGACGACGACGATGATGATACCTTCCAAATGAGAATAGGTTTTTAACACATACACAAGATGTTCTGCATGTGTTCGTACAAAGACCTTGATCGTAGTCTCATCTGAAACAAGTCAGGGAAGTGGTGTTAATACAGAGCTAACTTCAGGGAGAAAATCCTACCAGATCCAGGGAGACAATCCCCTCACACAGCCTGTACAAAGTAAACCCCAGGGAGACAATCCTACCAGCTCCAGGGAGACAATCCTACCAGATCCTGGGAGACAATCCTTTCATACAGTGCCACAGTTAAATCCAGGGAGACAACCCCCTCACACAGCTCGTACAAAGCAAACCCTAGGGAGACAATCCCCTCACACAGCTCGTACAAAGCAAACCCCAGGGAAACAATCCCCTCACACAGCCTCATCATCGACCAGGGAGCAGGATGCATGCTGAGCATGCTCGTTTCATCCATCCCAGCGGCGAGAGCTGACCTCCTTTTTTCACAAAATGTCTGACATACAGGGTTTCAACGTGTTAGCAAGATGCTCTGCATTCAATCACATAATCCTAGGACCTCGATTTAGAGAAGAATCCTCCAAAGAATCGGTGGTCTAGGCGGTAACGCGCCTTACCTGGAAAGCAAAAAGTCCGGGTCGGAGTGTGCGGTAGTTCGTACCCCGTTTGGGCCCGAAACTTTTCCCCCATCCATTAGACCCCGAGTGGTGGTCTGGGCAATGGTCTTTCGGATGAGACGATAAACCAAGGTCCCGTGTGTTACACATCACTACTTATCGCGCGTAAAAGAATTCACGGCAACAAAGAGGTTGACCCTGGCAAAATTCTGTAGAACAAAGCCACTCTGATAGGGAAACAAAATACAGTTCCATACAGGAAAAAGAAAAAAAAATGGGTAGGCGCTGCACTTGTGGCGACGCGCTCTTCCCGGGGAAAGCAGCCCGAATTTCACGCAGAGAAATCTGCTATGACATAAAGTGGTATAAAATACAAAATACAAAAATACACATACCTGCAGCATACAGAAAAGGTCTGAAAGCTGGAAGGATTTGTTACTCATATCTGTGGTTACAGCTGGGTTACTGTTGTCACTCCCAACGTGACATACACACATACCTGCAGCATACACAAAAAAGCTCTTACAGCTGAAAGGATTCGTTAATAATGTATGTGGTTACAGCTGGGTTACAGTTGTCACTCCCAACGTTACACACATACACACATACCTGCAGCATGCAGAAAAGGCTCTTACAGCTGAAAGGATTCGTTAATAATGTATGTGGTTACAGCTGGGTTACAGTTGTCACTCCCAACGTGACATACACATACATACATACCTGCAGCATGCAGAAAAAGCTCTTACAGCTGAAAGAATTTGTTACTTTTGTCTGTGGTTACAGCTGTGTTACAGTTTTCACTCCCAACGTGACATACATACATACATACCTGCAGCATACAGAAAAAGCTCTTACAGCTGAACGAATTTGTTACTTATGTCTGTGGTTACAGCTGGATTTTCACTCCCACCTTTACACACACACACAAAACACACACACACACACACACACACACACACATACCTGCAGCATTTAGAAAACGCTCTTACAGCTGAAAGGATATGTTACTAATGTTTGTGGTTACAGCTGGGCTACTGCTTTTGTTACTCATGTCTGTGGTTACAGCTGGTTACTGCTTTTGTTACTCATGTCTGTGGTTACAGCTGGGTTACTGCTTTTGTTACTCATGTCTGTGGTTACAGCTGGGCTACTGCTTCCACCCGCAGCGTGAGCTGGCAGCCGAGGTGTTCATCTTCGCCTTCTGGTGCCTGGCAGCCACTGGAGCCTCCAAACCGCTCATCTATCTCTACTGCAACTCCAACTTTCGCCGCGGATGTAAAGAGGTAGATAAAACAGTCCTTCTCCGAAGTCGGAACGCAGCTACCGCCATTGTTGTTAGTGACCCTCCACCACATAATGAGTCGCATTGCACCAGAGGTCAATTTTTAGTTATTGACATGTTATTTATCTGCAATAAAATGGCTATGCAATACCAAAAAAAAAACGGATTGAAAATCAAACAATTTATCAAAAGTTATTACAACTTGAAATGATGCACTGCAGGAAATGGCGAACTGAGAAATTCAGCATCGTAATAAATGGTGAGAATGAGGGATTAGTTATATTTAAAACATGTTTAAAGGAAAAAGTAAACACAATTACGCCTTGGTATTTCAATACAAGGTAAAATAAGGACTATAGTTCTATAATTAATCCAAATATCAAAATTGACAACTTGACCCCCATCAGCCTTTAATGGCTCCGAGCGGAAAAGTGGTTTAGGTGCTAATCGACTCATTTTGTGGTAGAGCGTCACGTTTGTTTGTCCGTCGTGTTT
>CM060337.1:20883395-20885895 GCA_030674155.1 Stramonita haemastoma
TTTAAAATTTTTAATTTTTAAAAAAAAGGGGAAAAAAGGGAAAAAATTTTTGGGGTTGGAAATTTTGGGGGGGAGTTGAAAAGGGGGGGGGGGGGTTTTTTGGGGGTGGGGGGGGGGGGGGAAAAAGGAGAAAAAAGGAAAAAAGGAAAAAAAGGGGGGATTTGTGGGGGGTGGGGGGGGGGGTTTGGGGGGGTAAAAAGGGGAGTAAAAAAGGGGGAAGGAAATTGGGGTAAAAGGGGGGGGGGTTTTGGGGAAAAAGGGTAAAAAAAAAAAAAAAGGGAAAAAAAAAGGGGGAAAATAAGAAGGGGGGAAAAAGAAAAAGGGAAAAAAGCGAAGAAGAAAAGGGAGGAAACAAGGGGGAGGGCGGGAAGCGGGGGCGGGTTTGGGGGGGAAAAAGGGGGGGGGAAAAAGAAAAAGGGGGAAAAAAAAAAGGGGAGGAAAAGAAAGAGGAAAGGGGAAAAAAGGGGAAAGGAAAAGGGGGGGAAAAAAAAAAAAGGGGGGGAAAGGGGGAAGATAGGGGGAAAAAAAAAAAAAAAAAAAAAGGGGGGGGGAAAAAAAAACAAAAAAAAAAAACCCGTTCCCCCCTTTTAAAAAAAAAAAAAAAAAAAAAAAAAAAAAAAAGGAAAAAAAAAAAATAAATCAAAAAAATAAAAAAAAACCAACCCCCAAACAACAAAAAAAAATTTTTAAAACACGAAGGGAAAAAAAAAAAACTGAAAAAAAAAAACCCCCCCAAAAAAAAACCGGAAAAAAAAAAAAAAAAAATTTTTTTAAAACAAAAGACACTTTAAAAAAACAAAAACACTTTTTTTTTTTTACAGAACCCAAAAAAAAAAAAAAGGGAGAAAATAAAATAAAAAAAGAAAGGGAAAATATAAAAAATTGAAAAGAAAGAAAGATTATCTGTTGTTTAAAAAAAAAAAAACACACAGACACGAACAAAACAAAAACACACAAAAACCCCCCAAAACCCAACACCAACACACAAAACCCCCCAAAAAAACACACAAACACCACACCAAACCACACACACACCACAAACAAAACCAAACAAAAAAACCCCAACACAAACCCCACACACACGCGCGCCCGTTTTGGCTTTTCCTGTCTGTGTTTGTTTTTGAAAGGTATTTTTTTTTTGGATTACATTGCATTTTTTTTGGTATCGTATTAATTGTATTTTATTAGATTGTTTTTGTTTTGTTGTGTACCCGGGTTTTGTAGTGTAGCGCAGTTTTTTTGCTGGGCCCATTGTATTAAATTTTAAATTTTTGCTTTGTATTGTTTTGTATTGTATTGTGTTGTATTGTTGTGTGTTGTATTGTATTGTATTGTATTGCAATACATTGCGCAGAATAGCATTGAACTGCATTATAATTGCTTTGCACTGCATTGTGCCGCATTCTTTTGTATTGCATTGTAGTGTGTTCTTTCGTATTGGTTTGCTTTGTATTATATTGACTTTCATTGAATGGCATTGCATTATTTTGTACTGCATTGGATTGCATTTATATTGTATTGTATTGCTTTGCACTGTATTGTATTGGAGTGGATTCGATTCAATTTGGTTGCACATAATTATAGCATTACATTACATTGTATCGCATTGCATTGAATTGTATTATATTGTATTGCATTCTATTGCAATGAATTGTATAGCATTGCATTGTGATGTGTTTCATTATACTGTATTTCATGTTAGTGCCGTTCACTCTTTTGCATTGTGTTATGTTGTATTGTATTGTATTGTATCGCATCGCATTGTATTGTATCGTATCGTATCGTATCGAGTCGTGTGTATTGTTTTGTTTTGTATCGTATTATATTGTACTGTATCGTATTATTTTGTATTGTGTTGCGTATTACTGCCAGTTACGGCAAACTTCTTTACCTTAAACTCGGGCTTCTCTTTGCAGGAAGAACGTGTCGCCATAAGTCCAGCGCCACTACACCTGACAAAGTCATGGGTGCGTGTCTATTAGTCTCCTTATAAGACTATTTTGTTTGTCGTTGTTTTTTTTCTGTAAAGAATATTACCACGAACAACTCTCATGTAGGATCTTTTTACGTGCTCTGAATATGTGCTACATCGGGACTTCTGTTTACTGTGTGTGTTGTGTGTGTTTGTGTGTGTGTGTGTGTGTGTGTGTGTGTGTGTGTGTGTGTGTGTGTGTGTGTGTGTGTGTGTGTGTGTGTGTGTGTGTGTGTGTGTGCGCGCATTTCTTTTTTTATTTTTGATTTATTTTATACCCATTTATGTCACAGCAGATTTCTCTGCGTGAAATTCAGGCTACTCTCCCCGGGGACAACGCGTTGCCACAAGTGACAGCGCTTAGCCATTTTTTTTCTTTAGTCTGCAGCTGTATTTGTTTCCCTATAAGTGTAGCTTTTTCCTACAGAATTTTTACCAGGGACAACCCCCTTGTTGTCGTGGGTTCTTTTACGTGCGCTAAATAATGATGTGTAATACACGGGACCTCCGTTTATTGTCTTATCCGAA
>CM060337.1:20893395-20895895 GCA_030674155.1 Stramonita haemastoma
ATCTACCTATCTATAATAATAATAATAATAATAATAATTCATGGAATTTATATAGCACTATATCTTGTAAAAACAAATCAAAGCGCTTGCAATCGACCTTCACAACAAACAACCAATGACAATAAATAATTCTAGCAAATTCGAAAGCACACACACGCGCGCGCGCGCACGCACACACACAACACACACACACACACACGCACGCACGCACGCACGCACGCACGCACCACACACACACACACACGCACACACACACACACACACACACACACACACACACACACACACACACACACACACACACACCACACACTTATAGAGGTTATACATTTTGACAGGGTGAATGGAATTTCAAATGTTGAAGGCAGGGACAAATAGGAGATGAAAACAGAAGACAAAAATCTTAGGTTTTGAAACAAGTGTGTCTTGAGGTTGGATTTAAAAGTGTCATATGTAGGTTTTTGCCAAAGGGAGAGAGGGAGGTCATTCCAGATTGATGGACCAGAAATAGAGAAAGAGCGGCGGCCAACGGTAGATAGGTTGAATCTCGGAATTTTTAAGGATAAGGTATCTGCAGCCGAGCGGAGGGAACGAGAAGGTGTGTACACGTGAAGACATTCACAGAGGTAGGAGGGTGCTGTTTTATGGAGACATTTATAACAGAGAGTACTGATCTTGTAGTTAACTCTCTGTGGCACAGGCAGCCAGTGGAGAGATTGCAAGAGAGGAGTAATGTGTTCAGATTTTTTTCTTTCTGAGGACCAGTCGAGCTGCAGAGTTTTGTATACGTTGGAGAGAGTGGATAGATGATGCTGGCAGACCAGCCAAAAGAGAACTGCAATAGTCCAGACGTGAAAGAATAAGAGAAGTGACTAGTTTGGATGTTGCATCAGTGGACAGGTACTTTCGAATTGCACTAATACGCCGTAGTTGATAGTAGCATGACTGATAGGTCTGGGTGATGATATTTTGCAGGAGAGTGTGTTGTCAATAACGACTCCTAGATACTTTACAGCACTGGATAGAGGGATTGACGTGTTGCCGAATTCTATTGAAGTTGTGATAAAAGACAGTTTGTGTTTGGTCCCTACAAGCATGGATTCGGTTTTATCTGCGTTTAATTGTAATTTGTTCTGTATCATCCAGTTTTGGATATCTTGAAGGCAGTAGGACATATTTGTCAAGAGAGAAGGCAGGTTTTCAGGTGTATCACTGCTTAGAATCTGAGAGTCGTCTGCATAAAAGTGATGGTTGATCTGATGACGGTTAATAACATGTGACAGGGGAGCAGTATAGAGAGTAAAGAGAACAGGGCCTAGAACAGATCCACCTATCTATCTATCTATCTATCTATCTATCTATCTATCTATCTATCTATCTATCTATCTATCTATCTATCTATCTATCTATCTATCTATTTTGTTCCTCTTTGGCAAGAAGGAAAAAAAGAATGGCAGATTAAGGAAGATATGGAAGGACAACATGTATGTATGTATGTATGTATGTATGTATGTATGTATGTATGTATGTATGTATGTATGTATGTATGTATGTATGTATGTATGTATGTATGTATGTATGTATGTATGCAGGTAAGTAGGTAGATAGGTGGGTAGGTAGGTACTCGCGCGCGCACGCACGCGCACACACACACGTACACAAACACACGCACATACATACCTCCCCCTATGCACACACAACACTACCCACTTCCCCTCCCCCCTCACACACACACACACGCTTCCCCATGCCCCACCCCCCACCCTCACACACACATGCATACCTCCCCCTATACACACACACACACACTACCCACTTCCTCCCCCTCACACACACACTCTTCTCCATGCCCCCCCCCCCCCCTCACACACATACCCTCCTCCCAACTCCCCTCCCCTCGAACACACGGACACACACACACACACACATACACAAACACACACACATGCACACACACACACTTACACACACACAAACACACACACACACACACACATACACACACACTACCCAATCCCCCCCCCCACACACACACACACATACACACACACACAAACAGACCTCTTTCATCTCCTGCAGTTGTTCCTTTGTCACGTTGTCATGGTTTGCAGTGTGACAGTGACAGTTCTGTGTCTTCACAGGACACTGTGCACACTTGTCCTCCTCCTCAGCATCTGTCGCCGATTCAGTGCTCCTCTCCCTCATCTTTGATTCGCAGAGAAATTGAGTCAACGTATCCATCTCTTGTCCTGCAATCTCGGACTGCAACAAAATAATATATTACACAAAGTCTAGATGCAAAAAAAAGAAAAGCTCCAGTCTTTCGGATGAGACGATGTCATGATGCTGCTATGGAAGTGCATGTCCTTTTGAGTCTACTTGACAGGTGTGTGTACTCTACGCTTTACTGTCATAATAATTTATATCCCGGCATCAACCGGGCCCCGAGAGATACAGACACCTGCAGTGTTGGTCAGGTAATTTGAGCAACATTGTCAAA
>CM060337.1:20898395-20900895 GCA_030674155.1 Stramonita haemastoma
CCCAGCGCGTTGGGTCAGCACTACTCCTTGACCAACTGCTTTGTCCGGGGAAGAGGAGTTGACACCAGTCAGGTAGCCCCTTGTGGTCACTTGGTAGAGCCCCGGAATATCTGCCGACCAAATCGATACCCTCAACATGCTGGCCCCTAGAGAAGCTAAGGTGTCTGACGCCTTGCTCCCCTACGACCGTATAGGTTATGGGACAGCTTTATCTTTTACCTAGATCGGAACACTTAAATACCAAGATACAGACCTCATGGGTGTAAAAAAAAAAAAAGCGTAGGAGCGCTTATTCCATTATCCTCGATGTAAAAAAAAAAAAAAGGAAAGAAAGAAAATGAAAATAGGAACCAATAACAAAATTTACAAAACTGCCAGCACACGGGGACTGGTTGCAAACAAGAACATGAGTGCTTATTCCATTGTATTTTTGAAATAAAAGATTTTTTATTTAAATGAAGACTGTCTTTCAAGGCAATGCTCGAAGGAAAAAGCTAAAACAAAAAAAAAGAAAAAAAAGAAACCAACAAACAAAACGGCAGACCACCAGCTTCTCTTATTGGCAACAGCAACAAATCCTGTGGCATGAGAATCTCTGAAGTCAGCAGGACCAGTGAAGACCGGAGCAAATGGAGAAGGAGGATCATGTCGGTGTCATTGGGTGAAGTGAAGTCAGTGTGGATCGGTGGTCTAGAGGTAACACAGCTGACTAGAAAGCGAAAACTCCGGATTCGAATGTGTGGTGGTTCGATCCCCGTTTACGCCCGACCCCCCCCCCACACACACACACACCACACTCCCCCCCCCTACCACCCACTAGACCAGGAGTGGAGAAATCTGCTGTGATATAAAGGAGTATAAATTAATAAACATGAGAAATGTACCATCAAGGTTGTCCTCCACCCAGAAGAGAGGGACGGGTAGGGGTGGGGGTGGGGGTGGGTCGCGGGATGACATGGACTTTGTCCAGACTTCAAGCAGATCTTGGTCCAAGGCCGCTAGTCTAACCCCGATGCCCTGAAACAAGCACACGGCCAGTGGTCAGAGGCTGCTGGACCGCACAGCTGCCAGCCAGAGTGACACACACACACTATCACAAGTAGGCCATTGTGTGCCCGTGGGAACAGATGACAATATTTACACAACTGCATACACAGGGGAACTGGATAAAAAAGCACATGAGTGCTTATTCTATTATCCTCAATATAAAAGAATAAATAAAATAAATGAATAAATAAATAAATAAATAAATAAATAAATAAATAAATAGTGGTCAGAACATTACGCTCGCAATTTGACAACCCAGGTTCGATTCCCGTTGGAGGGGATTTTTTCCCCTGGAGTTAACATCAGTGCTGACTCCACTCTCCCCAAAAGTCCTTTAGATGAGACTAAACCCGAGGCCCCGTGTGCGAACGCACGCAGAACATCTTGCACACACGTTGAATCCTGTTCCGCTTTTAGTAAAAGTAGGCCATTGTGTACCGGTGGGAACAGATGACAAGATTGACAAAACTGCGTACACACGGGGACAGGATGTAAAAAAGCACATGATTGCTTATTCCATTATTCTTGATATAAAAGAACTGATAAATAAATAAATAAATAATAAATAAATAAATAAATAAATAAATAAATAAATAAATAAATAAATAAATAGTGGCTACGTTGCCGCTTCAGATCCTCGGTTGTAAGAGAATAGACTCGAATCTGATCACAGTCGATTGTTTTATCTTCGTCTTCTTCTTCTTGTTTGTTGTTGCTTGTTGTTTCTTCTTCTTCTTTGCAATATTTCTTCTTCTTGATCATAATTCTTCTTCTTCGGCACAGTTCTTCTTCTTCGCTATTCCTCTTTACAATTTTTCTTCTCCGAAATTCTTAGCAATTTTTCTTCTTCATAATTTTTCGTTTCTAGAATTCTTCGTATTTCTTCTTTTTCTTTGCATGTTTTCTTCTTCACAGTTCTTTTTTTTTTGCAATTCTTTTTTTCTTTGCAATTTTTCTTCCTCTTCTTTGCAATTCTTTTTTTTTTCTTTGCAAATATACGTCTTCTTTTTTGTTCGCAATTCTTCTTCATAGTATTTTTTTTTCTTTATCTGTTTCTTTATTGTTGGTCTTCTTCTTTGCATTTTTCTTACACTTCTTCAAATTGTTGACATTCATTTTCTCTTCTTCGTTTTTTTTTCTTTTTCTGATTCTGATGTCATGATTTTCAAAATCAAGAATATCTTACTCCGATCAGCTTGAACCCAAAGACAGCCTGCTCTAGGGTGTTTACTAAAAGTTTCATCACACAGCTGAGCATCATCTTCTTAAAGAAGGTCAAGTTGAGAGTGTTATCTAATTACTTGATCAACGCTGCAGGTGTTTGTATCGCCCGGGGCTGTAGGACGTAAAAAAAACAAAATGACGTGTTTGGTATCCCTATGAAGCAGTTTGCAACGAGGTGCTTTTCTGTAACGTTATCATACACACACACACACCCGCACAAACACAAACA
>CM060337.1:20903395-20910895 GCA_030674155.1 Stramonita haemastoma
AAGATGAAGACTAAACAATAAAATTACGCAGTACCAAGCAACAACAGATAGGAATATATTGATAGTATAAATGCACTGATCAGAAGACAAAATCAGAAGTACCAATAAAAAGATTTGATTATGGAAGACATAGAAAGTGTTAATAGGTAAAGACAACAATGAGAACAGATGAAATACAATGGAAACATCAATCACCACATCTGTCAAAGTATACATGTGATTTAAATCTTTGGATAAACGGGGGAAAACTTTGTTTAATAATATGGAGGGGGGGGAGAGATACTGCAATAAAAAAATAAATAAAATCAACATTATACTGATCAATACCAAAGTAAGGAACATACCAGGGCATCAAACAACAGGCAAGAATTAACACAGAGATACAATATTTTGGTAATGTATAAAAGTACTGATTCAGAACGAAAATGAGAAGTAAGAATCCAATGATGATATTGACTGAAATAAAAAAAGCAAGAAATAACAAAGAACAAACAAAACAAACAACAAGAATAAAGGGCGCATAAATTAAAGAATGAAACACTGAGGGGAAATATGATGAGGTTAAATGACTAGAAACATCAATCCACCATCATCTATCATCAAAATAGTCCCATAAAACATAAGATTTTGATAAAAGAGGGGAAAGAACAACAACAACAGGTAAGGAATACGACAGAGATACAATATTAAGGTAATGTTATAAAAAGGCACTCATTCAGAAACAAAATATGGAGTAAGAATCAATGATGATTTTGATTTGAATAATAAAACAAAAACAAAACAAAACAAAAAAATAAACAAAGCAAAAACAAAACAGAAACAAATTTAAAAAAAAAAAAAAAAAAAAAGGCGCAATAATTAAAGAGCAACATGAAAATATGATGAGGTTTAAATGACTGAAAACATCAAACCACCACCATCTAACATCAAAATAGTCCCATAAAACATGAATTGATAAAAGGGGGAAAGAACAACAACAACAAAAAAACCCAACTCACACACACACACACACACACACACACACACACACACACACACACACACACACACACACACACACACACACACACACACACACACACACACACACACACACACACACACACACAAAAGGGCGCAATAATTAAAGAGCAAGCATGAGAATATAATGAGGCTAAATGACTGAACATCAATCCACCACCATCTAGCATCAAAATAGTCTCATAAACATAAGTTTAGATAAAAGGGGGAGAGCGAACAACAACAACAAAAAACCCAACTCACACACACACACACACACACACACACACACACACACACACACACACCACACACACACACACACACACACACACGCAAACACGCAAACACGCAAACACACCACACACACACCACACACACACACACACACACACACACACACACAAAACACACACACACACACCCGCAAACACGCAAACACGCAAACACGCAACACCAACACACCACACACACACACACACACACACACACACACACACACACACACACACACACACACACACACACACACACACACACACACACACACACACAAGGGAGGGAGAAAGAGAAGGGGGAGAAGGAGAAGTGGATATAATTGGTTTATTATTTTTGGTGCATCAAGTGGATTAGAAGGTGATTTTTGAAGGTTGTCAATGATTGGTGCTCTTTAATTGAATCGGGAAGGGAGTTCCACAGCACAGGGCCTGAGTATAGTAAACTAGATTTAAATAAGTCTATTCTTGGGATTGGGACGCTTGGCTTTACAGTATTTCTGGAATGATTCATTGTGAACTTATCTCTTAAGGATGTGGGGACAGCTCCTGCCATTATCTTAAACATAAAAATGTCTTTGTTATATTTAAGTCTTTGTTGTAGGGGGAGAATATTTAACTGAGTATAATCCACTTCAAGTAAGGTTGTTTTCTTCAGGAGGATAAGTTTGAGAGCACGTTTATACAGACTTAGTAACGGTTTCATAGTGTTTGCACTGGCAGAATCCCAGAGGGTTGAGGCATAGTCTATTGATGATTGTATGTAAGCTTGGAAGAATAATTTCCTTGAATTGTGGTCAAGGAAATGTTTAATTTTAGTCAATTGGTATACTCTTTGGGACAAATATTTGCATAGATGAGATATGTGGTAGAACCAGCTGAGATTTTCATCGATTGTTACTCCTAGAACTTTGTGATGAGAGGATTGTTCAATTGCTTCCTTTCTTATATGGATTGGAAACTGTTTATGAGGTAAATTTTGTCGCTTTTGTCTGGTGGTGATAAGCATGCATTTTGTTTTTTGGGGGTGAATAGACATATGGTTCAGTTCTGTCCATTTGACAAGATCATTGCAGCTTTGTTGTAATATGGTTGCAAGAGAGTCAATGTCGTTATGGCTTGTATGTATGGTTGTATCATCAGCAAATAGTTCACATTTAGATTTGATAAGTAGAGGAAGGTCATTTATGTATAAGGAAAAGAGAATAGGTCCTAGTATAGATCCCAGTGGTACTCCATAATGAATGGGTTTTAGATTGGATGTGGATGTAGTTGTTGAGACACACTGTTGTCTGTTTTTAAGATAAGAAGCGAGTAGTTCTAGACTATTTGATGATAGATTGTACAGGTCTAGCTTTCTGATGAGAAGTGTGTGGTCAATTGTATCAAATGCTTTTTTGAAATCTACAAATAATACTCCACAAAATTTGTTTTCATTAATGTTTGATAGCCAATTGTCTATGAGACTAGTCAGTGCAGTATGACATGAGTGATTTTGTCTGAATCCTGATTGATTAGGGTGAAGTAAGTCGTTACTGTCTATATGACGGACTAAGTGTTTATTTATATGTTTTTCCAGGGGTTTTGAAAGGAGGGATATAATAGAGATTGGCCTATAATTTGAGGGATCTGAAGTGTCACCAGATTTGTGGATGGGGATTACTTTAGCAGTTTTGAGGGCATTGGGGAAATAGTTCTTTTCAAGACATTGGTTATATATATATGTTAGGGTGTCTGTGATAACTGGAGCTGACAGTTTCAGAATTCTGCTGTCTATTCCATCGAGACCTTGTGTCCTTGATTGTTTGAGGTGAATTAGGTAATTATAGACCTCAAAAACTGAAATGAATGGTATGTGAAGTTTTGACGGAATATGCTTGTCTTGGCAGTATTGTCTTAATGTGTTGAGGTTATTGGATTTTGAATCATCATTGTTAACAACGTTAGTAGAGACATTTATGAAGTGATTGTTGAGTTGTTCAGCAGTAACATCTTTGATTACATTTGATTTGGAAGATGATTGTTTATTTGTTATTTGATTTATGGCCCTCCAAATAATTTTTGAGTTTTGTTTGGAAGACAGTAAATCTTGGAAATATTTCTTTTTTTCTTGACGTTTCTGTGAGTTTATGGCATTTCGTAATCTTTTTGACTCTTCATGATATTTATGTTTTTTTAATAAATCTCTAAGATAGCATGCTTCTTCTAGTTCTTTTGTAATCCAAGGCGGTTTGGGGACATGTTTGACCCTCATGGTTTTAAGTGGAGCATGTTTGTTGTAGATTTCAGTGAAGGTTTTTATCCAGAATTCAATGGCCCTGTCTGGATCAGTAATGTTTAATGTTTCTGAGAGCATAGAGTTACTTAGATCGAGAAGGAAAAGCTGTTCATTAAATTTTGCAAAAGAACGATATGTTATGGTTTTATGTCCAGGTTTGGGAATTTTTGCTCCTTTTTTTGACCATGTAGTACAGACTGGGTAGTGATCGCTGCAGTTATAGACAGGGACACATGTTTCTATGATGTTTTTGGGATTTGATACGTAGATGTGATCAATTATTGTGCTTGAATTTGGTGTGACTCTCGTGGGTAAACTGACTAGTTGGTGAAGGTTGAATGAATTAGTAATTTGCGTCCATATATTATTTACTTTTGTTAGATCAATATTAAAATCACCTAGTAGTATTACTTCCCTGGATTCTAATAGAACTACATTCATCATTTCGTCAAACTTGTCTATCCAATTTTTTCTTTCTGCTGGATTCCTATAGCAGAATCCCATTGCAATAGGTGGTGAACCTTTCATGGAGATTTCAAACCAGACAGATTCTACATCACAATGTTCAAGATGAATGAGACGCTTGAATGTTATAGATTCACTAATATATATGATGATTCCTGTCAGAGAGAGAGAGAGAGGAGAGAGAGAGAGAGAGAGAGAGAGAGAGAGAGAGAGAGAGAGAGAGAGAGAGAGAGAGAGAGAGAGAGAGAGAGAGAGTTTGTGAGTAAGTGTTATTTATTTATTCTTCAGCTATTTATTCTTTTATATGGAGGATAATAGAATCAGCACTCGTGTACTTTTTTTGTACATCCAGTCTTCTTGTGTATGGAGTTTTGAAATCTTGTCATCTGTTCCTGCCGGCACACAATGGCCTACTCCTACGAAAAGCAGTACAGGATTTTTGTTTCGGAAGGTGGTGGTGGTGGTGGTGGTGGTGGTGGTGGTGGTGGTGGTTATGGACTAAGTTAGTGGAGCTCATAATCTGTATCTTCTTCTTTGTCGTCAAACGTACGCTCAGAGAGCAAATCTTGTTGTCTGTCATATGAACCAAAATGC
The DNA here is from genome assembly GCA_030674155.1 of Stramonita haemastoma. Classification (NCBI taxonomy): domain Eukaryota; kingdom Metazoa; phylum Mollusca; class Gastropoda; order Neogastropoda; family Muricidae; genus Stramonita; species Stramonita haemastoma. The sequence goes on from CM060337.1 coordinate 20,908,007, forward strand.
GTGTGTGTGTGTGTGTGGTGTGTGTGTGGTGTGTGTGTGTGTGTGTGTGGTGTGTGTGTGTGTGTGTGTGTGTGTGTGTGTGTGTATGTGTGTGTATGTGTGTGTGTGTGTGTGTGTGTGTGTCTGTGTGTGTCTGTGTCTGTGTCTGTGTCTGTGTGTCTGTGTCTGTGTGTCTGTGTGTCTGTGTCTTTGTCTGTGTGTGTGTCTGTGTTTGTGTTTGTGTCTGTTTCAGTGCATTTGTGACAGAGACAGAGATAGAGATTTTTAGAATCACACAGACACATACACAGACAGACAGATAACAGACAGACAAGCAGACAGACAGACAGACAAACATACAAACAGACAGACAGACAGACAGATAACTAGAAAATGAATCTTTACCTTCAGGAGGTCTTTCGGCATCTACCCAGAATTGACCAGAAGAATAGTTCTGAGTTAGAGCCTTGTCCACCTCAGTGCGACTGCAATCAATTTGGTGACAGTTTAAAAATACAAAACAAAAGGATGTGTCAACGATAGTACATCAAAGTTTTCACAACTGTAAAGGCAGCAAGTTTAAAACTTTGTCTGTAATTCATTATCAACACAACATGGTTTCAAAAGGATTGTCTTGCTATGACAATAGTAGCACTTTTTTTTCTTCAGGTGCCGACTAACCGATTTAATTTTCATATATAGAACTATGCACTATTTTCTATTTGTATACCACTTTAGATCACGGCAGATTTCTCTTTGTGAAATTCGGGCTGTTCTCCACATAGTAAGCATGTCGCCACGGGGGCGGCGCCACCTCTCTTTTTTTATATACTTTTCCTGTCTGAATCTGTACTTGTTTCCTGTCAGAGTGGCTTTTTTCTGCATAATTTTTCCAAGGAACAACTCTCTTGTTGCCGTGGGTTCTTTTACGAGCCTTAAATGCGTGTTGCTCACAGGACATCGGTCTATCGTCGCATCCGAAAGAATACCTCTAAAATCAACCTTCGCAGTCTAGTGGATGGGGGAAAAGTTTCAGGCACAAACTAGAATCAAACCACAGCAGACTTGAAACCCGGATTTCTAGTTTTCTAGGCAGGTGTGTTACCTTTATACCACCGACCCGCATAATTATAACCTATCAGCTTGTGGTTGCTCCAAGCGGATTTTTGCATGTGTTTCTTTTTTTATAGACAAGCCTCCGTATAAACAAACCATGCATGCACAAGTCCCAACCTGACTTCTTTCTGCTCCCCTAACTCCTTAGGAAGTCGACAGAGCACAACATTGGAATCTTCGAGCAGTGCGTTGTGGGCAAGTGGAACCTTGCGGAGTCCAGTCCTCTCCAGGCAAGTGGTCAGTCCGAATCTTGTTTTGGTGACACTTTTTGTTTGGGTTCTTAGTTTTTGTTTGTTCTCTCTCTCTCTCTCTCTCTCTCTCTCTCTCTCCTCTCTCTCTCTCTCTCTCTCCTCTCTCTCCTCTCTCTCTCTCTCTCTCTCTCTCTCTCTCTCTCTCTCTCTCTCTCTCTCTCTCTCCCATTGTGCATGCATAAAGACACACTCATTCATTCATTCATTCATTCATTCATTCATTCATTCATTCATTCATTCATTCATTCACACACAACACACACAAACACAAACACACACACCACACACACACACACACACACACACACACACACACACACACACACACACACACACACACACACACACACACACACACTACCACGAAGACCCATTAGCTGAAGAGAACAAAATAGAATATGAAGACCCAGTTTCTAATAATACTGAATATATTAATGCCCCAATAGCAATCAATGAAGTAAAAGATGTATTATTTTCTCTTCCTAGAAAGAAAACTTCTGTTGGTTTAGATGCCATATCCAATGATATGCTTAAACAGCTACCGGAAAAATTCATTATTCTGTTACATAAACTTTTTCAAAGGTGTTGGACGGAAGGTATTATGCCAATAAACTGGAAGCAGTCTATCATTGTTCCCATTCATAAGCAAGGAAAGCCTAAAACTGATAAAAGTAGTTACAGACCCATAGCCCTGACTTCTAACACAGGTAAGCTTATGGAGAGAATAATTCTAAAGAGGCTTGTATATTATTGTCAAAAAAATAAAGTAGTTCCTGTAAATCAAGCTGGCTTTCAAAAAGGCAGATCTGCTATTGACAATCTAGTTAAGCTAACAACACAAATCAAGCAACAGTTTGCCAGAAGAAAAAATGTACTTGCAACATTTTTTGATGTCAGGAAAGCCTACGATCAAGTTTGGCACGCTAAATTGCTGCATAAATTAAAGACTATTGGCTTTTCCGGGCATCTCTATCATTATATCAAAAGTTTTTTACGTAACAGAAGTATGCAAGTAAGAGTAGGGAATACGTATTCACACACTAGGTCACTGCACATGGGTTTACCACAGGGTTCTGTTATAGCTCCTTTTCTATTTAATATACTGTTACATGACTTACCAACAAAACTATCTAAAGATGTAATCTTAGTACAATATGCTGATGATATATGTATATGGATGAATGTTACTATGAAGCGCAGTACAACAAAGAGGATGATTAATTATACTAGAAAGATATATCAAAAAGAGCTAGATCATTTATATAAATATATTTTTGAAAATGGTCTGACATTATCCACAGAAAAAACACACATTATGCTTTTTAACAATGGCAGTGATATAGATACACTACCACAGTTTATGATTGGAGGGGAAACAATTCAGTACACAAATACTGTAAAATTTTTAGGTATTTTACTAACATCAAAGTTAACCTGGAATGCTCATATTGGATACATTTTAACAAAAGCAAGAAAATGTATCAATTTCCTTAAAATGGTTAGTAGACAGTCATGGGGACAAGATATCTTCACTCTAAAATGC
>CM060337.1:20918395-20930895 GCA_030674155.1 Stramonita haemastoma
TACATACATGCATGCATGCATACATGCATGCATGCATGCATGCATGCATGCATACATACATACATACATACATACATACATACATACATACATACATACATACATACATACATACATACATACATACATACATACTTGCATACTTGCATACTTGCATACTTACATACTTGCATTTTTGCATTCATGAATACATGCATGCATCCTTACATGCATGCATGCAAGCATACTTACATACATACTTACATACATACATACAGACAGACATACAGACATACCGACGTATGTACCTACGAACGTAGGTACATACGTACGTGTGTACATACGTGCATACGCACATACATACATAGGCGCATACACATATACATAGACACATGTTGTTGTTTTTTTAAGGATTACTGTGAATAGAAGGATTAAAAACAGAAATACGAGTATCGAATCGTAGAAGGAATTTTCTTTTTTTCTCTCTGCTGGTTGAGTATCAAATAGGTAAATGTAAAGGTAAAGGTGTCCCATAAACTATGTGGTTGTAGGGGAGCGACGCATCAGAGACCTCAGCTTCTCTAGGGGGCCAGCATATTGAGTGCGGCCCCCATCTCTTCTCCCTCCCTGCTTTACCTTCCTTGACCCTAGAGTGAGCTGGTACCCATTTACAGCTGGGTGAACTAGGGGATTGTACTAAACCTAAGGCGCGCAAACGGTCACCCATCCACTTGGTAACCACGCTGGATGTTGCTTAACATTAGCAGGGGGAAAGCGAGTGCTCTGACTGACCACTGAGTTATCCTGTACCCGAAATGAACTAGAAGAGAATTAGATATAAACCTCTTGAGATAATGCATTCGCTGTGGGGAGAAAAGGCTTGTTGTATATTATACGTTTTAAAACCTGTTTATATCTGTATATTGCAGGCCAGTTTTAATCTGAGATGTTTGTAAACCAAAAAAGAAAAAAAAAACGACACGGTGACAGCTCCGATAGTTATGGTCTCTGCGGTCGGCGGGGCTCTAAACCAAGAGATTGGATTGGAATTGCTTGGTTTGGTTCATTCGGATGAGACTATAAACTGAGTTCCCGTGTGCCAACCCACGCAGAACATCTTGCGCACATGTTAAAATCCCGTTCCGCCTTTCGGAAGAGCAGGCTATCGTGTGAAGGTAGGAGCGGATGACAAAATTTAAAAAAAGCAACATGCACACAGGTGTCGTGTTTAGACACCATCCCTAAGGGGGGAAAAAGAATAATGGGTAGGCGCTGCACTTGTGGCGACGCGCGCGCTCTCCCAGGGGAGAGCAGCCCGAATTTCACGCAGAGAAATCTGCTGTGACATAAAGTGGTAATAAAATAAATAAGAAATAAGTTTCTTAGTTGGTTTATCTTTTAAAGATTTAATCATTTTTTTCTTGTCACAGTCTGCCTTTATTTCTTTCTTGCCTTCCACTGTAAAAAACATTTTTTTCAATGGACCGTATTCAATAGAAACTTTTATGAAGTAGTTTTTTTTTAAATCATTGTATTTTTGAGTTGAAGTGCTTATTGATTGATGTATGTCATTAGTTATTCATCTGAAGCAACGTGTTTCTTGATGTCTCTTCTTATCTATCTTTTGATGCCTTTTATCTGTCAGTCAAAGCATTTTCTTCACTGTCTTCGATGTATGGAGACTGGATGTTCTCAAAATCCTATTGTGCTTTTCAGTTCTTGACTGCGATCGAAACTGTTTGAGTCCGGGCTGCCAGAATCACAGGTGTGTGTGTGGTGTGTGTGTGTGTGTGTGTGTGTGTGTGTGTGTGTGTGTGTGTGTGTGTGTGTGTGTGTGTGTGTCTGTGTGTCTGTGTGTGTCTGTGTGTGTCTGTGTGTGTATCTGTGTCTGTGCGTCTGTGTGTCTGTGTAAGTTGTGTGTATGTGTGTCTGTGTCTGTGTATGTGTGTGTGTGTGTGTTTGTGTGTGTGTGTGTGTGTGTGTGTGTGTGTGTGTATGTGTGTGTGTATGTGTGTGTCTGTGTCTGTGTCTGCGTCTGTGTGTTTTGTATATGTGTATGTGTGTGTACATGTGTGTATGTGTGTGTGTGTCTGTGTGTGTGCGTCTGTGTCTGTGTGTCTGTGTGTCTGTGTGTGTGTATGTACATGTGTGTATGTGTGTGTGTATGTGTGTGTATGTGTGTGTTTGTGTGTATGTGTGTGTGTGTGTGTGTGCGTGTGAGCGCGCGCGCGCGTGTGTGTGTGATTGATTTTTTATCTAGTAAAACTGTTATTTCGAGAGATTTGGAGTTATCACTTGTGTGTGTTTTTGTGTGTGGGTGTGAGTGTGTGTGTGCGTGTATGTGTGTGTGTGTGTGTGTGTGTGTGTGTGTGTTGTGTGTGTGTGTGCGCGCGCGTGGGGGGGGAGGGGGGTAAAGGGGAGGCGGCATGCATGGATGTTTAATCTTGAAGAACTTTTTCTTTTGTTATTGTTTTTTCGATCTTCATTCTTTTAACCACCGGAATTACCATCACCCTGGCGAAGTAATTATGCTGCACGCCTGTACACGAGCTTGCGTGTGTGTATGTGTGTGTGTGTGTGTGTGTGTGAGGGGGGGGGGGGGGGCTGGGTGTGTGTATGTGTGTGTATGTGTGCGTGTGTGTGTGTGTATGTGTGCTTGCTTGTCTGTATGTGTGTGTGTGCCTGTACGTCTGTATGTGCATGTGTTCGCTATTGCATTTAAATTGGTTAAAGTTATTTGTGATTTGTTGCATGTCCGTAACTTTTGTTATGTTACGCATCTTAAATGCCAGCGCTTTGATTTTTTTGTTTTTGTTTAGCAAGATATAGCGTTATACGTATTCTATGTATCAAGAGTATTAGTATTACTTTTAATTTCAAAAGATTTGTTCGTGCACTTATTTCTGAGAGGCATTTAGACATCGTCTGTGAATGGGCTGGAGAGTTTGCAAACATTTAGATTGGATATGTTTAAATGTTGAGAAAGGGAGAGAGCTAGGGAGAGAGCGAGATAGACAAAGATAAGGGGAGTGGAAGGAGTGGGGAGGGGGGAGGGAGAGAGAGAGAGAGAGAGAGAGAGAGAGAGAGAGGAGAGAGAGAGAGAGAGAGAGAGAGAGAGAGAGAGAGAGAGAGAGAGAGAGAGAGAGAGGAGAGAGCGAGAGAGCGAGAGAGCGAGAGAGAGAGAGAGAGAGAGAGAGACAGAGAGAGACAGAGAGAGACAGAGAGAGACAGAGAGAGACAGAGAGAGACAGAGACAGAGAGAGAGAGAGACAGAGAGAGACAGAGAGAGAGAGAGAGAGAGAGAGAGAGAGAGAGAGAGAAGAGAGAGAGAGAGAGAGAGAGAGAGAGAGAGAGAGAGAGAGAGAGAGAGAGAGAGAGAGAGAGAGAGAGAGAGAGAGAGAGAGAGAGAGAGAGAGAGAGAGAGAGAGAGAGAGAGAGAGAGAGAGAGAGAGAGAGAGAGAGAGAGATGGAAGTACAGATCAAACGTGTATATGTATAAATATCCGAGATCTTGTGTATATACTTTACACTTGTAAACTAAGTCATGTAATGAATGAAACTCTGAACAAAGACATTGATTAAGTTTGCTTTATTTTTGGTCATATTTCATGTTCATTCAATTCAAACACGTTAATACCTCAGAGAGAAATTTAAGCAGGTTACAAGCCATACATAAAGAGTAAACAATGAAAACATAACATCACGGATATGTACCACAACAGTATCCGAACATCAGCACCTAAAAACGTCAACTATACCTCAGCAAGTTAAACTCAACCAAGTAAAATCACAAACACTCGTGTTTTGGTGCTTCCTCGTATCACTTTTCATCCAGTTTTGACAATGTTTATTCAAACTAGCTCTGAAATATCCTTTTCATTTCATTTGATTTTAGCAGCGAGCCGGCTACCCAACCCTAACTCCAGCCACTTTTTGCTGAAGGGGGAGGTAGGCTTTTCCCAATGCTCTGACCAGCAGTGACACAATGACTGACCCACTGACTTTTTCTTTTGAATTATCATACTATTCAAACATTAGACCAAAATGATCTGTTCGTTCTTAATATGCTTTTAAAACATGGAAGTGACAAAACACTTCTGGATTCCAGTCATGTTATCTTTACGACCAAAAAGCACAGACATCCTTAAAAGACGGTCAAGTGGTCGGAGTGATGTGCTTGTGATCTGCTGACCTGGGTTCAAATCTCGTTCAAGAAGGGTTTTTTTACTCTGGAGTTAACATCAGTGCCAACTCCACTCTCCCCAAAAGTCCTTCGGATGAGACTATAAAACCGAGGCCCCCTGTGCAAACGCACGCAGAACATACTGCACACACGTTACAAACCTGTTCCACTTTTCGGAAGAGTAGGCCATTGCGTGCCGGTGGGAATGGATGATAAAATTTACAAAACTGCACACACGGGGATAGGATGTAAAAAAGCACATAAGTGCTTACTCCGTTATCCTCGAAAGAAAATAAATAAAATAAATAAATGAATAAGTGCAAATTATCAGCTTGTACGTTCTAAGAGGGGGTTGAGAAAAGGTATTTTTTCTCAGGGAAAAAAGTCAGTCAGTAAGTCAAGTGCCTGTGGTGTGAGCTCACCACTTATGTCTAAACATTCTAATCTATACATTTTATCCATTCTGTACAGAACTGTCATGACTTAGTAAAAATGGAAGCAAAACTAGCGACAAACTACTTTTTGTTGGTCCTCTAAAACAACATGCATTATCTTCATCATCACAAATAATAATCATAGGTAATGATTATAGGTAACACATATTTTCTACACCTTCGTACATTTCTAGTTGGGATTCTAGAGCGAGCTGAACTTGATTAGAGGCAAAATAAAGCAGTTTTTAACGAAGTGCACTAACAAAGCAGGGAAAGCATTGATAAAACTTGCAACCCCAAAAGCAAAACGTCTAACATGCTACTGACAAAATGGGGGTTTCTGTTCACGTTTTTATAGGAGTATTTTATTTTAAAGAAAGCTTTATGTTCAATACGGTTTAAAAGAATGCACCTAAAACTCAGCTTCAACAAAAAAACCATTCTCTAGTAAAACTCGTGCAACTCTACTGTTGACTCTGGAAGGATATAACATGGTAACTGAACTTAAAAATAGATACAGATACCATGCAAAACTGTATTATAATTCCATACAAAATTTACAAAAACTGCACATGGGGATCAAATTAAATTAAATCAAATTTGTATTTCCAGATGGTATATTGAATAAGCATTGATTTGCTTTTTTTCATCAAGCCATCTATCTAAAGGAAACAAAAAACCCCTAACAAACAAACAAAAAAATTCACCAAAATTAATTAACTAACAAAATTTCAACAGCCTTAAAATAAAATATGCCTATAAAGAATACAAGCAACAACAATAACAAAAAAAAACTCAAAAGTATCACACACACACACACACACACACACACACACACACACACACACACACACACACAAACACACACATACACACACACACACACACACACACACACACACACACACACACACACACGCACATACCTTCACACACGCGCGCGTTAGCGCACTCGTCCACACAGCACGTATGCGCATGCACACATTAAAAGTTGTTTTTTTTTAAAGTGTCAAATAAACAGCTTATGTCAGTTACAATGTCACCAATACCATTATTTAAGACTTAAAGAATCCATGAAATGTCAATAAGCAATCTATGTCAGATTACTATATCTCCACACTCCAGTTCATACTTACATATTAGAAGGAAGAAAAAGAAAAAAACAACAAACGCAACAATACCATATGATAACACCCATCACCACTGAGAGGAAATAACATAAACACTAACAAACATACAAACAAACAAACGAAAACAACAATCAAACAAACAAACTAAATAAACAAAAACAAAAAAGGGGAGGGGGGGGGGGGGTCGGGTTGGAACGGATGGGGAGGGGGTATCAAGGAGGAAGGGGGAAAACACAAAACAGCAAACAGAATTCTAGTAATGATTTATGATTATATCAATAAATAAAAACCCCTACACATACGAACAAAAAAAAAGAAAAAAAAAGAAAAAAGAAAGGTCTTAACCACTAACCAATGTAACATAAATTTTATAGTGCTAATAGCCCCATTAATAAAAGTAATAAAATAAATTAAAAAAACCGCTTATACTAAAAACTATTGAACTGGGTAAGAAAAAATGCATGAAAAAATTCCAATCTAGCCATCAGATCAGTGGTTTGTTTTTTTGTCCTTTTGAATTTGCAGATTTTACACGTGTTTACATACATCACTTATAACCTTTCCTGTTCATAAATTTTTTTTTTAAACAGCCTTTCTGCTCCTTTTTCCTCCTTCCACATATAAATTTAGCAAGCAAAGTGTAGATTTTTCAGTCACAATAAACCACATGTAAAAGATTTTTACGGTGAGCAGAGTACCAATATATTTAATCTAATGTAAATATGGTTGATTAAATTCATGATTAGTTATTTTTTTGCATAAGCGCATTAAGTGATTTTTTTAACTGATTTTTATTTTTGATACATTTTAAACATTTTGGTAGCTTGTTCCATAAATCACTACCTGAATATAAGAAGCCCGTTTTATAAAGATTGTTTCTGGGTCTGGGAAATGATAGATGTTTATGCCTGTGCTCATTAATTTTGAATCTATTGGTGATCTTGGGAGGGGCATTTCCATTGACAACGTTTTGTACAAATAGAGCTTTATTGAAATAAAGCCCGTTTTGGAATGTAAACATATTTACTTGCTTATAATCATTGATGATTAGGGAGCTTGATTTTAATCAGACAAGTTTTAGTGCTCTTTTATAAAATCGATGAATGAATGTTAAATTAGTTTCACTGCAGTTGTCCCAAAGAGATGAGGCATAATCAACTATAGGCAAGATATGTCCACAAAAAAAGACTTTGCGTGAATGATTATCAGGAAAGTGTTTTTATTTTTGATAACTGACGCACCTGACGTGGATGTAAGTGTGCTTATTCCATTATCATCCATATAACAAAAAAAAATTAAAATAATAAAAATACAATTCCTGTGCTAAAACGCACGTTTATCCTTGCCAAATTGGTTTAAAGCACACACACAAATCAAAATGATTTTAACTTGACCCGATTTGAAATAAAGCCAACTGTTTCGTTCAACTGCTTGTAAACAATTTACCATCACCCATTGATCAAACAAAATTATATGCTAAAACCATTTGCTAGTTTTACCCAACCCAGGTATCGTTGAGACTAGAAAAGTAAAAAGACAGGCTGATTAGAAAAACAAAAAAGCCCAGAAACTGTACCACATTGTATTTTTGCAAGAATACAGTATTTCACATTTCCTGTATTGGAATTTTGCTAAAGACATTAAGGTGGAGCCTCCTGCTCTCAGAAAAGCAGGCATACAATTTATAACAGAGCACAATACAACGGTTGGACCAATGCCAGAAAGCAGACCAGAAAAACCTGCAGCAATGAGCACTGATCAAAGTAAAGTCTTTTACTCCAGCCTTGCTATTAATAAAAAAAAAAACCATGCGTGGGGACTCGGGGTTTCCAACTCCCCTTTCTCTCTAGTTATTTATTCTTGCGGGGTTTTCTTTTATTGATTTATCTTTCCATTATTTTTAGGTTTTCGTTTTGTTTAATTACAATATGAGATCTCCAACCTGTTGCTTTGCTCTTTTATTTTGAGGCGAAACACTTATTTAAAAAACAGCAAAAAACAACAACATAAGGACTGTGATAGAGATAAAATTTATTTGAGTTGAAAATGGGAATCAAAAACTGCTGGGAGATATGCAGATGGAAAGTCTAATGATAGGCTAGGAGTGCTACATGTATGCCTGGGTAGTGGACATGGCCCTGACTTATGGCAAAGCAAAAGGCAAGAAGGAAATAAGGTAACAGGACATACAGTTGCAGGCTATCTTACACATATTAGAAAATGAAAGACATTTTTCTTGCACCTTGTCCCGTAAAAATAAAAAGGATAAACGGCGCAAGGCCTTTTCTAATTCACAAAAAGGTAAAGGTGTCCCATAGCCTATGTGGTCATTGGGTAGAAAGTTATCAGAAACCTCAGCTTCTCCAGGGGGCCAGCATTTTGAGGGCGGCACCCATCTCCTCTCCCTTGCTGCTTTACCTTCCCTGTCCCAAAAGAGGGCGGTTACCCATTTACAATGAGTTAACTGACCACTGAGCTATCCTGCCTGTTCTCAAACAAATTTGTTAAACAATATATACACGTAATATTTTTTTTAGAAAAAAATACTGCAATTCTTTTCAATCCGGAACTTTCTTCACCTCCCCTTTTCCAAATTTACAGCGATGTTTTAAGTCAATGTTTTGTACAGCGGCAAATCCAGCAATTTAACACATTTTCTTGAATAAAATCCTGCTTCATGCACGGATAAATTATATTCATGTTATTTGCTAACGGCTATTTTTTTTTTTAACACCTTGACCTCAACACACGCGCTTGCTTGCGCGAAACACACACACACGCGAAAACACACACGCACGAAAACACACACACAAAAACACACGAACATACGTTCTACACTTTCCTAACGCCTATTTTCTGCAGTGTAGTCTCACTGTGTATTGCTCCAATGATTATTTCAATAATTCCTTATAACACCAGTGCCCTCCTCCACCCCCCCCCCCCCCCCCCCCTTTCTGTTTTATATCTTTTAAAAACAAATTTTAAATGCACCCTCTCGCCAAATAGTTGGGCATTCTACAACGGCACTCTCTACTTTTGTTTTTAAATAAACTTTCTAAAATGCAGTTTTCCCCCCTTCCCTATGTACAAAAACACTTTACCCTCCCCCTACCACCACCCCCCTCTTCTTCCTAGCCTTTTAGCTAAAATTCTAGCACCCCTCCTCCCACTGACCCTGAAAAAATGTACATGCATTGTCAACATACTCCCCCCCAAAAAAAAATGCCTGGAGACTTTCAGTCTAAAGAGCTTCCCCACTTTCTGGAAATGCTCTGCAATAAATTTCCTCTTTTCTATCCTTCGCTTTCTTTATGACGTTCCTCTCTTGCTTATTTCATACCGACCCAGTCTATTCTTGTGCTTTTTTTTTTCTTCTAGCATATATTTTCTCGTTTGAAAAACTTAATGAACTGCCCTGTAGTGGGACTGTGTCGGCTGAGGCCAGCAAGGCATAGACCTCCTGCAGTGGAGTAGCGTGAAAAAAGACCAGGCACTTTGCATTTTAGCTAATACGAGCGAACGAAGAACAGTGTCGTCAGCATATACTATATAATCTACCTGCCTTTTGTGTCCACATGGGGGAGGGGGGTTATGGTTAGAGTTGAGGTTAGTGTAAAGGTTAGTGTTCAAGAATTAATAAGGGGTAAAGGTTGTTTTTCAGATGGTCGGTCTGAATGTTAGAGAAATGGACACAATAGGCACATAGACAAAATAGTAAGTAGCTATAGACACAATGGTACGTAGCTCACAGTATCATTATGGAGCTTTAAATCAGAATCTCTAGCTCCAGCAACAGATGATTTTTCTGTCCACTTTTCGTTTATTCCTTGGCTAAGAGTTCCGAGGTTTACCAATGGTGAGATTCTGTGTAAAGCGACTGGTGAAATTGATTTCAAATCTGAGACTTTTTTTAGGAGCTGCATCCTTTTAAAAAACAACAACAAAAAACATCTAATTCCAAAAAAAACATGTAAGAAAAATTCTATCGGCCAGATCTTTTTTCTATCCCCACTGCTTTAAATATGCATCCATACCCTCGTATTTGCCCTTTCCTTTCTTTTCCTTTCCTTGCTTCTCCTTCCAACCTATTTTCTCCTCCAGATCCACACAATTACCCATTTTATGCACAGATAGACAGACAGACAGACAGACAGACAGACAGACAGACAAACGCACACACACACACACACAAACAAACAAACAAACAAACAAACGCTCGCGCGCGCCACCCGTGTACATGTTGAGAGAGGGGCTTATCTGCTCCTACCAGCGCACTGACCTACTTTTAAGAACCGCAGAGCGGGTTTTTAACGTGTGTGCAAGATGTTCCGCGTTCGCACACGGTGTTTCAGTTTACAGTCTCATCTGAGGGACTCTAACATTCAGATCTATATTTTGTTCTTCGAAACGGGAACAAAGAACTATAGCTGGGAATTGAACCCAGAACCTCATGGTTCACTTGTTGGTAAGCAAACGTTTTAACCATCCCGCGACCCTTCTTAGGACTAATTAGTACACGTTTCTACTCCAGCCAAAAGAAATGGCTATATCGTTTGTTTGCAATTTTTTTTTAATTTTCGAGGTTCGACACTTTTGCTGCCCAAGGGCTACATAGGCTATGGAACACATGGACCTATTTTCCAATAATGGTAAACAATTTGTTTCATGTCCAAAAAAAAATCAGAGCATTGATAGTGATTATCAAGGGGAAGATACTTTTTTTTTTAAAACACTATTATTTCATTCGATTTATCGGGGAAAAAAACATTTTCCAGTCCCACATGATATAGCAGTAGAAACAATTCGACAACTAGCTATTAAAAATTTATAACATTTACTATAAAAAAAGAGAAAGATATATCAGCAGGAGATATTTTTGTTGTTGCATTCCTGGGTTCGAGCTCTGAAGTTCTCCAATGGTGAAATTTTGTGAATGCGACCTTTTGCTCACCATTAAGGTAGCCACATTCCCACTTCGGGGATGGTGTCTAACCACGACACCTATATGCATGCATTCTTTTTCAAACGTCATTCTGTCTCATTGAAACACAATGGCTTACGCTTTCGAAACGTTTCGTTTAACGTGTGTGCAAGCTGTTCTGCGTTTGCACAGGGGGATGGGGGGGGGGGGGGAGATGGGGGGGGGTTGGTTTATAGTCTCAAAGATTTTTTCGGAGAGTGGAGTTGGCACTGATGTTGACTCTAGGGGAAACATCTCTTGAACGGACGTCTGGGTGTTGGCAGCCAAAACCTGGGGCTGGGGGTGTTGTCCTCCTCCTCCTCCTTGTTGATCCTTACCTGCAGTCTGGAACTGCTTCCAGACCCCTGGGATGCTTGGTACTTTGGTCTGGCGCCAGAACTTCTGAAAACAGCATCAACAGTACAAGCAACTTGAGTAATCCAGACAGTTTGCATGTTCAAACAAATCAATTCACTATCTGTTTAAAATAAATCCATTTTCTCTGGAAAAAAAAGTTCCAGTAGAGTGAGGTTAAGCTGTTGTGCTTGTGATCCGACGGCCTGGGGTTGAGCCACCACCCAGGTACCTGCTCAATGGCATTTTCTCCCTGAAGTTAACACAAGTACTTATTCTACTTCCCTGAAAGTCATTTGCATGCGACTATAAACCGTGCTCACATATGTGAACACGCGCAAAAAATCCTTCGGAAACGTTAAAACCTATTTAGCCTTTTGGCAGAGTAGGCCATCGCGTACCAAAATAGATAATCTTCAAACAAAAAATAACGCATGCATAATGGTGTCTTTAGATGTCCCTGAAGTCAAGATGCAGCTAAATGGATTGCAAAGGGTTTGCCTACACACAATCTCACCATTGATTTACCTCGGAGCTCTATCCAAGGAACGAAAAAATACTTACGCTTGAGAGTTCTTATGTAGTGCAGCCACGAAGATTTGTCTCGAGACGTTCTGCTATCCAAACAGTCACCATGATTGCCTGGACACATTCTGTCGCCACAATGAAAGACACACGCCCATAACTGTGATTCGATCCCCATGACAACTGTCGACACCAATGCCAGACTTCTGAGGATTCAGGGCAAGAATAGAGTGACCCAGAAGGTCTGGGAAGTGCTTTAAAAAAATGTTTGGGGGCGTGAGGTGTCCCTTCCCCTCGTGAGCACGGTATGCGAGGGTAGGCAGGCTGTGCCGTTTTAGGACACCCAAATCTTTGTTCCCCGCCACTCTAGGTGCGCTCCCTCTGTGACCACTGCGGAAAAGGTTGATCGGATACTGACGGGAGTACTCAACCCTGTGGTCAGTGAGCCTTGCAGAGAACTTCCGGGACAAAGTTTGATTCGAGCTCAGAAACTAGAAAGGGCTGGGTGACTTTTGTGGACATTGAGCACACACACGTTGACAGAGAATACTCTGAGTAGACACGCTAGGAAAGTGTGCAAGACAAGGGTTGCATGTTCGGATCCTCTGCAACCCTACCTCTTTCTACTGTCGGTTCTATGTCGACTAGCAGATATCCCCAAGGACCACAGCCCCTCCTGCTCTCATCGCCTTTGCTCCGTGAAGTGTTGCAGAGATGGGTGGTCATATAAACGCCACTCTGAAACTAAAGCCCCCAAACTCCTACCTACTTTGCTGCTCAACCCAGTGGAAGATGAAGACGGGTGACTTATGTCCTAGATCCCTCTGGGCAACGGAACCAGGCTGTGCACTAGTCTGCCCTTCAGGGATTTGATGTAGCACTTTCTCCTTTCCCCTATTCTAAACCCTTCCCATAGATCTGACATCTGTCTACTT
>CM060337.1:20933395-20943395 GCA_030674155.1 Stramonita haemastoma
CAAAGTTTAATACTGGCAAGCCTCCCGGCAAACCGACGGTACGGGAGAATAATACAAATTATAACCCAACTACTCTAGTGTCATGTCTAGATAATTATCATCCATGAAATCAGAATATCGCAAAAATCATTGTGGGTAAACAACAGTGGTATACACACAAACTTCACCATCGGCAAACCTCGGAGCTATGGCTGAGGAAAAGTTTGTAAATAACGCATGGTTTAGAAGATGTAATGCACTTGAATTGATAGAAAATTCTCTTACCAGTTCATTTTGCAGAGGGCGGAAGAACAAGGATAGCGGGAGTTGCCAGGATCTGCATATTACCTGCCATGGGCATTATCAGGTTGGCAGCGTTGTGTCTTTGCTACGGGCATTTTCAGGATGGCAGCGTTGTGTCTTTGCTATGGGCATTTTCAGGATGGCTGCTTTAATTGTGTCTGCTGGATTTGGCCAGCCTGGAACAAAACGCATGATACGTGTCTTCAGTTCTCTGGCACCGATTTCATTTTATGTTGTTTAAAGCCCTACTGACCACGAAAGCCATATCAGGGCTGTCAATTCTTTCAGTTTCTGTAGCTCTAGTAGTGTCATTTACTTCAAGTTCAAAACCAACACGACCTTATTCCCTCAAGTACCCCACACCGTCAATTAAAATTAAATGTGAAAATATTTTAATGATTAAATTCATTCCTTTAGGCCGATAAGACCAGGCTGTGCTGAGGATGCCAGCCATTGTGCTTGATTCAACATCCCCAAATTACACAAAAGCAAACAACCTTCAAAGTAGATTACCCCTCCCCTCCCCTCTCTAAAAGGTTTAAATTTGCCATATGGGCATAAACTGTAGAACCGACATGTTGTGCTTATCCCGAAAGTTCTTTGGATGAAACAAACTGGAGGTCCCGTGTGTTCTATAGTGCACGCAGAACCTCTTGTGCTCACGTTAAAACTCGTTGCACCTTTCGTAATACCCCATTGCGTGCAAGAGGGAATAGAATTTATAAACTAGCAAACACACGGGGACTGGATGAGTAGCCCACCTTTGCAATCCTTATCCCAGCACTCAAATATGCACCAAGTGTTAAAAAATCAGCTAGATAGCAATACAAATTTCGAAAAATATTTTGGTTTGAGTAGTTTACTCCCGCCCCCGCCACCCCTCCCTTCTTTTAATAGTTAAGGAAAATCGGAAAATCCAAAACATGAAAATGAGGAGACTGACAATGTAAGAAAAAAAACACTTATTTAGTATTGGACTAACAGCAAAACTTGAAGTGTAGTCAGGCCTTGTGAGGTACCACTCAGTTTACAATCTGACTTTGGATGATCCAAGAATATATCTAGAGCCAGATTTTGTTTTTTATAAAAGCCTCTCAGCTTAAATCTACTGGTCTAACTATTATTCTTAGTTACAATAAAGATATAAACTTATAATGACTTGTAAAAACAAATACTGACACGTACCGCTTCTTCAATCTTCACCGACCAGTATGTTGAATGTCCAGTCTTCAGAGGTCTTTCTTTTTTTCCCCTCCCCAGCAGTGCCAGTGGTCTGCACTGCAGCTAGGGGGCTGTGTGAAATGACACCTTGCAAACTGCCCTGCACTCCCCAGTCCACACACACACGAACACTTTTCACGCGGAAAGCGAAAGTGCTAACAGTTCAGTCCACAAGTTTAAAAAAAAACATTAAAAAAATTGAGACAAAAGAAGCAAAAAAAAAAACAAGCCATCCGCCATGGCGCAGTGGTTAGCGCCTTGGATTTCGGACTGGAAGGCCGTGGGTTCGATTCCCATAAGAGTCATAGGGATTTTTAGGCCTCCGGCTGGCTCTTACCCAGAGTGAGTGTGCTGTGGGCTCAATGGGAAGACTGGGACCACACAGTCGAGCTTCATCCACTTTACGGATGCGAATTTGAGAGTGTTGCTCAAATTACCTGACCAACACTGCAGGTGTCTGTATCTCTCGGGCCTGGTTGACGCCAGGATATATCATGATAGTAAGTGTAGAGTACTACCCTGTCAAATAGTCTCAAAGCACATGCACTTCCACAGCAATATCATTATATCATCCTCATTATCATTGATCATCATGCAATAAAAAAAATAATTGCCTCGGATTCTGTGGCCCCGGTTGCTCTGGACTCATGGTGACCTCAGGTTCGGTTTTCCCATACACTTCTGTGCCTGTGGTGAGTTTGTGTCAAAGCCTTTGGGGTTGGAGGTTCGAGGGAGGGGGTTGATGGAGGCACATTGTGGTGGTCACCACGTCGGGTGGGCGTCTCACTCACTTTGGCTCAAGCGACTGAGCTAATACTGTCATTAGTAGGGGGCTTAGTTGGCGATGTCCTGCGTATGTTAGCTCAGAACAGGCACCACTGAACTCCACCAAAGTGACCCAGCAGCAGTGCAGGTCCCCTCTGGCTGGTGGCCCCACGACGACCTAATATTGATGGGCTCCCGGTAGACTTCCGATCCTGAGGATGAGACATAGCGAACTTGGGGTATGGCTGTGGCGGGGAGATTGAAACAAGCGGCGTGGGAACAGCAAGCATAGGAACGTCACAGAAGATGAGTCAGCAAAAAAAACATAATGATATAAGGAAGGCCAAAAAAAAAAGCAGGAGGAGGGGGGGGGGGAAGCTGGCTGGGGCAGTGAAGTTGCATGCTGCTTTTGTTGACGTTTCTGATCTCTTATATCTCTGCTTTTGGCTCTATGTCTCTCTATTTTTTCTGTTTGTCTGTCTACCTGTTCATCTGTCTATTTTTCTGTATGCCCTCCCCCCACCCCCCACGACCACCACCACCACCTCTCTCTCTCTCTCTCGGTTAGGGATTATGGTTTGGTGAATATTTACCTGTCTCTTTTGTTTGAATGAATGTCAATGTATATAGTGGGGATTATGCGTTTGTTCAATATATATATATTATATATATATATATATATATATATATATATATATATATATATATATATATATATATATATATATATATATATATCCCTTTTAAAATTATATGTCGATTTTTTTAATGGTGATGGTGGTTTTGATTTTTTTTTGTGCTTTATTTTGTTGTTGGTTTGGATTTTGGGACGGGAGGTCTTTGGGGGGTGAGGAGGGGGGGGGGGGGAGGGGGTGCTATTCCCTAACCAGGGCAAGGGACGGTTGAAAAAAGTATGTGAATGCTTACTATGTTCCCCTTGGAAAATAAAGATTATTCATTCATTCATTCATTCATTCATTCATTCATTCATTCATTCATTCATACTCTCTCTCTCTCTCTCTCTTCCTTCTCTCTCTCTCTCTCTCTCTCTCTCTCTCTCTTCTCTCTCTCTCTCTCTCTTCTCTCTCTCTCTCTCTCTCTCTCTTAAAAGCACAATGCGAAATATTTGCCAGTGACACATCCTTACATGTATGTAGTTCTGCTGTTCATCACACGTGTCATTTTATGCAAAAAAGCATTAAACAACTCACAGAGGTGACACGTTTAAATTATATGTCTCTACATCCCTTCCCACTAAAAAAAAACACAACAAAACTACAAAAAAGAAAAAGTGACTGACTTAATACTTACCACCAGACAACACTAAAATATTATTTAAAAGGTGTCAACTATCTCTATCTTATAGAAGAAAATCAGAGAAAGAAACAGAACGCTGCAAGACAGTTACTGAGTTTATTTGCAGAAAACCATAGACAAGTATAAAGAATTGTTCACCTTCTGTCTAGGTCATGGCACAGGTTGTATCGCTAGCGAATGACGTCATTATTTATGACGATTTTTTTGTCCCCCATAGAAGACGTCGATATTGAGAAGGGTTGGCAGTTTTCTTGTGGGTTTGACCACAATATTGAGATATTTCAATAATCACGAATCAAGAAAAAAAAATAATGTTTCATTGTTTGGAGAAAATCCCACTTTTCTGTATAACATCGAAACAAAATTTGCAAAACGTTGAAAGTTGTTCACTGTCTAAACCAAACAAGACTTTAATGAAGCATTGATTTTGGTTTCTATCAATCACAGATTCAAACGAAAGCTGAGCGTTTCCTCCAGGTGTTGATAAAGATGTGTTTTTCGCCATAAAAAGCAAAAGAAAGCAAAAAGTCCGGGTCGGAGTGTGCGGGGTTCGTACCCCGTTTGGACCCAAAACTTTTTCCCCATCCATTAGACCCTGAGAGGTGGTCTGGGCGCTAGTCTTTCGGATGAGACGATAAACCGAGGTCCCGTGTGTTACACATCACTATTTAGCGCACGTAAAAGAACCCACGGCAACAAGGGGGTTGTCCCTGGCAAAATTCTGTAGAAAGAAGCCACTCTGATAGGGAAACAAATACACTTGCATGCAGGAAAAAGAAAAAAAAAATGGGTAGGCGCTGCACATGTGGCGACGCGCTCTCCCCGGGGAGAGCAGCCCGAATTTCAAGCAGAGAAATCTGCGTGACATAAAGTGGTACAAAATACAACAACAAAAAATTCAAAACTAAAGAAGGCATAAACTCTTCAAATACTGACGTCATTCCATTATTAAATCATGAGCTGATGCCATTGTATTATATTATATTATTTTGTATTCTTTTTGCATCGAATCATATCTTACTATATGCTACTATAAGTCACAGCAGATTTCTCACTGAGTCAAATTCGTGCTGCTCTCCCCGGAAAGGGCGCGTCGCCACAAGAGCAGCACCACCCATTATTAGTTTTTTTTTTCTTTGCATGTGCATTTGTTTCCCTGTCAGCGTGGCTCTAATTTTACACATAATTGTTCCACGGACAATTCGCTTCTTGCCGTAGAGTTCTTGCACTTAAATGCACTAAATACGTGCTACACACGATACATCAGTTCATCGTCTCATCCGAAAGACTATCACCCAGACCACACCGCTTACGGTCAAGTGGATAGAGGCCAGGGAGAGAAAACAAGTTTCGGTCACAAACAGAGATCCAACCACCACACACTTCAAACCAGAACTTCTCGTTTTCCTAGGCTAGGTGTGTTTTCCCCTAAACCACCGATCCACATCCACTTCCAATCCCGATACTTTATTGTCTCCGAAACAGAGAAATTAACGCGGGTTACGAGCCACACATAAAAACAGTAAACATGTAAACATAATATCACGAGAAAAACCACAACATAGTATTCAAACATCAGCTTGCACCCATTAAAAAAAAAAAAAACACCCACAAATTAGCAATCCCTCAGCCAGTCATAAACTCACACAAATAAATTCTCAAACATTTACCACCAATATACCCACGCATTCATACTTACACAGCTCGCGTGCGCGCACGCACACACACACACACACACACACACACACACACACACACACACACACACGCGCGCGCGCGCGCGCGCGCTCGTGCATTCCAAACACTGTACACATGCACACACGGGGGGACGGATAGCCTAGTGGTCAGAACATTGCGCTGGCAATTTGACGACCCAGGTTCGAGTCCGGTTGAGGAGATTTTTCTCCTGGAGTTAACATCAGTGCTGACTCCACTCTCCCCAAAAGTCCTTCGGATGAGACTTTAAACCGAGGCCCCGTGTCCGAACGCACGCAGAACATCTTGCGCACTCGTTAAATCTTGTTCTGCTTTTCGTAAGAGTAGGCTATCGTGTGCCGGTAGGAACAGATGAAAATTTACAAAACTGCATACACACGGGGACTAGATGTAAAAAAGCACACGAGTGCTTATTCCATTATCCTCGATAGAAAAGATTAAATCAATCAATCAATCATGCACACGCATTTTCAGAACATAAATTAAATATTTTGTAATTAATGGAACCATTATTGTCACACAACACGTCGCACGGATCAACACGGATTAGAAGAACAGGCGACCACATCGATAGCAACCTCTCCTAACCCACACCACCACCACCGCCATCCGCGTCTCTGTGTGGACCGTTGTTGGGGTGGTCCGGTCTTTGGTGGGGGTGGTGGGGGTGGGGGTGATGCCTGTTGTGGGAGAAGCGTCTGGTGAGGTGGCCCAGGAGGGACAGCAGATCGGGGACCACAATCAGGACGATGGGCACGAGGAGGAGGACCAGGCCGATATAGCCAGTGGCCTGGGCTGAGGGACGAGGGTCCTCGGCAGACTGCTTCTTCCGGACGGTGGCTGACAGCGTGGACTTGTCCACCTCCAGCTCTTTCTGGATGGCCTGTTCAGGTTAAAAGGGTCAAAGGGTTAAAGGGTCAAAAGGTCAAAGAGTCAAGGGTCAAAGGTCAAAGAGTTAAAAAAGTCAAAGTCAAAGGTCAAAGTAAAAAAAAAAAATTACGCATCCCGTGAAGGGCAATTATATCACTGACTTGTACACGTTCATGCAAATCAGAATTTCTAAAAAATATTTTTTTAAGTGGGTTATTGCCCTTTCTCAAAAGGGAAAACATCGCTTTAGAGGTTCGGTCGAACAAGTCATGTTGTGCAACCTAATGTCTATTATTGTAATTAAGCTTAATGCCTAAATAGTTATGAGTATCAACTATTTCAAGACTTTGTTCATTTAACGTACAAGTGGGCTTCTTTCTGACTTTGCCTTTTGATAATAATATGACTACTTTAATTATTTTTTTTTAGCATTTAACTTCAGCTCCTATAGTTTATAGTAACCATCCGTACTATCTAATCTTTTTGGCAAACTGGTAGGGATCTCTGAAAATATAATTGTGTCATCTGCATACAGCAACAAAAACATTTTGAAGAGAATCAGCTGTCAAACTATCCCTTCCAGTTAACTCTGCTTCCTGATTTATGGTTGATAAACCGTCCATAGTGTTGTTTAACGCAGTGTGAAGATCATGTCACACGCCACAACACCCTCCCCAAGACAGTCCTACAAGAAACGCTAGAAGGTGGCAGACGCCGAGGCAGACAAACCAAAAGCTGGATGGATAACATCAAGGAGTGGACCCTCCTGGACAGTCTTAACACTCATTCGGAAGGCGGCGGACAGGGCTTGATGGCGACGGCTGGCTGTAGAATCGTCTCTCATGTCTCCTCCACGACCGTTCCGGTCATGAGAAAGAAGATCATTCAAAAAGTGAGAACAATAAAGGTGACACATTTTCTCCTTGACGAACGCCAGAATTGGACTGGAAAAACTCAGAACGCAAGTCACAAGATCAAAAGGACTAGCAAAAACAATACTGCAAGGCACTGTACAAGGAGAACGAAAAAGTGGCAGACCAAGGAAGAGATGGGGGGAGGACAACATCAGCGAATGGACGGGCCTAGAACTCAACAAAACCCTGAGAAAGGCAGAACAAAGAGAGGAATGGAGCGAACTGGTTGTCAAGTCTTCA
Organism: Stramonita haemastoma; assembly: GCA_030674155.1. NCBI lineage: Eukaryota > Metazoa > Mollusca > Gastropoda > Neogastropoda > Muricidae > Stramonita > Stramonita haemastoma. The sequence goes on from CM060337.1 coordinate 20,940,721, forward strand.
GGAGAGCCCCCACGGTCGCCAGACTAAGGGATAGATAGAGACAGCGATAGAATTGAATAAACCAAAGGCTTCTTTACACCTCATCCTCATGAGGAAAAACATGAAACAAATATGAATACATCAATGAATTAATAAACACATGAATGTAAGGTACCAAAGAAATAAGTCAATCACACTGCTATTCAATTATTAATGAATCAGAAAATCAATGAAAGGGAGGGGGAGAGAGAGACAGAGAAATACAGAGAGAGAGAGAGAGACAAGGCAAGGCAAGGCAAAATTCTTTTATTCGAGGATAATAGATAAGCACTCGTGTGCTTTTTTACATCCAGTCCCCGCCCTTTTCAGGGATAACATTAAGATAGAAAAAAAATAAAGATAATAGCCACAACTACACAACAACAATTATAATGATCCAAATACCAAAAGTAAGGAACCATACCAAGTATCAAACAGGCAAGAAATAACACAGAGATACAATATTAAGGTAATGTTATAAAAAGTCACTCATTCAGAAACGAAAAAGAAGTAAGAATCAATGATAATTTTGATTTGAATAAAGGAAAATAAACAAAAACAAAACAAACAAAAAACAAAACAAAACAAAACAACAAAAAAAGCGCAATAATTAAAGAGCAAACATCAGAATATGATGAGGTTAAATGACTGAAGACATCAATCCACCACCATCTATCTCAAAATAAGTCCCATAAAACATAAGATTTTGATAAAAGGGGAGAAAAAAACAACAACAGGTAAGGAATAAGACAGAGATACAATATTGAGGTAATGTTACAAAAAGGCACTCATTCTGAAACAAGAATACGAAGTAAGAATCAATGATTTCGATTTGGAAAAACACACACACACACACACACACACACACACACACACACACACGCACGCACGCACGCACGCACGCACGCACACACACACACACACACACACACACACACACACACACACACACACATACACACACACAACACACACACATCAAAAAAATAAGCAAACAAAACAAAGCAAAAAAAAAAAAAAAAAAAAAAAAAAAAAAAAAAAAAGGGGGGGGGGGGGGGGGGCGCAATAATTAAGGAGCAAACATGGGAATACCATGAGGTTAAATGACTGAAATCACCACCATCTATCATCAAAATAGTCCCATAAAACATAAGTTTTGATAAAAGGGGAGAAGCACAACAAAGCAGGTAAGGAATAAGACAGAAATACAATATTAAGGTAATGTTATAAAAATGCACTCATTCAGAAACAAAAATATGAAGTAGGAATCAATGATGATTTTGATTTGAAGAAGAAAAAACAAACAAACAAACAAATAAACAAACAAAAGGAAAACACAGCAACAAAACAAGAAACAAGCAAACAAACAAACAAAAAAACAAGCAAATAAACAAACAAACAAACAAACAAAATCAAAGACAAAACAAAAAGAAAAGAAAAGAGGGCGCAATAATTAAGGAGCAACATGAGAATAGGATGAGGTTGAATGACTGAAAACATCAATCCACCACCATCTATCATCAAAATAGTTCCATAAAACATAAGTTTTGATAAAAGGGGAGAAAGAAACAGCAACAACAACAAAAAAACCCAACTCACACACACACACACACTCACACACACACACAACACACACACACACACACACACACACACACACACACACACACACACACACCACACACACACACACACACATACACAGAGGGAGGGAGAAAGAGAAGGGGGAGAAGGAGAGGGAATATAATTGGTTTATTATTTTTGGTGCATCAAGTGGATTAGGAGGTGATTTTTGAAGGTAGTCAATGATTGGTGCTCTTTAATTGAATCGGGAAGGGAGTTCCACAGCACAGGGCCTGAGTATAGTAAACTAGATTTAAACAAGTCTATTCTTGGGATTGGGACACTTGGCTTTTCAGTATTTCTGGAATGATTCATTGGGAACTTATCTCTTAAGGACGTGGGGACAGCTCCTGCCATTATCTTAAACATCAGTATGTCTTTGTTATATTTTAGTCTTTTTTGTAGGGGGAGAATATTTAACTGAGTATAATCCACTTCAAGTAAGGTTGTTTTTTTCAGAAGGATAAGTTTGAGAGCACGTTTATACAGACTTGATAACGGTTTCATAGTGTTTGCACTGGCAGAATCCCAGAGGGTTGAGGCATAGTCTATTGAGGATTGTATGTAAGCTTGGAAGAATAATTTCCTTGAATTGTAGTCAAGGAAATGTTTAATTTTAGTCAATTGGTATACTCTTTGGGACAGATATTTGCATAGATGAGATATGTGGTAGAACCAGCTGAGATTTTCATCGATTGTTACTCCTAGAACTTTGTGATGAGAGGTTTGTTCAATTGCTTCCTTTCTTATTTGGATTGGAAACTGTTTATGAGGTAAATTTTGTCGCTTTTGTCTGGTGGTGATAAGCATGCATTTTGTTTTTTGGGGGTGAATAGACATATGGTTCAGTTCTGTCCATTTGACAAGATCATTACAGCTTTGTTGTAATATGGTTGCAAGAGAGTCAATGTCGTTATGGCTTGTATGTATGGTTGTATCATCTGCAAATAGTTCACATTTAGATTTGATAAGTAGAGGAAGGTCATTTATGTATAAGGAAAAGAGAATAGGTCCTAGTATAGATCCCTGTGGTA
>CM060337.1:20947318-20962354 GCA_030674155.1 Stramonita haemastoma
GTCATCCGCTCTTACCAGCACACAATGGCCTGCTCTTCCGAAAGGCGGAATGTATGTATGTGTGCAAGATGTTCTGCGTGCGGTCGCACACAGGGCCTCGGTTTATAGTCTCATCAGAATGACTGACATTCAATTTGATTTTTTTTGGTCAAAATGGGAAGAAAGAGAGAGGCCGGGAGTCGAACCCAGAACCTCACGGTTTACTTGTTGGCAGGCGAACGTCTTAATTAACCATCCGTCCTGCATGTGAACGACCAGTGACAGCCATGACGAGTGACTGATCCTGCTTCTTTCCTTTGCAGTACCCTCACCTCCCATCCCTCCCTATTTCTCACTACCTCCCCATCCTCCCTCCCCCGTAACCCTAACGTGACCAATACGGACGGTGGCCATGGTAAGTGGTCAAGTCATACTGCCCGTATCTCACTCCAACCCTCCTCGAAGTCTGTTTCATCAAATGCAGCTGACAGCTGTGGTAAGAAATGGATATGTGATCCCGGGGTATACATTTGTCTGGGGGAGAAGTGTTTCAGAGAGAACCTCGGAATAACTGGTTCACTGTGAACCAGGCCCTAGTTTTTGGACTGGTCAGTGTACTGATCTTGTACGGGAGAGTGTTCGTGATAAAAGGTGTCTGACCGATTGTCCACCAATGGAGAGCAAATAACCATTAAGTTTGAATCTATACAACGGGGCTGTATATGGCAACGTTCTGGCGGCTCCTGCGACGGTACTGGAACCATTCGTATCGGCGACTGCCTTTCTAGTGGACCATTCCTGTGGCGTGGAGTGGAGGGGGGGGGGGGGTCTGCTGCATGGGTAGCAGCTTGCCCTCCAAACTTACTTACTTACCCAGGCTTTGCGCTCTAAAGACTTAGAGCGCAACTTCATAGACTTCTGAGACTGATGAGTGCCTACTACTAGAGAACTAGTTTTGTGACCTCTCACTTTTCACCATCACCTACTCCGTAGTCTGGTGGATCGTTGGTGCACCAGTGGAGATGTTGAAATCAGCTTCCTGGTTCACCTCCAGCTTAAATTAGAAAAACAACAACGCGCATACAGTTTCATCCCTGTTGAACAGTACCGTTAGGTAAACCATTACCCTGTAGGAATACCAGGGGCCTGTCAGTATTAGTAGCATCCCTGCATTCTGGAAATTCTATGCTATACATTCTCCATTTTCTAACCATCCCTCTCTTTCTGCCTTGCTTCTTTTTTTTTTCCTGTCATCTCCTTCTTGTCTATTTTTTTTTCCTTTTTGGTTCGTTCTCCTACCTTTTTTTTCCCAGAAAAGACTTAAAATGTAACAATTCTTTACTATGCCGAAGTCGAGTGTGCTGGGCTTGACTTGTCATGTGGTCAAACTGCTGGGCAAAATATTTTCGCTTATATTGCAGAAAACAATACTTGCTTTTTGGTCATTCGACGACGAAGAAGAAGAAAAAAGTGTACCAAATGAGACAGTTTCTTGCTAAAGAATTGGTTATGAGTCAAAATGATCGTTTGCATAGCTTTAAGGATAGCTGTAATGTTACAGCATTGATGTCAGGGTCAACAACCAGAAGCTGGAAACGGTTCAAAGTTTCAAGTATTTTGGGAGCTGATGTATCAGACAAGGGGTCCAAGCCAGAGGTAGTAGAATGCAGGATTGCACAGACAATAAAAGCACTGTCAAAACAGAACACCATCTGGAAAGATAAAAAATATTTCACTCAACACCAAGATCAGATTAAGGCGCTTCCTTGTCATATCCATATTCCTGCAAGCCTGTGAATCGTGGACCCCAGGCGGTAGAGATGAGAGTCTGATGCTTCCGGAGACTCTTTGGCATCTCCTACAGAGACCACTTAAGCAACAAACAAGTGCATAACAGAATCCAGCAAACCATTGGCCCCTTCGACAACCTTTTATCAATCGTAAAGAAGCGTAAACTTAAATGGTACGGGCATGTCACAAGATCAAAAGGACTTGCAAAAACAATACTGCAAGGCACTGTCCACGAAGGAAGAAAAAGAGGCAGACCAAGGAAGAGATGGGAGGACAACACCAGCGAATGGACAGGCCTAGAACTCAACAAAACCCTGAGAAAGGCAGAACATAGAGGAATGGGGGGAACTGGTTGTGAAGCCTTCAGGTGTACCCCCACGGTCGCCAGTCTAAGGGATAGATAGATAGATAGATAGATAGATAGATCGATAGATAGATAGATAGATAGATAGATAGATAGATAGATAGATAGATAGATAGATAGATAGATAGATAGATAGATAGATAGATAGATAGATAGATAGATAGATAGATAGATAGATAGATAGATTAGACACAAGCAAGAGGTTTAACTCATAACCAGCACATAATCTTTGGTTCGTTTTTGTTGTTGTTGTTGTTGCTGTTGTTTTTGTTGCTGTTTCTTACAACAACTTAAAGCCTGCAAAATCAAACAAAGCTAAGAAAGGACATCTCTGCAGGGAAGCGAACATGTATAGAAACTGCTGAACAGTCTATTTAAGCAAATCTTCTGATTGAAATGAAATACAAATTTTAGCATTGTTTGTCTTGACCGCTGTTCTGTAAATTAAGCTGTGGATGGAGAGCGAGGCATCAGAGACTTCGGCTTCTCTAAGAGCCAACATATTGAGGGCGGTGCCCATCTCCTCTCCTTTGCTGCTTTACCTTCAACGTCCCTAAAAGCGGAAAGATATCCATTTACAGCTTGGTGAACTTGGGGACTGGACTAAAACCAAGGTGCACGAAAAATCACCCATACAGCATACAAGAGGCAGCCACGTTCAACACTACACTTGCTTGGGGAGAACAAGGGCTGGACAGTTAACTAATACCTGAGCTATGCTTAACACTGTCCACTGGCCCAGGCCAAAAGCTTTGTCAGTTATTGATGCCAGCTAATTGCCAAGGCCTGCACTAAAATGTTGTTCTGTTGTAAAGTGTTGTGTTGAGACTGACTGCCTTCAGCCATGACAAGCTCTTAACATCACAAACCTGCACTCTCCTTTAGTTTTAAAGGAGAAATAATCCGCTGAAGTCGGAGTGTGGCTGCCTCTATGGTGAGATACTTGAAAATAGTCCTACACGCAAAACTTCTTAGTCAGTGTGCAATTTCAATCTCACGGTGATTCCCAGGTGGGATGAATGAGTCAGAGTGCGCATTCTGTATGACCCCCAGAGTGTTAAGCTGGGGAACGCACAACGGAAAACAATACTGTCCACAATTTGCATAAAACAACTAAAGCAAAACCAAAAGAATTGACAATCTCAAAGACCAGACATAATGCAAGGTTTACATCATTAACTTCTGTTCCTGATAAACTGATTTTTTAAAACTAAATTTTAAAATACAGATACTTTGGCACTTAAACTTTTCCATAGTTTTTGTGTAGGATCCTGAACAAGGGGTCACTTTATGGAAACACGCTCTGGTAGAACTATGCATGATAATGAATCTTAACCTCTCCTCTTTCTGGCATCAGCATCATCACTTCAGGAGGATGCAAAGATCTCATTTCAATGACTGACTCAGATGATAGTGTAATCCACTCCCGTGGTTTATCTGGTATGGAAAGCAGAGTATGGGAAACAAACAGTGTCAGAAATGTGCAATGCAGTAGTTTGTTCGAGTAATTTGCAAATGATATTTCCAAAGTGAAATGTGTAAGACACAAAAAATATTTTAAATCAACCCTATCATACTATTATCAACTTAAATGACTCCAATTCATGATAACATCTTTAATCCCCAAAAAATTCCCGCGTTTTTGATATCCATAATAATGATTAATTTCAACACAGAAAGGAAATTTATTTGCTGATTTAATACCTAATAACTTACAATGCATTTACATGTTTTAATAAAAATGAACATTATTGTATTGTATTGAATTGTCTTGTGTAGTATTGCATTGTATTGCACCGTATTGTATTGTATTGTAATGTATTGTGTTGTAATAACAATGTAGTTGCGGATGGACAACATTCTAAAACATCAGACTCCAATCTAAACAAGCTGTGGACCTTCAAGAAATCTACAAACCGGAGAGGCAGGGACCACGTGGCGTCGAATTCAAAAATATAGTATTATGGTATGCACCCATCAGTCTCGGAAGACTATGGAGTTGCGCTCTATAATTATCTAGTATTTAGAGCGCAAAGCCCGGGTAAGTAAGTATGGAGGGCAAGCTGTTAACCATGCAGCAGACCCCCCCCCCCCCCCTCTCCACGCCACTGGAATGGTCCATTGGAAAGGCAAGGACCGATACGAATGGTTCCAGTACCGTCACAGGAGCCGCCGGAACGTTGCCATATTATACAGCCCCGAACCGCTCTGGGGACTCCAACTCCCCGACTTTTTCTCAGGGATGGTGTCTAAACACAACACCTGTGTGCATGCTGGTTTTAAAAATAAAAAATTGTCATCCGCTCCTACCGGCACACGATGGCCTGCTCTTCCGAAAGGCGGAACGGGGTTTTAACGTGTGCACAAGATGTTCTGCGTACGTTTGCACACGAGGTCTCGTTTGTAGTCTCATCGGAATGATTAAAAAATAAAGACTGTTCAAACAGGTTCCTTTGAACCTGCCAGCATGCAAACAAACAAACAAACAGCCTCACGAGTTCGTTAATTCTTCAGTCTAAAATCCTTCCACTAATTAGTGAAATCGGGCGGGAGAGTGTCCGTGGGTGAATAAGTGTGTGTGTGGGGGGGAGGGGGGTGGGGGTGGAGAGAGGGGATGGGTGGATTGCTTTGAGCACATAGCAAAGTGTAAGATCTTTAATTAAAAGCATTGAACTTAAACCTATGAACAAGAGATACAACATTTCTATAGTTAGGTGAGTTACGGCATTTGATCTTATCAACAGCCTCCCGGTGTATTTGAAAGGTGCATAAGGTGAAGGTCGGTGCGAGTTCAAAGGTTTCCATCCCATACACAAGGCTCATGGGCACAAAGCTACAAATGAGAGGATTTTCCCTCTGGAGTTAACATCAGCCCTGACTCCACTCCCCCCAAAAGTCTTTCGGATGAGACTATAAACCGAGGCCCGTGTGCGAACGTACGCAGAACAACTTGCGCACACATTAAATCCTGTTCTGCTTTTCGTAAGAATAGGCCAGCTGTGAATTCTTTTACCTGCATAAGTTAGTTAAAGTTAGTTCAAGTCTGTCCCGAGCCTTAAGGCTCATCAGGCCGGTGCTTATCCCGGTTTCTGTGGCGTTAAGCGACTGAGAGTCATAGACTCCCCCCTGGATAGGACGCCAGTCTATCGCAGGGTTAACCCCCAACACAAGCTTGGTACCCCTTTTACACCTGGGTGGGGTGAGAAAATAGCCGTAAAGTGCCTTTTCCAAGGGCATAACGCCATAGCCGAAAGCTGGGATCGAACCTGCAACCTTTAGATTACGAGTCCAACGCCCTAACCACTAGACTACCGCGGCGGCTTACCTGCATAAGAACCTTCTTTACTTGTTTATATTTGCAAACATGATATGTAGGCTATATGCCATGTACAAAAGTTGCTCAACTGTATTTAGCATTTCTGACACTTTCTATGTGCATGATAAAACTTTCATTCTTAAGACAATATTACCTCCCATTTGTAGGCCATCAATAACAGTTATATTCCTTTTTATTGTTTTAAATCATTTTGATGTCCAGATAAAAGTTTGTATCTGATGGAAATGAAACAACAATTTTTATACAAAATTGTAGACTCTACTGTTTACCTGTCTGTAACAGGGACAGATACAGGAACAGGGTGAAGCTAAAGATTTAGAATATGTTTTTATTTTTATTTCTGAACTGATACAGGAAAAGACACCTTTAAAGTTTGGAATTGTTAGTTTCATAATATGTTGTAAAACTATGCATGCAACAGCTTTAGATGTGAGTTGAGAATTTGAGATCTCTGCGGGGGATCACCCCTAACTTCTAATCCTCCGAAGTTTGGAGGAGATGTGTTGTCTATCCTCCCATGTTCGTGCCATCTTCTGTTTTTCTAAATTTTTTTTATGCTAAGAGCTGGGGGATAATTAAGGAGGAAGATGGGTAGTTTAGATAGTAAGAGAGGACAGGTAAGACGGAGGGGTAATGGGATGGAGGTAAGTAAGAGGGGGGGGGAAAGGTAGGTAGGGGGCGATAAAGGAAGGACATAAGGGGGAGGTATGGTAAGGAAGAGGAGATAGATAGCGGTAGAAGGAGGGGGTTGATAAGGGAGGGGGGAGATAGGTAGGGGTTGATAAGGGAGGGGGAGGGGTTGATAAGGGAGGGGGAGATAGGTAGGGGTTGATAAGGGAGGGGGAGGGAGTTAAGTAGGAAGAGGGTAAGTTAGGAAGGAGCAAATCCTAGCAAATACAGGGCTAATAATTTCTCACAGGGTTATTCAGTTTTTGTCATATTGTCTGTGTAGCTGTTTTGTTATAAGAGTGGTAAATTATACAGCAATTTGCCAGTGACAATTTTCTTCACATTGTGAATTCTTTTCCGTGCATATGCACCTTGTTTACATGTGTTTATATTTGCAAACATGCCATATGTGTATAAAGCGTTGATTCTACTTTATACTATAAGTGTCTATGTTAGGGAAGAAGGGATAGAACAGGGGAGGCAGAGAGGGGGGGGGGGGGGGTCAGTTATGGGGGGAGTTAGGGGTAATTTAGGGTGAATAGGGGGTAGAATTAGGGGAGTGGGGGTAGTAAGGAGTGAGATAGGTCAGGGGAGGAAGGGGGCAGGTTTTGGGGAGGGAGAAAGTGAAAAGATATGGAGAGGGAAGAGGTGGGTAGTTTATTTATTCATTTTATTCTTTTATATTGAGTATAAAGGAATAAGCACTCATGTGCTTTTTTATATCCAGTCCCCATGTGTATGTGGTTTGTAAATATTGTCATCTGTTCCAATCAGCACACAATAGCTTATTCTTTCAAAAAGTGAAGCGAGTTCTAACATGTGCACAAAATGTTCTGCGTGCATTCGCACACAGGGCCTTCATTTATAGTCTCATCTGAAGGACTTTTGGGGGAGAATGGAGTTTGCACTGATGTTAACTCCAGGGGGAAAATCCCTTTTATTTATTTATCCTTTTAAACCGAGGATAATGGAATAAGCACTCATGTGCTTTTTTACATCCAGTCCCCATGTGTATGCAGTGTGGTAAATTTTGTCATCTGTTTCTCACCGACACACAATGGCCTACTCTTACGAAAAGTGGAACAGGATTTAATGTGTTCTGAATGCTTTCACACATGGGGCCTCGGTTTATAATCTCATCCGAAGGACTTTTGGGGAGAGTAGAGTCAGCACTGATGTTAACTCCAGGGGAAAAACCCCCTCCAACGGGAATCAAACCTGGGCCGTAGGTTTATTTATTCATTTATTTATTTATTTATTTATTTATTATTCATTTATTTTTTCTTTTATATCGAGGATAACAGAATAAGCAACCATGTGCTTTTCTTCATCCGGTCCCCGTGTGTATGCAGTTTTGTAAATATTGTCATCTGTTCCCATCGGCACACGATGGCCTACACTTACGAAAAGTGGAACAGGATTTAACGTGTGCGTAAGATGTTCTGCGTGCATTCGCACACGGGGCCTCGGTTTAAAGTCTCATCCAAAGGACTTTTGGGGAGAGTGGAGTCAGCATTGATGTTGGTTGGTGGAGGGAGGTATGTTAGGGTGAGGAGGGGGGAGGGAAGGGTAGGGTAGGTTAGTGGAAGATTTACCCTTGTCATGGTCTAAAATAAGGGGGCTATATATATTTAAGTATCAGATTAAGTGGGGAAACAAATGGCCACTATAGTATTACCCATGCCAGTATTGTAGAGGAAGGTCCAAAGTATGTGTATGCCGAGAGTCATGCCTTCACCCTCATTGGCAGGTTTTACCCAGTATCCTTGCATTAACCGCTGTACTAAAAGTCAGGTGGAACATTTATTTATTCATTTATTTATTTATTTTTCTTTTTATATGGAGGATAACAGAATAAGCAACGATGTGCTTTTTTTCATCCGGTCCCCGTGTGTATACAGTTTTGTAAATATTGTCATCTGTTCCCACCGGCACACGATGGCCTACTCTTACGAAAAGCGGAACAGGATTTAACGTGGGCGCAAGATGTTCTGCGTGCGTTCGCACACGGGGCCTCGGTTTAAAGTCTCATCCGAAGGACTTGATGCATGGAGCCTCTTATAGTATGTTTACAGTGACCTATGCCCCTTTGGGATCCGTTTCGCGCTGACTGTCCCAATCCTACTGTCTGGGAGTTTCCGCTATTACCCTCTATTGGTGCTCTGGATGCTTCTCTCTCTCTCTCTCGGATAGCCTAGTGGGACGGATAGGCTAGTGGTCAGAACATTGCGCTGGCAATTCGACGACCCGGATTCGAGTCCGGTCGAGGAGATTTTTCTCCTGGAGTTAACATCAGTGCTGACTCCACTCTCCCCAAAAGTCCTTCGGATGAGACGCTAATCCGAGGCCCCGTGCGCGAAAGCACGCAGAACATCTTGCGCACACGTTAAATCCTGTTCCGCTTTTCGTAAGAGTAGGCCATCGTGTGCCGGTAGTAACAGATGACATTTAAAAAGTTGCATACGCACGGGGACTAGACGTAAAAAAGCACAAGAGTGCTTATTCCATTATTCTCGATATAAAATAATAAAACAATAAATCAATCTCTCTCTCTCCTCTCTCTCTCTCTCTCTCTCTCTCTCTCTCTCTCTCTCTCTCTCTCTCTCTCTCTCTCTCTCTCTCTCTCTCTCTCTCTCTCTCTCTCTCTCTGCATCACACACACACACATACACACACACACACACACACCACACACACACACACACACACACACACACACACACACACACACACACACACACACACTCTCTCTCTCTCTCTCTCTCTCTCTCTCTCTCTGTCCCCTCCCCTTTCTCTCTCTCGATCTTTCTATCTCTCTTTCTTTCTTTCGTTCTTTACCTGATATCCATGCCAAGGTAAGGTAGCCCTGTCATAACGGTAAACGTGCCTTTGATGTGTTTATAAAATACACGGTATACCCACCCCCTTCTCCACTCGGTCTTTGTATATATAGGGGCTGAACAAGCCTGCTATAATAAACCATTTCGTGTTCCCATTCTTATCACAACACACACACACACACACACACACACACACACACACACACACACACACACACACACACACACACACACATCACACACATACCCTCACTGACACCCAAACACACACACACACCATCACTCCCCCCCACATATACTCATCACACACACACACACACACACACACACACACACACACACACACACACACACACACACACACACACACACACACACACACTCACACACACACATACACACACACACACACACATCCCCTCACTTACACTCTATCCCCCGTCAACACACACACACACACACACACACACCCTCACTCATTCACACCCCCCCACACACACACACCACACACACTCACCCCCACCCTCAACCCCACCCACCCACACACATATCCTCACCCACACCCACCCACAAACACACCCTACATCACACACCCACTCATACACCGCTGCGTACACTGCGTTCATATTCGTACACTTTGCAAGACTCATGGTAAGGGGGGTAGGGGGTGGGTGTAAAAACCCAGCCCAACAGTAATATTACATAGTCACCTTTCCTCCTTGCTTGGTTGTTTGTTTGCTTTTTTTTGTCACTCCATTTTTGCTTGATATGTATGGTAGTCTTCTCGACCAAGCTACGCATATCGGTATTATCTTAGGAAAAAAAGAAATGAAAGCGAATGAAGGAAGATTGAAACATGTTAACACAAAGCGAGCGCGCGCGCGCACAAATAACGCGCATGACCACGCATGAAGCAGCACGCACGAAAGCACACACACACAACACACCCCACAGCCACACACACACTACACGCGCAGACGACGAGAGAGAGAGAGAGAGACGAAGCAGACGAGAGAACAGCGAACACACACAAGAGTGAGAGAGAGAGAGAGAGAGAGAGAGAGAGAGAGAGAGAGAGAGAGAGAGAGAGAGAGAGAGAGAGAGAGAGAGAAGAGAGAGAGAGAGAGAGAGAAAGAGAGTGAGAGGGAGAGGAGGGAGAGAGAGAAGCAACGTATGAAAACGAAATCAAAGAAAAGCGATTGCTTAACACACACACACACACACACACACACACACACACACACACACACAACACACACACACACACAACACACACACACACTCAAACACACGCACACACAAACACACACACATACACATACCCACACATCCCCTCACACACACTCTTACCCCCCTCAACACACACACACACAGAGTACACACACACACACACACACTCACACACACACACACACTCACACACACACACACACGCACAAAGCAACTGCCCCCCCCCCCCCTACCGGACCCACCCCCTTTCGCAAACTGTTCATGACGATGCGTTTGTATGTGACCCGGAGCCAAGCATAATAACATAATGAATAAGATGTCTTTCAGGTGCTGTCCACTTTGCACACATAATTATCAGACCGACCGACCGACCGACCGACCGACAGCAGACAGACAGACAGACAAACAGAGAGAGAGAGAGACAGAGACAGACAGACAGACAGACACAGTCAGAGACAGAGAGAGAATGACAATGTTTTTTTGTGGTAAGTTGTCAGGCCCATTAACAATGTGACAGCGGGAAGGGGACTGGACACAAACACATAGGTCTAATTATTTAATAAAAATAAAAGCCCAAACGAAAATCATTCACTACATCCCAAATAACCACCATGGCATGGATTCCACAACATGGTCTAATAGCGGCAACAAACACAGGTATTGAACACTATGATTACGGTAGTGTTCGCAGAGCAACAACAATGTGCAACATTTATTTCGGTTAATGTTTTACCAGCCCAATCAGCAGTGCACCACGCAATTCATTGATACATGTAGTTGTTTTTGTTAAATTTTAATACATCATGTTAAAATCTCAACTGTGATAAAAAGAAAAATGACATTGAAGCCACGTCAGTACAGGTTGTGTTTAATATTTAGCTGAGAGTGGAGAGCGTCAATAATTCCCTATGTGTTATTCGCCAATAGACAATATAATTATTGTGTAAGTTGTGTACATTTTAGCCATTGTCAGTGACTCAGCTGTGATGTCACTGGAACCCCACACGGGGGACGGGATAGCCTAGTGGTCAGAACATTGCGCTGGCAATCTGACGATCCGGGTTCGATTCCCGTTCGAGGGGATTTTTCTCTTGGAGTTAACATCAGTGCTGACTCCACTCTCCCCAAAAGTCTTTCGGATGAGACTATAAACCGAGGCCCGTGTGCGAACGCACGCAGAACATCTTGTGCCCACTTTAAATCATGTTCCGCTTTTCGTAAGAGTATGCCATTGTGTGCTGGTGGGAACAGATGACAAGATTTACAAAACTGCATGTACACGATGACTGGATGTAAAAAGCACATGAGTGTTATTCTATTATCCTCGATATAAAAGAATAAATATAGAAAAGAAAAATAAATAAGATAACTAAAAAAAAAGAAACAGAAGAGACCATGCAGAACGTTTAATAATCCCTAAAAGGGGTGGTAATCGTGCCTCTGACTGTTCCTTCTTCCTCGCCCTTCTGTCTTTCTGTAGTATGTAGAGTGTATTGCCTTCTTCCTGTAGCATGTGGTGGGTTTTTTTTCTTTGTTTTCTGATCCATTACACACAGTCAGTTTTTGCACATGACCATTCCCAAACAATTAATAATTATCGTCTGATTTACACAAAACTGTGTCTATACTGCTTTCAAGTTTGCTGCTATGATTGAGTCATTCAGTTTTAAATAATTATTAAACTTTATACTTAAACTGCACTGCTTCTTAATTCTCTGAGGTGGAGTCTTAAAAACGTCATATCACAAGCTCGAGATGGCTTTCTATGTGGGCTTTTGGAAAATTCCTCGTCTTTGCAATATTGACACTTGATTGAAAGCGCCGTTTGACCATGATGTAGTCTATTTATTAGTGGTGATCTCTTTCTTGGCTGTGCCATGTCCAGTGGCTAGATGGCTTGTGTAGACCAAATTAATGTGTTCACCACCTTCAGATTGTTGGAACAGGCAAATTCTAAGTGCCTCAAGCCTCTGTTTTGGTTTCGGGGTTGCAATATCTGTCACATAATTATCTTCTTCGGGGTCTTGCTCCTCTTTGTTCCTATTTTTGCTGTCCAGAGATTTATTTGATACCACTTTAGGTCATATCACAGTAGGTTTTCCTACGTAAAATTCGGGCTGCTTTCCCGGGGAGAGCGCGTTGCCACAAGTGCAGCGCTTACCCGTTATTAAAAATATATATATATGTATATCTGTATATCTGTATATCTGTATATATATATATATTATATATATATATATATATATATATATATATATATATATATATATATATATATATCCCCAAGCCCCGAGCTGCTTGGGGACTTCAAATCCCCGATTTTTCCTCAAGGATGGTGTCTAAACACAACTGTGTGCATGCTGGGTTTTGCCACAAGTGCAACGCCTACCCATTATTTAAAATAGATAGATAGATAGATAGATAGATAGATAGATAGATAGATAGATAGATAGATAGATAGATAGATAGATAGATAGAAGATAGATAGATAGATAGATAGATAGATAGATAGATAGATAGATAGATAGATAGATAGATAGATAGATAGATAGATAGATAGATAGATAGATAGATAGATAGATAGATAGATAGATAGAGAGAAGATAGATAGATAGATATACCCAAGCCCCGAGCCGCCTTGGGGACTTCAAATCCCCGATTTTTCCTCAAGGATGGTGTCTAAACACGACAACTGTGTGCATGCTGGTTTTTTTATATAATAATTTTGTCATCCGCTCCTAACAGCAAACAATGGCCTGTTCTTCCGAAAGGTGGAACGGGGTTTTAACGTGTGCGTAAGATGTTCTGATAGGAGAAAAATTGCCCTTACTCGTGGTTATGGACAACCAGGACACCATAGTAAACACCTTGATCAACAGCTTGAACACTGCAGTGACTGAAACAGCTTGCAACATCCTTGGCAAACACCCACCAACAAGAACACCTGGCAACCATGAGGCTGTAGATCTGTAACATCAATGCCAACCTGATCAGAACCATGGGATGCCTCTGTATTAACAAGGCAACCAATACAGTCCACTACGACGGCGGGCCAAATAGGAGATTGGTTCCAAACCACAATTATTGGAGTACGCCAAGGATGTCTGCTCTTTCCCACACTCTTCAACATCTTCTTAGAGAGAATAACGGCTTAGGTAACAAGGTAAAGGGTAAAGGTGTCTCATAACCTAGGGCGGTCGTAGGGGAACAAGGCATCAGATACATCAGCTTCTCTAGGGGCCAGCATATTGAGGACCTGTTTTTGCCTCTTCACAGTTGGTTGCAAGGACACTTTGCTGCATGGGTGCTCTAGCCCTCTTGCATTCGGTGTCTCTGAACACAAACTGCCCTAAGGTTTCCCATTCCATCACGATATCAGGTCAGGTATACATGCTGGCTGGCCTTTTCCTCCTTCTAAGTACACACCAGCAGCTATAATTACTTCCATACACTCTACAGGGTTTCTCCTTTTGGCCTGATAGAGTTTTGACATGTGGTAGCAATTAGTGATGGTCACGGTGTGATGGAAATCTACTGTGTGTAAATCTCGGCAAATCCCGGATCGGGACTTAGGGGGGGGGGGGGGGTAATTATTCAATCCCGGCAAATCCCGGATCGGGACTTTGGGGGGGGGGGGGTAATTATTCAATCCCGGCAAATCCTGGATTGGGACTAAGAGAGCTAGCTAGAAGGGTAGGGCAGCCTAGTTGGTTACAGCCTTGTGCACTGGGCTCTGTGATCTCCTTCCCGGGTTTGAATCCAGTTTAAATGGATATTTTCCCCTGGAGTTAACATCCCTAAGGACTCCCCTCTCAAAAATTCTACGTATTTGTCTGTAAACTGAGGTCCGTGTGCGAACGCACGCATAACATCTTGCGCACACATTAAAAAATCCTGTTCCTCTTTTCGGAAGAGTAGTAGGCCATTGTGTGTCGGTGGGAACAAAATGACAAAATTGACATAACTCCGTATACACGGAGACTGGAGGTAAAAGAAAGCAAACGACTGTTTATTCCCTTTATCCTCGAAATAAAAGAGTAAAAAAAAAAAAAAGAAATCGAAGTAATGCATGTATGGAACAAGTGTGTTGCAGGTGTGATCCTGACACAGGAGTCTTAACTACCCCCACCCTCTACCCCCTCCCCCTCCCACCTGAACCATCTTTTCTATGAATGGTGGTCTGGGTGCTAGTTTGGGACAATCAATTTATTCAGGTCTCCCTCATGGAAATTGTAGGGGCCTGTCAGTATGAATAGCCCTATCACTTCCTGGAAATTCTATACTAGGAATTCCTTCTTTTCTATCCCTCTCTGTATTTCTCTTTTGTTCCTTTTTTCATGTCACCCCTTTCTGGTTTATTGTCTGCCATTTTTGGTCTTTTTTCCTGCCTTTTTTCCAGATGGGCTTCAAAGATAACTATTCTCTCCCTCAGCTGAAGTCGGATCCCCTGGGTCTGACTTGTCAGGGGCCTAACGGCAGCGCAACGCATTTTCGTTCATATGACAGACAATAATTATTGCTGTCTGAGCGTTAGGTAGAATATGATAAACACTCATATGCGTTTTTTACATCCAGTCCCCGTATGTATGCAGTTTTGTAAACCTTTTTATCAGTTCCCACCGGCCCATTGATGGCCTACTCTGACGAATTCTTTGCTGATCTAGGCTGTTCTGTGGAAGAATAAAGTTTACCGACGTTTAAAAATCATACCCCTCACAGGGCCTCCTTCTCTCTGTCTCTCTGTCTCTCTGTTTCTCTGTCTCTCTGTCTGTCTGTCTGTCTGTCTGTCTGTCTGTCTGTCTGTCTGTCTGTCTTCTCTCTCTCTC
>CM060337.1:20967454-20969954 GCA_030674155.1 Stramonita haemastoma
ACACACACAGAGACTGACTGACAGACACACAGACAGACAAATAGACAGACAGGCAAACAGACGGACATAGAGACATGAAACACTTGTTCAAGTGGGGTTGTTTAACTCCAAAGAGCAGAGCCAGTTTTTGGTTTGGAGGCTTTCACAAGCAGACACATTCCAGCAATCAGTGCTGCATGCACTTACTGTACACAGTCTGCTTCTGCCGGCCCCGCTGCTGCACTTTCATTTCATTACTTTGCTGCCTGCTCTTGTTTACCCTAGTCTCGTGTACCTAAATATCAATGTTGTCCTTAATTATGTAACGATATAAGTTTTTTCCCTCTGTTAAATCTTAACACTTTCTCTGTAAGTGTACAATGTGTTGTTGTTGTTGTTGTTGTTGTTGTCTTCAATTTTACGTCATTTCACTTTTAATGATGTTAGACGAAAAAAAAAGTCTTAGTTAAGACCATGTGTAAAATAAAGCAAATAAAACAAAAACAAAACAAACAAAAAACCCAACATACTCCATAAAGAAACTTGGTAATGCAGTAGAAATACCAAAAGCATAAAAACAAGTCATTGACGTTAATGTAACCATAACAAATGTCGTATGAGATTGTGACAAAGACGTTTTACAATTTCAATAGCCAATTTTTAATTATTGTATATACTGCCGAGAGAGTTAAAAAAAACCCCAAGGCTTTATTAATATATACATATGTATGTATATATATATATATATATATATATATATATATATATATATATACATATATATCTATATCTATGTATCTATGTATCTATGTATCTATATCTATGTATCTATGTATCTATGTATCTATGTATCTATGTATCTATCTATGTATCTATCTATCTATCTATCTATCTATGTATATATATATATATATATATATATATATATATATATATATATATATATATATATATATATGTATATATGTATGTATGTATAGTATTAGTGATATTCCAACCACGCAGTCATTTACCCTTTGTGAATTTGGTTGTCAATGCGTTTAGTTTCACACACACACACACACACACACACACACACACACACACACACACACACACACACACACACACACACACACACACACACACACACACACACACCACTAGGCTCACACATAGACAAAAAACCTACACAAACAATCATCATAGACACCAAATATAGTCATTCGGATGAGACTATAAACCGAGGCCCCGTATGCAAACGCACGCAGAACATCTTGCGCACACGTTAAAATCCCGTTCCGCCTTTCGGAAGACCAGGCCATCGTGTGCCAGTAGGAACAGATGACAAAGTATAAAAAAAAACCAGCATGCACACAGGTGTCGTGTTTAGACACCATCCCTGAGGGGGAAAAAACAGGTAGCCGCTGCAGTTGTGGAGACGCGCTCTCCCCGGGGGAGAGCAGCCCGACTTTCACGCAGAGAAATCTGCTGTGACTTAAAGTGGTATAAAATAAAATGAAATAAATAAAATAAAAGAATGCATATACACAAAATCTCACAACACAATCATTAAAACCTCGGAACTCTAAGCCGATGAACTGTGTGGTGTGGTGGTGGGGGAACAAAAGAAAAGAGAAGAAGACAAGACAAGAAACAAAAAGGAACTCAGTGTCAAGTTAAGGACAGGCACACACACTAAGGACAAATCTGCAGGTAGGTTGGGAGGGAGGAAGGGAGGGGGGAGGGGGGAGGGAGGAGGCACACAGAGCTCTGATGCAAGCACCCTGCTGGAGACGGGCACACCTTAGCTATTTTTAGACCACCTTAGGCTTCAGCAACAGAAGAAGCACCTGAACACATCACACAGAGAGAGAGAGGGGGGGGGGGGGTAGAGGGAGAGAGAGAGAGAGAGAGAGAGAGAGAGAGAGAGAGAGAGAGAGAGAGAGAGAGAGAGAGAGAGAGGAGAGAGAGAGAGAGAGAGAGAGAGAGAGAGAGAGAGAGAGGTTGTGTTGTGTGTGTGTATATGCGTGTGTGTGTTATGTTGTGTGTGAGTGTGTCAGTGTGTCAGTGTGTGAGTGTGTGTATGTGTGTATGTTTTGTGTGGTGTGTGAGTGTGTGGTGTGTGATGTGTGTGATGCGTGTGTGTGTGTGTGTGTATGTTGTGTGTGTGTGTATGAGTGATGAGGAGTGAGTGATGAGGTTGTGGAGATGAGAGAGAGAGAGAGAGAGAGGAGGAGGAGAGAGAGAGAGGGAGAGGAGAGAGTAGTGTGTGTGGGGTGGGTGGTGTGTGTGTGTGTGTGTGTGTGTGTGTGTGTGTGTGTGTGTGTGTTGTGTGTGTGTGTGTGTGTGTGTGTGTGTGTGTGTGTTGTGTGGACGACTTGTTCTTTAGACATTATCACTGTATGTGCCGGCGGCTGAAACAGAAATAGACTCCAGCGCTCATTAGTGTAATGTATTGTTACCGAATGCGACTTTAAACGGTGTCTTCCTACCTACCCCCCTCTCTCCATGTCTCTTTCTCTGTGCGTCTCTCTGTTTG
>CM060337.1:20977454-20982454 GCA_030674155.1 Stramonita haemastoma
CTTATATTTTTTTTTACATTCTGTTTCTGTGTGTATGCGGTTTTACAGTTTGTCATCCATTTTCACCGGTACATAATGACCTTCACTTTCAACAGACGGAGCAGGTTTTAATGTGTTCTACAAATGTATGATAATTATACACATTTCTGCAAATTATTGAATTCAAGCAATGTCTCCGTTGCCCAACGAATGCTGGATCTTTTACATGCATGCGTGGTGATACTAGTATTACTTTTAAGTCAAAGCGAGCTAGATTTTGGCGGATGTGTATTTGTCGTTCGTGTTGTCGTTATTGTCATTATTGTCGTAGTTACTGTTGTGTGCTTCACTGATGGTGTTGTTATTTTTGTTGTGGTGGTGACGGTGGTGGTTTTGTTGCTGTTGATGGTGTCGATGTAGGTTTTGTTGTTGTCATTACTGAGGCTGCCAGCGTTCATGATGACGTTGATGTTGGCAGCTTTGTTGTTTTGCTGTTGTTGCCGCCAGGGTCACTTTTACTGTTTGTGTTGTGAAAGGATCCTGCTGATCATAATCTTAAAATAGAATGACACAAAAAGTAGAGTTTGAATTATCATACTGTTAGAAAGGCTACAGAACAAACAGAGGAACATCAGCCATGTTACGCGTGTTTCAAAACATCATAGAGAAAGTTTAAAGTACGGATGGAGAACTTTGTGTAACCTTTGTCATCCTAATCCACCAGCATCTGTTGACGCAATGCATAACGTTGGCTTTTCAAAACACACCCTGTCCCTAATTTTCTCAATCTGTGAAGACCAATAGGAAAATATCAGATGAAACAATCAACAGTATGCATTTTACAATTTCTCTAAAAGAGGGTGACAAGGATACATCCTTTCACCTCACCTTTTCAACATACACATAAAGCAAGACGTGAGAGAGTATGATATTGAAAACATGGTGTCTTAAGACAGGTGGTAGAAACATACACAGATCTGAAGCTTCGCTAACAACACGGCATTACTAGCCGATATCATGACCATCCTGAAGAGAGAGTTACATAGAGTAGATACAGCAGGAAGATGAGCCGGTCTCGAGCTTAGTGCCCCAAAAGATAAAAGTACTGCATGTTGCCAGCATTACTTGCCAAACAGAGCGATGAATAAAGATTGATTAACACTTTTGAAATGCCAAAGACTTTAAACATCTAGAAGTACTAAAAGCAAATGAAAGATAGTAAAAGATCGTCGCATTTCTTACCTGCTGAAAATGAAAATATTCATTAAAATGCCTATAATGACAGGTCATGTTAAGTGACTGCAAATCTCGGGCCAATCTGATCCAATCATGTTGTTTATAGGTCTATATGGTGACAATAGAATTGAAACATCTGCGATGTGCTTTTATTGTTGTTTTTTAGGAAACTGTAATACATATAGCAGTAGGAGCAGCAACAACGGTAGTAGTAGTAGTAGTAGTAGTAGTAGTAGTAGTAGTAGTAGTAGTAGTAGTAGTAGTAGTAGTAGTAGTAGTAGTAGTAGCAGCAGCAGCAGCAGCAGCAGCAGTAGCAGCAGTAGTAGTAGTAGTAGTAGTAGTAGTAGTAGTAGTAGTAGTAGTAGTAGTAGTAGTAGTAGTAGTAGTAGTAGTAGTAGTAGTAATAGCAGCAGCAGCAGCAGCAGCAGCAGCAGCAGCAGCAGCAGCAGCAGCAAAATGCAGCAGCAACAACAACAGCAGCAATAACAACAACACGAAAACTATTGCGATCTCTACGCTCTAACCGCCGCCGCGGTAGTCGAGTGGTTAGGGCGTTGGACTCGTAATCTAAAGGTTGCGGGTTCGATCCAGCTGTCGGCTATGGCGTTGTGCCCTTGGAAAAGGCACTTTACGGCTATTTTCTCACCCCACCCAGGTGTAAAAGGGGTACCAACCTTGTGTTGGGGGGTTAACCCTGCGATAGACTGGCGTCCTATCCAGGGGGGAGTCTATGACTCTCAGTCGCTTAGCGCCACAGAAACCGGGAAAAGCACCGGCCTGATGAGCCTTAGGCTCGGGACAGACTTTAACTAACGCTCTAACCACTAGGCTATCCCGCGCCCCCAATCAAGTAATGGTATGAGCCCAATGGTGACCTAATCGTGTTTTATGGCGGAAGATAATGGTATAAATCCTCATGCAATCATCTGATTGTGATGATAAATATATAGCCATAAAATGAGAGCATCGTGAAATAAACGAATGAATCTATGATTTATAATGCACCAGGGAAGAAAACGTGGAAGAGGTGGTAGGATGATGTGGGGGGGGGGGGGGGGGGGGGGGGGGGGTATGTAATAGATAAAGGAAAGATGATAGATAGGTAGGCAGACAGAAAGATAGACATACGCACAAACACACACACAGACTGACAGACAGACAGACAGACAGACAGACACATAAACCCATATACAAACATACACACAGAAAAACAGACACAGGTGTGTGTGTGTGTGTGTGCGCCCGCGCGCGCGCATGTGTGTGTGGTGTTTGTATGTGTGCACGCGCAAGCGTGCGTACATGTCGTGCGTGCGTGCGTACGTACGTGTGTGAGTGTTTGTGATATTTTTTTTATTTGAAGCTTGAACAAAATATGAAATGTAGCTAGCCATCCTGTGTCTTATGAGTATGATTCGCATCACAATACCTGTCAATATTGTAATTGCCCTTCAGGGGATGATTAATGTGGTTTTAACTTGACTTGACTTGAAGGATGGTTACATTCCAAAGACATGGTGGACAGTGAACTGGCTGCAGGACACTGTCCTTCAGGGACTCCAGCACTGCACAATAAGGATGTGTGCACACGGGACATGAGCTGCCACTGTAGTCTAGTGGTTAGGTTGTTGGACTCGTAATCTAAAGGTTGCTGGTTCGATCCCAGCTTTCGGCTATGGCGTTGTGCCCTTGGAAAAGGCACTTTACGGCTATTTTCTCACCCCGCCCAGGTGTAAAAGGGGTACCAACCATGTGTTGGGGGTTAACCCTGCGATAGACTGGCGTCCTATCCAGGGGGGAGTCTATGACTCTCAGTCGCTTAACGCCACAGAAACCGGGATAAGCACCGGCCTGATGAGCCTTAGGCTCGGGACAGACTTTAACTTTTTAACACTGGACATGAAAGACACTGACAGCTGAAAAGCGCTGGCTAATAGCCTTAGTGGTCAGAACATTGCGCTCACAATCGGACGACCCGGGTTCGATTCCTCCTTCGAGGGAGTTTTGTCCCCCTGGAGTTCACATCCGTACTGACTCCACTCTCTCCCAAAGTCCACCGCTTGAGACTATAAACCGATGTCCCTTGTGTGAACATACGCAGAACATCTTGCGCACATGTATAAATCCTGATCCGCTTTTTCTAAGAGTAGGCTTTCGTGTGTGGGTGGGAACAGATAAACAAGATTGACAAAACTGCATACATATACACGGGGACTGGATGTAAAAACATCGCGTGCTTATTCCATTATCCTCGATATAAAAGAGTAAATAAATAGATAAATAAATAAATACATAAATAAATAAATAAAGAAGAAGAGAGAGAGGGACACAGGACGTGAGGAAAGCTGCAGAGCAGAAGTGGAGAGATTCCCAAACCTGAAACACCAATACAAAAAAAGCTAGAAGACAGAGAGACAGCAAACCTAGGCCATTAACATGGTGTCTAATTAATTTTGTCCCCACCACCCTCTTTTTATTTTCTTTCTCTCTCTTTATCTTTTCTCTATTGTTACTATTTGTGAAGAGAAGTTGAAGTAAATATGAACACGCACACATATACACACAACACACACACATTACACACACACCACACAGATACATATATACACACACAGACACAGACACAGAAACACACACAGACACAGACACACAGACACAGACACAGACACACACACACACACACACACACACACACACACACACACACACACACACACACACACACACATAATCATCTACAACTCCAACCATTCTTCCCATGTGGTCAATCCAAACCATCATCCCACCAAGCAAAGGGAAGCAGCAGCCATCATCATCATCATCATCATCAGCAGCAGCAGCAGCAGCAGCACAACATGCAGCACTCATCCCACCATCCAACCACACTCCATCAATTTCTTATTTTTGTATTTTGTACCACTTTATGTCACAGCAGATTTCTCTGCGTGAAATTCCGGCTGCTCTTCCACGGGAAGAGCGCGTCGCCACAAGTGCAGCGGCTACTCATTCATTTATCTTTTTCCTGTATGCAACATTATTTTGTTTCCCTATCAGAGTGGCTTTTTTTTTAAATACAGAATTTTGCCAGGGTCAACCCCCTTGTTGCCGTGCTTTCTTTTACGTGCAGACAAATAAAGATGTGTAACACACGGGACCTCGGTTTATCGTCTCATCAGAAAGACTAGCGCCCAGACCACCACTCAGGGTCTAATGGTTGGGGGGGGGGGGGGGGGGAAAGTTTTGGGCCCAAACGAGATTGGATACGAACCACCGCAACACTCCGACCCGGAGTTTTTGCTTTCTAGGCAAGGCGCGTTACCACTACACCTAGACCACCGATCCATCATCTAGCCACCCCGTCAGCATCCTCTGTCTCTGGCCAGGCGTAGCAGCCACCACTGCCCAAGGCGATCTGATCTGATCTGATCTGATCTGATCTGATCTGATTTCATCTCATCGCCCACACTCTAATCCCCCCACCAGCCTCACACCCGCTTCAAAACGCCACACAAAAACGCAGACCCTCACGCGCCGCCAGCCAGACATACCGTACCCAACATGCACAGTCTTCGCGCATGCGCCTGCGCTTCGGTGTTTCCGCTCTACGGCGAAACCAATCGATAGAGAAATATGACAGGACTTATAGCCATAGAACCAGCTTTTACCACCCCAAAAATAGGCTGGCTATGTCGCCTCTCTGATTTGTGCCTGGCGAGGCATATTGTATAAGCTTATACTTATGATTTGATACTTTGCACTTCGTGCTTTTATTCATTGTTGTCTGTCTC
>CM060337.1:21007454-21014954 GCA_030674155.1 Stramonita haemastoma
ACCATATTGAATTGGCTTTACAAATGGAAACAGTGCATAAAACTGAGTCATTTATAGGGTTTTTAGGATGCACAGGTGATGTGCCCTTTTAGCAACATGGTATGACTTTTAACACGAGCTCGTAGCTGCCTCTATGGCAAAGTGGCTGGATGACAACCATACATTCATATTATTTTTCTTCTGGATTTTGTACTCATGTATTCACAGTGATTCCCAGGTGGGATGACTGAGACATATTGCATAGTAATCTGTATAATCATCAGGGTATTAAGTTGGGGAACGCACAACAACAACAACAAGAACAAGAATAAGAATAAATCCCAAAAAAATATTCACAAAGTGCTTCCATATTACGCCTGTTTACCTAAAAAGTACTTTTGCTATTCAATAATTGTAGATTTTGTCAAATTCTGAGTTTTTTTTTCAAATCTAAAGTTAGAAAACAAAATAAGCCCACAAGCCATTTTTGGGGTTTGTTTATGTTAAGATGTATTTACTAGATTAATTGATGCGATTACCTTTTTTGTAATAATCCTCAAAAACACCCCTACCACCTTCAGCATTAAAAAAAACAAAAACAATTCCAGCACCTTCCAACAGTATTTTCAGTTTCGCTTTCTCTCAGTGTTCAGTGTTCAGTGTTCAGTTCTCTCTCTCTCTCTCTCTCTCTCTCTCTCCCTCTCTCTCTCTCTCTCTCTCTCCTCTCTCTCTCTCTCTCTCTCTCTCTCTCTCTCTCTCTCTCTCTCTCCTCTCTCTCAACAAATTAAGAGCACGTATATATCATTGAAATTTTGCAGATACCAGTGCCAGTTTCATCTGAGTTTGCTTTTGGCATCTATGAATGAAAGTATTGTCCAAAATGTATCGATCTATACATACAAGGCGTTCAAACTACGATCAGTGTTGATTTAATAAATTTTGTCTATGTGTGTGTGTGTGTGTGTGTGTGTGTGTGTGTGTGTGTGTGTGTGTGTGTGTGTGTGTTTTGTGTGTGTGTGTGTTTAGTGATTTCATTATTATTGTGTATGTACTGTACCCCCTTCATAAGGGGCAATGGCCTTTACATGAATAAACTTTCCGAATCTCTCTCTCTCCCCCGTCTCTCTGTCTCCCTCTCTCCTTACCCCTTCTCTCTCCCCCTCTCTCTCTGCCCCCCCCCTCTCTCTCTCCTCTCCTCTCTCTCTCTCTCTCTCTCTCCTCCCCCCCCCCCCCCCCCCTTTCTCTCTCTCTGTGTATACACACAGGTGGGCCAGTTCCTCTGCAAGCTGGTCCGGTTCGTGCAGTACGCCGTCCCCTCCACCCTCCTCCTCCTCCTGACCTCCATCTGCGTGGATCGCTTCTACACCATCATCTACCCCCTCAGCTTCAAGGTCACGCGCGGCACGGCCAAGAGAATGGTCGTCTGCTGCTGGGTCACCGCAGGACTCCTGTCTTCTTTATGTTTCTACTTCTTCAACGTCGTCACCGTCACTGTCACCACAGCGACAAAACCTCACTCTGGTGGAGAGAACTTGAGGCGAGGAGATAGCAGCAGTAGCAGTAGTGGTAGTAGTAGTAGTAGTCACGCCGGCGGGGAATCCAGGATGACGGCGGAGGTAGATTGGGAGGTGGTGGAAGTGTGCCCTACTTACGTGCCGTGCGGGCAGTGGGGCGGGGTGAGTTACGTGATGTTGCTGCTGCTGCTGCAGTTCCTCTTGCCGGTACTGGCGGTCGGGATGCTGTACGGGAGGGTGGTGCGCTACATCTGGCGCGCAGGGGAGCTTCCCTGCCGGGGCCGCGTGCTGCAGAGGACGGGCAACCCCGTGCCGCGCGCCAAGGTGAAGATGATGAAGATGCTGCTGCTGGTCACGCTGTCTTCCTTGGGGCTCCTCACTCCTTTCTACGGCGTGCAGGTGGGTAGTAGTGGGTAGTGGGTGGTTTGGTTGGTGTGGTGTGTGTGGTGGGTAGTGGTTGTGGTTTGGTGGGTGGTTGGTTGGTTGTGGTTGGTGGTGGGTGGTTGGTGGTTGTGGTGGTGATAGTGTTTGATGGTGATGGTGGTAATAATGACAACGACGACGACGACGACGACGACGACGGCGACGACGACGACGATGATGACGACGACGACGACGACGATGATGATGATGACGACGACGACGACGATGGTGATGATGATGATGATGATGATGATGATGATGATGATGATGATGATGATGATGATGATGATGATGATGACGCCGCCGCCGCCGCCGACGACGACGACGATGATGATGATGATGATGGTGATGATGATGGTGATGATGATGGTGATGACGACGACGGTTGTGATAGTGATGACGACGACGACGACGGTTGTGATGGTGATGATGACGACGACAACGACGACGCTGCTGCTGCTGCTGCTGCTGCTGCTGCTGCTGCTGCTGCTGCTGCTGCTGCTGCTGCTGCTGCTGCTGCTGCTGTTGCTACTGCTGATGATGATGGTGATGGTGATGGTGATGGTGGTGGTGGCGGTGGTGGTGGCGGTGGTGGTGGGGTGATGATGATGATACTCGTGCTGATGGTGGTGATGGTGATCATGGTGATTATGATCATGATCATTACGACGACGATGCTGCTGTTGATTACGGTGGTGGTGGTAACAACGACGACAACAGCACAACAATGATGACGAGGACATTGATAGTGATGATGCTGATATGATGGGGAGGATGAAGATGAGAAGGCTGCTGCTGAAGATAAATGATGATGATGATGATGATGGTGATGATGATGATGATGGTGGTGGTGATGGTGATGGTGATGATGGTGATGATGATGATGATGATGATGATGATGATGATGATGATGATGATGATGATGATGATGATGATGATGATACCTTACAAAGGAGAATAGGTTTTTAACACATACGCAAGATGTTCTGCATGTGTTCGTTTAAAGACCTTGATCGTAGTCTCATCTGAGACAATTCAGGGAAGTGGAGTTAACACAGAGCTAACTTCAGGGAGACAATCCTATCAGCACCAGGGAGACAATCCTACCAGCTCCAGGGAGATAATCCTACCATATCCAGGGAGACAATCCTACCAGATTCAGGGAGACAATCCTCTCATACAGTACCGCATTTAATCCAGGGAGACAATCCCCTCACACAGCCCGTACAAAGTAAACCCCAAGGGAGACAATCCCCTCACACAGCTCGTACAAAGTAAACCCCAAGGGAGACAATCCCCTCACACAGCCCGTACAAAGCAAACCCCAGGGAGACAATCCTACCATATCCAGGGAGACAATCCCTTCACACAGCCGGTACAAAGTAAACCCCAGGGAGACAATCCCCTCACACAGCTCGTACAAAGCAAACCCCAGGGAGACAATCCTACTACATCCAGGGAGACAATCCCCTCACACAGCCTCATCATCGACCAGGGAGCAGGATGTATGCTGAGCATGCTCGTTTCATCCATCCCAGCAGCGAGAGCTGACCTCCTTTTTTCCAGAAATGTTTGTTAGGATTTCAACGTGATAGCAAGATGGTCTGCATGCACGCATCACATAATCCGTGGACCTCGATTTAGAGAAGAATCCTCCAAAGAATCGGTGGTCTAGGTGGTAACGCGCCTTGCCTAGAAAGCAAAAAGTCTGGGTCGGAGTGTGCAGTGGTTTGTTCCCCGTTTGGGCCCAAAACTTTTCCCCCATCCTTTGGACCCTAAGTGGTGGTCTTAGCGCTGATCTTTCGGATGAGACGATAAACCGAGGTCCCGTGTGTTACACATCACTACTTCTCGCACGTAAACGAATCCACGGCAACAAGGGGGTTGACCGTGGCAAAAGTCTGTAGAAAAAAGCCACTCTGATAGGGAAACTAAATACAGTTCCATACAGGAAAAAGAAAAAAAAATGGGTAGGCGCTGCACTTGTGGCGATGTGCTCTCCCTGGGGAGAGCAGCCCGAATTTCACGCAGAGAAATCTGCTGTGACATAAAGTGGTATAAAATACAAAATACAAAAATACACATACCTGCAGCATACAGAACAGGTCTGAAAGCTGGAAGGATTTGTTACTCATATCTGTGGTTACAGCTGGGCTACAGTTGTCACTCCCAACGTTACACACATACACACATACCTGCAGCATACAGAAAAGGCTCTTACAGCTGAAAGGATTCGTTAATAGTGTATGTGGTTACAGCTGTGTTACAGTTGGCACTCCCAACGTGACATACACACATACCTGCAGCATACAGAAAAGGCTCTTACAGCTGAAAGGATTCGTTAATAGTGTATGTGGTTACAGCTGGGTTACAGTTGTCACTCCCAACGTGACATACACACATACCTGCAGCATACAGAAAAGGCTCTTACAGCTGAAAGGATTCGTTAATAGTGTATGTGGTTACAGCTGGATTACAGTTTTCACTCCCAACGTTACACACATACATACATACCTGCAGCATACAGAAAACGCTCTTACAGCTGAAAGGATATGTTACTAATGTCTGTGGTTACAGCTGTGTTACAGTTTTCACTCCAAACGTGACATACATACATACATACCTGCAGCATACACAAAAAGCTCTTACAGCTGAAAGAGTTTGTTACTTATGTCTGTGGTTACAGCTGGATCACAGTTGTCACTCCCACCTTTACACACACACACACACACACACACACACACACACACACACACACACACACACACACACACACACACATACACACACACACACAAACACACACACACACACACACACACACACACACACACACACACACACATACCTGCAGCATTTAGAAGACGCTCTTACAGCTGAAAGGATATGTTACTCATGTCTGTGGTTACAGGTGGATTACAGTTTTCACTCCCAACGTTACACACATACATACGTACCTGCAGCATACAGAAAAAGCTCTTACAGCTGAAAGAGTTTGTTACTAATGTATGTGGTTACAGCTGGATCACAGCTATCACTCCCACCTTTACACACACACACACACACACACACACACACACACACACACACACACACACACACACACACACACACACACACACACACACACATACCTACAGGATTTAGAAAACGCTCTTACAGCTGAAAGGATATGTTACTAATGTCTGTGGTTACAGGTGGATTACAGTTTTCACTCCCAACGTTACACACATACATACATACCTGCAGCATACAGAAAAAGCTTTTACAGCTGAAAGAATTTGTTACTTATGTCTGTGGTTACAGCTGGATTACTGTTTTCACTCCCACCTTTACACACACACACACACACACACACACACACACACACACACACACACACACACACACACACACACACACACACACACACACACACATACCTGCAGGATTTAGAAAACGCTCTTACAGCTGAAAGTACTTGCTACTAATGTCTGTGGTTACAGCTGGGTTACAGTTTTCACTCCCAACGTTACACACATACATACATACATACCTGCAGCATACAGAAAACGCTTTTACAGCTGAGAGGATATGTTACTCATGTCTGTGGTTGCAGCTGGGCTATTGCTTCCACCCGCAGCGTGAGCTGGCAGCCGAGGTGTTCATCTTCGCCTTCTGGTGCCTGGCAGCCACTGGAGCCTCCAAACCCCTCATCTATCTCTACTGCAACTCCAACTTTCGCCGTGGATGTAAAGAGGTATATCTTCTTCTTCTCTCGTTCGCTTTACACTGTCAGATGTGTCTGGGAAAAATAATGGCATGTCCTTTCCAGCTCCTCTCGTGGGCTGTACAGCTTGGTCTGTAGGGTTATCTACATCAGCCACACTTTCTTCTTCAGGTCGCTGAATAGCGTACACCTTTGAAGGATCTGCTCGCCTGTCTGGTTTTCTTTACCACAGGCACACAGGGGAGAAGGAGCAAGTTTCAGTTTTGTGGACATATGGTGGTTTCGCCTGTTGATCCCAGTGCGGAGTCTCAGAATTATGACTTGTTCTTCTCTTTTGAGGTGGTGGTAGTCATCCTTTTCTACTTGAAGTCGGAACGCAGCCACCGTCATTGTTTGTTTTTCAATCGTGTTCGACGATGACCTCCAAAACAGCAGAGAAGGCAGCTGCTGTGTTAGAAATTGGGCAGAAATTTGATTATAGTGGAGATGCCTTGCCCACAGTACATCCCCACTCTCTCGGCCAAGAGGGCATAAGGACAGTCAGCGTTGGAGAGATGTTCTTCAAAGGCCAAGTAGCCCTCAGGGCTGCAGCACATAAGGACTATGCAAGTCAAGCCTTCTAGTCAGAAAGTCATAGTCGATCACTAAAAGACAAAAGCTGTAAAGTGGAATTCCATGAGTGGACAAGTCACTGATCATACTGCCTCTAACTTTGTTGTTGCCCCCAGCGTCATTGGTTTAAGGGTAGACACGGGTCCAAAAGTGCCCTAAATCATGTTTTTTTTATAACTAAAAAAATTGCTGGATACATTTATAAAGATTTCCCTGTGTGAATGTAAAGATTTCAGGTTGAAAAAAAATGTCTGTAAAAACAGATTAATTAATTCAATTTGTTATAGATAAAAAGATTTAGGAGTTTGAAACATTTAGTTTTGGTGGCCATATTGGATTGTTTCCATGATAACAGTGCAGAAAACTGAGTAATTCTTTGATTTTATGCTTTGCAAGTGATGCCCTTTCAATATAATTATGGCAGAACTTTTAACATGCATTTGTAAACAAAATGTCATCAGTTTCGACCCTCATGTCTGATAAAGCCCAGGCGCTCAATGAGGGCAAAGCTACCGTAACGGTGAGAAGAAAACGGTTTCATACGCAACATCTTACCACGAACCTCAGAGATCTAGCCGGGGAGCAAGAGAAAAAAAAAGTCCAATAGTTGCTTCTTCTGTGGGTCAGTCAGTCAGTCTGAAGTGTGTTTTTGGTCAAGTGAAGGTTTCTGTAGAAGAGGTTTGATTGACATGAGCTGATGTGGACGATTGTTGGACAGGTGTGACTGAGACAAGGGACTGGCTGAGAACAGAAGTGAAAATTGAAGAATAATATCAAAGCATTCTGTCATAACTAGCTTTTAAAGACATAAGAAATCATTTTCTGGACAAATTTGGTTTCAGAGATGTCCGTCTTTTTTCTCTGCTTTCCACCCCCTCCTCCCTCTGTCTGTCTGTCTGTCTGTCTGTCTGTCTGTCTGTCTGTCTGTCTGTCTGTCTGTCTGTCTGTCTGTCTGTCTGTCTGTCTGTCTGTCTGTCTGTCTGTCTGTCTGTCTGTCTGTCTGTCTGTCTCTCTCTCTCTCTCTCTCTCTCTCTCTCTCTCTCTCTCTCTCTCTCTCTCTCCTCTCTCTCTCTCTCTCTCTCTCTCTCTCTCCTCTCTCTCTTCTCTCTCTCTCATTCACCCTCTCTCTACCCCTCCCTTTCTCCCCCTCTCTATGTCTGTCTAGGTCTGTGTATGTGCTTGCGCTGCACACAAGAACACTTCCATGATAATTAAATTTGGAAATAAATTGGTGGAACAGTTATTTTAATCCAAACATATAAC
>CM060337.1:21017454-21032454 GCA_030674155.1 Stramonita haemastoma
ATGGAACTCAGGACGTCAAATTTACTAAGCGCAATGTTCTGACGTAACCTACCACTAGGCTATCCCAGTCTCCCAATCCAATCCGATTATGTTGCTTATAGCCCCCCCCCGCCGACCACATAGGCCATATCAGGGCTATCACCTTCTCGGGGGGACGGATAGCCTAGTGGTCAGAACATTGCGCTCGCAATTTGACGACCCGGGTTCAGGTCCGGTCGAGGAGATTTTTCTCCTGGAGTTAACATCAGTGCTGACTCCACTCTACCCCAAAGTCTTTCGGATGAGACTTAAAACCGAGGCCCCGTGTGGGAACGCACGCAGAGCATCTTGCGCACACGTTAAATCCTGTTCCGCTTGTCGTAAGAGTAGGCCATCGTGTGCCGGTGGGAACAGATATGACATTTACAAAACTGCATACACACGGGGAATGGATAAAAAAAAGCACAAGAGTGCTTATTCCATTATCCTCGGTATAAAAGAATAAATCAAATAAAATCAAATCAAAATCCCCCCTTTTTTTTTGCTGTCAGGTGTTCTGCATGTCGGCTATGCGCTGTTATCGCTCTCACGCCTACGCCATCACCTCCGCCTCGGTACTGGGCAAGAAGAACCACGTGGGGGTCCTGATGAGCACCACTTCCTCCATCACCACCTCTGCCCTGAACGCCAACACCCTCACCCTCACCAGCGACGGAGGTGGAGGTGGTTGTGGTGGTGGTGGGTGGTGGTGGTGGCGCTGGGGCGGCTACAGCGGCCGCGGTGTGGGGTTCAGTTGCGGTGTGGCGGATCACCAGACGTTGACGTGTTACGACTCCCCTCTCAAGGCTTTCAACAGGGCCTGGCATTTGGAGAAGACTGCTTGGCCTCTCAACGGGGCTGCTGCGGCTCCCTCCACTTACGTCTGAGGAAGAAGACTGAAATGATAATAATAACTAAAACAAACAAACAACAACAACAAAAAGAAACAAAAGGAACACGACCCTCCCCCCTCCCTC
This sequence comes from Stramonita haemastoma, assembly GCA_030674155.1. Lineage (NCBI taxonomy): Eukaryota > Metazoa > Mollusca > Gastropoda > Neogastropoda > Muricidae > Stramonita > Stramonita haemastoma. The sequence continues at coordinate 21,018,450 of CM060337.1, forward strand.
CCCCCCAAAAAAAATGTGGAGAAATTAGATTTAAAGATTCAAGATTTTATTTCAAGAACGTCACCCACTCACTCCACGTCCCACACCCACCCACCTCATCCTCCTCATCCCAAGGAGTACATAAAATTTAGCAAACATCCCATTCTGCTCCCACCTCTCTCTCTGTCTCTGATTCTCTGTCTCTCTGTCTCGTCTCCTCCTCACTGTCTGTCTCTTCTGTCTGTCTGTCTTGTCTCTCTCTCTGTCTCTCTTGTCTCTCTCTCTCTCTCTCTCTGTCCTCTCTCTCGTGTGCGTGGAACAGATGACATTTACAAAACTGCATACACTCGGGGACTGGTTGTAAAAAAAAAGGCGCAAGAGTGCTTATTCCATTATCCTCGATATAAAAGAATAAATCAAATCAAATCAAATCAAATCAAATCAAATCTCTCTCACCAAAGTACAGGAGAAAGAAAGAAACGATCGTGTCGAGAACCTTGGTAGCAGGTCTTCTTCGGAGAAGAACTCTGGTGATAAACACTTTTATTGTGGGTCCATGGTGAGTGGGTGTGTGGTGATGGTGATGGTGGTGGTTGTGGGTTTTTGTTTTGATTTTAATTTTCCAAGGGAGAGAGGGGAGTTGAGAGAGAGAGAGAGTTGAGATGGGTGGGGGGTTGGGAAGAGGTGGGGTGTGTTTGTCTGTCTGTCTGTCACTACGGGGTGAGTGTGATGGTTCCATTTGAATGTTTGAAGCACGTGTCTTAAGATCAATACAGTCTTTTTCTTGGTGGTGGTGTAGTGATGTATATCAATGTTTTTTCTCCTTTTTTTTTCCCCCTTGTTTTGGTTTCGGTTAGGTGTGTTTTTGCTTTTTGTTTGGAATTTTTAAATTTATTATTTTTTTTATCTCCCAGATGGTCAATTTCTGTGTGCAGGCCTGCCAAGTGCTTCAATCTCTGTCATGTATGTGTGTGTGTGTGTGTGTGTGTGTGTGTGTGTGTGTGTGTGTGTGTGTGTGTGTGTGTGTGTGTGTGTATGTGTGTGTGTGTGTATGTGTGTATGTGTGTATGTGTGGTGTTGTGTGTGTGTGTGTGTGTGTGTGTGTGTGTGTGTGTGTGTTTGCTGATGAAGATTCCACACTGTTGCTGAATCCCTTTGAAGAAGATCAGCTCCTCTTCTGATGTAAAATACCTAACAGCCCACTTATCCTTAAAACAGCCACTGATTTTTTATCCTGTTTTTGTATTTTGTACCACTTTATGTCACAGCAGATTTCTCTGCGTGAAATTCGGGCTGCTCTCTCTCCCCGGGGAGAGCGTGTCACCACAAGTGCAACGCCTACCCATTTTTTTTCTTTTTCCTGTATGCAACTGTATTTGTTTCCCTATCAGAGTGGCTTTGTTCTACAGAATTTTGCCAGGATCAACCTCTTTGTTGCCGTGGGTTCTTTCACGTGCGCTAAATAGTGATGTGTAACACATGGGACCTCAATTTATCGTCTCATCCGAAAGACTAGCGCCCAGACCACTACTTATGGTCTAAAGGATTGGGGGGGGGGGGGGGGGAATGTTTTGGGCCCAAAATCGAATACCGTCGGCTGAACTCCTGGTAGGGCTATCTAACACAATTTTAAGAAAACTGAAGTTTCATGTTTGTCTTTAGATTCCCTTCTACTTTCAAAAAGACGGCAAGACATTTATTTTATCTATTTATTTTATTCTTTTATATCGAGGATAATGATTTAAGCTCTCATGTACTTTTTTTCATCCAGTCCCCGTGTGTATGCAGTGTTTGTAAATATTGTCATCTGTTCCCACCGGCACACAATGGCCTACTCTTACGAAAAGCGGAACAGGATTTAACGTATTCGCAAGATGTTCTGCGTTCGTTCGCACACAGGGCCTCGGTTTACAGTCTCATCCGTAAGACTTTTGGGGAGAGTAGAGTCAGCACTGATGTTAACTCCAGGGGAAAAATCCCCACGAACGGGAATCGAACTCGGGTCGTCAAATTGCGAGCGCAATGTTCTGACCACTAGGCTATCCCGTCCCCTAAGTATTCTGAAATCTTGTGGGGGTTTGAAGTAACAGTGCTCATAGCAGGTTTTTCACATAAACAGCCTCGGTTTATATACAGCAGCTTGGTTGGAGTTTGTTGCTGTTTGTTTGGTTTTCTTGTTGTGGCGTGAGCCAGAAAGAGAAACAGATATCGGGGATATTTCAAATAAAAAATATATTATATGGAGAATATCCGTCCAGTTTCATCAAATGTATAATGCACGTAGGCACACGCATGCGCACGCGTACATACGCATGTGTACGCGCAACACACACATACACAGATATTTTTAAAAAGTACACACATCTATCTATCTATCTATCTATCTATCTACTATCTATCTATCTATCTATCTATCTATCTATCTATCTATCTATCTATCTATCTATCTATCTATCTATCTATCTGTCTGTCTGTCTGTCTGTCTATCTATCTATCTATCTATCTGTCTGTCTGTCTTCTGTCTATGTCTGTCTGTCTGTCTGTCTGTCTGTCTGTCTGTCTGTCTGTCTATCTATCTACCTATCTGTATATCTGATCTCTCTCTATGTAAAATTATATAATTGTATATAATACATATATATCTATATATATCTATATATATATCTATATATATCTCTCTATATATCTCTACATATCTCTCTATCTCTCTCTATATATATATGTCACACACACACACACACACACACACAAAACACACACACACACACACACACACACACACACACACACACACACACACACACACACACACATATATATATATATATATATATATATATATATATATATATATATATATATATATATATATATATATATATATATATATTATATATATATATAGTTTTTGCTTTTTCGGTTCATAATCAAGGCTGTGTCGTTTTAAAAAAAAAAAAAAAGAATATTGATCTTGCAGCCAAAAGAAATGATGGTAAATAATGTATTTTACGTGCGAAAATCACCTCCCTGGCTTTGTGAATATGTAGATAAGTCATTTTTTTTGCAGAATTGACACATTTTGGTATGAATTTGACAAAGCTTGCATTTTATTACCCAGGAAGAAAGGAACGAAGATGTGTGTGTGTGTGTGTGTGTGTGTGTGTGTGTGTGTGTGTGTGTGTGTGTGTGTGTGTGTGTGTGTGTGTGTGTGTGTGTGTGTATGTGTGTGTGTTTATTTTATTTTATTTTATTTTATTTTATTATTTTATGTCGAGGATAATGGAATAAGCACTCATGTGCTTTTTTTCATCCAGTCCCTGTGTGTATGCAGTTTTGTAAATATTGTCATCTGTTCCCACCGGCACACATTGGCCTACTCTTACGAAAAGCGAACAGGATTTAAAGTGTGCGCAAGATGTGCGTGCGTTCGCACACGGGTCCTCGGTTTACAGTCGGTTTACAGTCTCATCCGAAAGACTTGTGTGTGTCTCTGTGTGTCTCTGCGTGTCTCTGTGTGTGTCTCTGTGTGTTTGTTATGTGTGTCTGTTTATATGTGTGTGTATGTGTGTTGTTTGTGTGTATGTGTATATATGTGTATATGTGTGTATTTGCGTGCATGTGTGTGTTAGTAGTGTGTGTGTGTGTGTAGGTACATGTGTGTATTTGTGTGTGTGTTGTATGTGCGTGTATGTGCGTGTGTATTTGTGTGTATGTACGTATTTGCGTACATGTGTGTATATACATTTTGCGTGCATGTGTGTGTGTGCCTGCGCGTGCGTGTGTGTGTATGCATGTGTGCGTGTGCATGTGTGTGTGTCTGTTTGTCTGTCTGTCTGTCTGTCTCTCTGTCTATGTAGAGATCAGATACAGAATTTCATTATGCGCATGAAAATGGGAATACTTTTTTATTAATTAATTAATTTTTTTGCCTAAGTGCTTGATATATCATCTTTATTTTGGGGGTATTTGTCTGAGCATCTGAGCGTGTTGTATGGAAACATTTTAAATGTCAAAAGATGCTAATGGATCAGTCCACAAAATATAATACACCTGCCAAGAAAGCAAAATCTGTACATTCTGTCCTCATTTGAGCCTCAACTTTCCCCCATGCACTAGACCTTGCGTGTAAGTCTGGGTGCTAGTCTTTCGGATGAAATGAGAAACCAAGCTCCCGTGAACAACACCACGCATTTTGTCGCACGTAGAAAACCCCACAACAACAAGAGAGTTAGTTAGTTGTGTCTGTCAAAATTGTGTAGAGAAAAAGCCACCCTGATAGGGAAAGAAATGGTTTGTGTATTCTCTGTTTTTAACCTCTTGTGGAATCGCATAAGATTTAGACACCGTTTCCGTAGTTCTGTGAAGATGGTTTTGCTGGGTTTGTTTTTTTTTGGGGTGGGTTTGGGGTGGGGGGTATTTTTTATTTTTAGAATATCCTCGAGAAATCATATCCCACAACTCATCATTTTGTCAGTGTTAGTGGTTGCCTAGAAAGCATATATATATATATATATATATATATATATATATATATATATATATATATATATATATATATATATATATATATATATAATATAATAAAATAAATAAATAAATAAATAAAAATAAAAGTTTAACAACAATAATTACAACAATAACAGCAGCAGCAACAACAATAACAACAACTATGACAACAACCAAACAACAACAACAACAACACAACAACAAAGCAACACACGTGTCTCCTTGTCAGTTTCGTAGGATCTTTTCACTGGAATTTGCGCTTCACTTCTGTATTTCTCTGGCACTTCCATCTGCACTTCGTATCCATAATGTCGGCTCACTCAATTAAATTGTTTTACACTTTTCTCTTATGCTTCTACAAAAGAAAAACTTTTTTCTCCACCTTTCAAACGGGAATAAATGTCCTTTTCCTGTCTTTAACTTTTTCTGTCAAAATGAAGTAGAAGAAGATAAGAGAGAGAAAAGGAGGAAGAAAGAGGAGGGAGAGAGAGAGAGAGGAGAGAGAGAGAAGAGAGGAGAGAGAGAGAGAGAGAGAGAGAGAGAGAGAGAGAGAGAGAGAGATGAGAGAGAGAGAGAGAGAGAGAGAGAGAGAGAGAGAGAGAGAGAGAGAGAGAGAAGAGAGAGACGAGACAGAGAAGAGAGAGCGTGCGTGGTGGTGGTGTGCTGCGTGCGTGCGTGCGTGCGTGCGTGCGTGGGTGGGTGCGTGGGTGCGTGCGTGCGTGTGTGCGGTGTGTATGCACACTTCACTCCACATTTTTCATTCAAACAAGTGTGTACACTTCTCAAGTGTTGCTAATTTAATTACACTTGCACTTCTGTAGTGTTTTTCTTTAAAATGAAAGTTTGGTCTTCATCTGCTCTGAATCTCTCTTTTTCATGAATGCAGCTTGGCTCTTCTACTTCAGGACTCCATCCAACACGAACAGAGAAAGGTGGCATTTTTTCTTGATATTAATTTGTTCACCAAACTTTTTCTTCCTGTATGTCACGCGTCACTGAAGCTTAAACTCTTTTTTATTTTAGAATGAAATTAACCAAAATGAGTACAAGAAAGATATTCTAACAATATATTTAAAACTCTATAGATAAAAAAAAAATGATTGTGATCAACATTAATGGACATGAACGTATTATTGCCTGTGTATGTATTAATTAACCTCCCGTCCACTTTGTTCGGCTGAATAATCAGTGTCATTTCTGTTTGATATGGCGCCAATGTAACCGTTTTGACAATGTGCAATACAGTTTTAGTTTCTATTTTGTTTGGCATGGTTTTTGACAGAGATTAAAATTCACAATATCTAGTGTTTTTTGTGTTACGATCTCCCAGGCCAACTTCAAGTGCAGACCTACCAGTGTAATGATTCCATTCGTGTATATATATAATCAGAATATATACGCAATATATAAATAATATTCAGTCAGCATCTGTATTACGGTATACACGATAATAAGCAAAATTTTAAGTAGATATAATTATTGAGCAAATAATGTTATAGAAATGACATATAAATTAGCTTTAGCAGAGAACCAAATCCATCACGGTTTAAAGATGTAATTAACTGGTCGCATCGGTGGTTTACGGAAACACGAACATACCCAGCAACCATTTTCTACGTTGGACTATGGCTAATTTCATTGTGAGCAAAAATGGTCTCATACGCAAAATCTCACCATTGGTCAACCTCGGAGCTTTAGCCGAGGAACGAAAAAAAAATCACAGTTAAATCTAAGATTTTACAAATGGTTGTCGACAAGGTCGAATTTGCCTTTATGTAGACTGATAGTATGGTGTATTTGTGAACATCGGGATAAAGATCAAGACATGTGATTGTCATTTTATGTGACTGTCGTTTTATTGAGGGAATGAATGGAACGAATGGAAGAAAAAGAGAAAATGAAGGAAGGAAGGAAGGAAGGAAGGAAGGAAGGAAGGAAGGAAGGAAGGAAGGAAGGAAGGAAGGAATTATTGGATAAAGCACTGGATGAATGAATAAACGATTGAATAAATCATTGACTAGTTGATTGACTGGTTAAAAGTAAAGTATCTACTCTTTGTCTAATCAGGTTAGGATAATATAATAATTTTGTTTGAATTGAATAATACAAATAAAAAAAAAGCTGAAAGAATAAATCAAATGACTGATTGATGAATATACTAGATGCTAGATGATCAGTTTATTAGCTATTTATTCAGCAATTTGTTTTTCAAATAATGTATTAGAGAGAAAGGTGGATAGGACAGCTTGGTGGTCAGAGTGTTGAGCTCATGATCTGAGTTAGATTTGAGCCACCACCATCACGCATGTTCAGGGAGAAAAAAAAAAAAAAAAAAAAAGGGGGGGGGGGGGGGGGGGGGGCAAGTTGTTATTGTGATAGTTTTGATTTGAATATTAAACCAAGAAATCTGTTTATTATTGAAAATAAATGGACAATGGAAGGAAAAAATGTTTGTAATGAGTTTTAAAAAGTTTGGAAAATCATTTATGAAAATAAAGCAACTCATATCTGAAACATTGATTGACTAAAATAAATCTACCTTTCTATTTGTCAATCTGCAGTCTTATTTTCAGTTGAATAATACAAACAACAAGCATATATCCGAATTTGAATTGATTTTTGTATTGATCAGTCTACTTTATTGACATTTTAAATAACATGTATTAACGTAAAATAGGACCTGCGGTGAGTGTGTTTCTCATTATTGAGTGTGAGCCACAAAATTTTCACACCATGGAGTTAACATCATTACCGACTCCCTCCCCTCCCCCCCCAAAGTCTTTTGGATGAGACTAGAAACTGAGGCCCAATGTACAAATGCACGCATAAAATCCTCTGCACACATTAAAACCTAGTCTGTGTTTTAAAGAGTAGACCATGGCGTGTTGGGTAGAAACGGATGGCAACATAAAAAATTAATAAAAAAAGAAGAAAAACAACATGCAAACTGGTGTCATGTTTAGGTATCATCTCTAAATTTGGAATGCGGAAGTTTTAACCGTGGGGCACATTTCGCATACGCAAAAATCTTACCATTGGAGAACTTCGGTACTTTAGCTGAGGAAAGAAAAAAAATCTCCGTATCTTTGAAATTCTCAATTCCACGATTTATGGATTAATTGCTTTCCTGAACTGGTTTTTGGCATTATATCTTTCTTTCTTTCTTTCTTTTCCTTCTTTATCCTCTTTCTTTCTTCTTTCTTTCTTTCTTTCTTTTTTGCTTTCTTTCTTCTCTTGCTTCTTTCTTTCTTTTCCTTCTTATCTCTTTCTTTCTTTCGTTCGTTCTTTCTTCTCTTGCTTTCTTTCTTTCTTTTCTTTCATTCTTTTTTTCTTTCTTTCTTCCTTGCTTTCTTTCATGCTTTTTTCTTTCTTTCTTTCTGGAATTCACCATCCATTCTTCTTTCTTTTTGGCTTTTCTTTTCTTCCTTCCTTTCTTCCTTCCTTCCTTTCTTTCTTTTTTCTCTTATCTTTCTGTTTTTGCTTTCTTTATTTTGTTATTTTACTCTCTTTCTTTCTTTCTATCTATCTATCTATCTATCTATCTACTATCTATCTATCTATCTATCTATCTATCTATCTATCTACTATCTATCTATCTATCTATCTATCTATCTATCTATCTTTCTTTCTTTCTTCTTTTCTTTTCTTTTCTTTTCTTTTCTTCATTACTTATTCATGTATTGATTGATCTAGGTGTTCCAAGGTGCTTGTGTAAAAGAAATGATCTTTCCTGCCTGTTGATGTTGATGATCATGTTTGTGATAATCAATATAGTTCTGCCGTCCATATTAATACATTATCTGCTGATCAATCAGTTATCACGTGTATTGCTGTTGATGAGTGTGTGCTGTGTGTGTTGTTGTGTGTGTGTGTGATGTGTGTGTGTGGTGTGCTGTGTGTTTGTGTGTGGTGTGTGAGTGTGTGGTGTGTGTGTGTGTGTGTGTGTGTGTGTGTGTGTGTGGTGTGTGTGTTGTGTGCTTGTGTGTGTGTTTGTGTGTGTGTGTGTGTGTGCTGTGTGTGTGTGTGCGCGCGCGCGCGCATGTGTGTGTTTTATATCTTTATTCATTACATCAAGAGTATAGGAATAAGCACTCTGTGCTTTTTTTTCACATGTAGTCCTCGTGTGTATGCAGTTTTGTAAATGTTTGTCATCTGTTCCCACTGGCACACAATGACGTACTCTTCTGAAAAGTAGAACAGGATTTAACATGCGCGCAAGATGTTCTGCGTGCCTTCGCACACAGGGCCTTGGTTTATAGTCTCATCCAAAGGACTTTCGGGACTTTTGTGTATGTGGCATGCATATGCATACATGCGTCATGCATGCGTGCGTGCATTGTTTGTATGTGTAAGTCAAACTCATTTTTTAATTATTGTTTTCAGATGGTACATTGAATAACAATGCTTTGCTTTTTGTTTTCATCCAGCCATTATCTAGAAACAAAACCAACATTTCAATAATATTGAACGCCCGACAGACAATATTGACAACAACAACAGTTCACAACAGCAAAAAACAAACAACAGTATCTTAACATCATCATCAACAACAACAGCAGCAGCTACAACAGCAGCAGCAACATGAACATCCACAGGACTAACAGTAAACAGCAAGTACAAGAGAATGAAGGCAATGGTTTAGATTTTGGACAAATGTTCAAACTAATGCACCTTGTTCATCCAGTCTAGTGTCCTCAGTTTTTACTCCCTTTAATTCTCCGTTTTCCCTTTTCCTTTTTTTTGATAATGGCAAAAATCAATACCTCCCCCCCCCCCTACTCAACGCATACAGAGACACAGACAATAAAATCCTCTGGCAGTATTATTTTTTTCCCAACAAATCATTATTTAATACAGACACAGCGGACCGTTCTGTTTCTGCTAAAACATCTATGGTCACTATGGTGGAGTTGATCAATGGTCTAGAGGTAATGCGCCTGCCTAGAAAGCAAAATATCCTGGTCGGAAGTGTGCGGTGGTTAAAACCCCGTTTGGGCCCAAAAGAATAGTTCCACCCAATCCAGTAGACCATGAGTGGTGGCCTAAGTGCTAGCCTTTCGAGTGAGACAATAAACCAAAGTCCCGTGTGTTACACATCATTATTCAGCGCACGTAAAAAAAGCAACCCACGGCAACAAGAGAGTTGTCCCTGGAAAATTCTGTAGAAAAAAAGCCACTTTGAAAGGTAAACAAATACACTTACAGACAGAAGAAAAAACAGATAATGGATAGGCGCTGTTCATGTGACATTGCGCTCTCCCCGGAAAGACAGCCCGAATTTACGCAGAGAAATTGGCTGGACTTAGAGTTGTATATAAAAAAAGTAAAACAAAACCAAAACAAAAAACCACCAAACAATAATGTCCACAGTGGTCGTGTTATTGAAGTTGGGCATTCCATCGCCTGACATCCTTGGGGCTCACACAGAATGTACACTCTGACTCACACATGAGTTAACATCAGTGCAGACTCCACTCTCCCCAAAAGTCCTTCAGATGAGACTATAAACCGAGGCCCCGTGTGCGAACGCTCGCAAAACATCTTGCACACACGTTAAATCCTGTTCGCTTTTCGCAAGAGTAGGCATCGTGTGCCGGTGGGAACAGATGACAAGATTTACAGAACTGCATGTACACGGGGACTTGATGTAAAAAAGCACATGAGTGCTTATTCAATTATCTTCCGATATCAAAAAAGAATACATACTCATACTTCGAAATCACTGTGAGACCGTAAGTACACGCTGGAGGAGAATTTAACGTGTATGACTGTTTTCAAATACCTCGTCATTAGGCAGCACACTACGATTTCAGATAATTTAGAAAGAAATGGTTTGTTTTTGCCAAAAGCTTGTCATGGATGAAAATATCAACAAACATGATAAAGCGCAACACGCATTTTGATATTATAACGTAGCATTAAGCTGGTATCAATGACTGACCAAATTGTTTGGCTCGAGTATTAATTAATTAATTAATTAATAAACTCACTCCATACTTGGCCTTTTGTATTCCTCTGGACACTGGTCATTTTTATAGGATTAAAAAAAATCGCCAAAAAATTATGATAAAACAGAATGACTTGAAATTTAGAGACATGTTTATTTATAAATGGAATAAGCATGGTATTAAGTTTCATAGTACTTAAATTCATGGTTCGTTTTTTGTAGCTGTAGTAAAAAACAACAACAACAACAACACCAGAGTGTTTTTACAACAACATTATAGGTGGTTGCAAATGCATAGAAGGAAAATTTTCAGCATTGTTGAAAAAAGTTATTTTCACATTACTCACATTGACAAACCCTGTAGAGTGTGAAAAAGGCTATTTGAGTGTGTCTGCATAATACAAAATATAAACATATATTAGTAAAATGCTATTGACAAATTCATAATTTTTCATTTGGCACTGCAAGTCCGTGCATTTTATGGTCGTGTATGGTGGAATGGCAGGAAAAAAATCTAGAACCTTCATGCCACGGCAATGCTCTGGTCATGCAGGAGGCATGTGCACCTGTGTCTGCTTCACCATTACTGACAGCGTCAATGTCGACGTCATGGCCACGCCTCTCTCCTCTTACATATCAAGTTCGATGCCCAAAATGTCAAGCTCACTCTTCTCAGATGGAACAAAGTCACTCTCCTTGTCTTCTTCAACATCTTTTCCATCTGACCTTCTGTTTTGACCAGTTGTACGGCTTCTCATAAAGGGTCAACACGCCTTTCTCATCTGCTTCCGACGCCATTGTTGTTCGTTTGAACAGGAGGGAGGGACCTATGTTAAGAAAAATCCTTCAGCAGAGCAAATAGATGCTTACCAGCAACTCCATGCTCTAAGGTTGAAGTATGTGAATTAGGCTGTACCATGGAGGGCTCTGTCTGTGACGCTGGGTGATCACGTCCATTATGGAAAATTTTTTGAAGGTCAGAACTCGGCTAAGCGGCTTACAACGGAATAAAAATGGATGAGGGCTATAGCCGCTTTAGTATGGAGTGAGTCTTCCATTAGATTTCATCGTTTATAGACATTTGACCTGACCTAAAGACCTAGCTTTCATCATTCAAAAATTGGCGTAGTTAAAGCAATGGATCATATTTCGTTGTTGTTAAGGATAGGATGTATACATGCCGCTCCTTGTGCACCCATGATGCCTCCATTCCTGTTTGTAAGAAGGACTCAACAGGCTCAAGTTTCATCCTGTCCTGTATACCTATATCTGTAACACTGTCAGATGTATTTCCCCCACATACTGTGGACAACTCAACTGTTCATCTTTTATTCTTTAACACGTAAGATGTACCATCAGACGTTACCCTACATGCATGATAGAATTTTTACAATAAATCTCTTCCACGAGGCACCAACACCTAAAAGTTCTTGTCAACACAGAGCCAGGAAAGCCTGTTCCAGCCGCACGATCTGCTTACTCGGATTCGACCTTCAAGAGATTTTTTTCCTAATTAATAATCAGTGCTGACTTTAGTACCAAAATGTCCTTTCGAGACTATCAACCAGGTCGCGTGTGCAACATCAAACGCAGAGCATTTGTCGCACATGTTGAAACCTTCTTCCGTTCTCGCCTTTGGCCGTGAAAAGATGACATTGAACAAACGCCATCTACACCGAGTTTGGGTAAGGAAAACCACAACTGCATATTATCAAACTCAAATCAAACAGTTTCAATAAATAAAAGACTAAATAACTCAATAAATAAGTATAAAGGCGGATCAGGTTTAAGGTGTGTGCCATGTTCAGCAGTGCATACCAAGATAGGACCTCTGTATATGCATCATCAGGTAAATTAAGGAGGAGATATTGAAGACTGATACAATCTCCATAATTATCCACCAACACAACACACACACAACAGAATCAAACTACCACAACACAACACACGACCACAGACACCAGAGGATCATCAACAACAACACAGCACGCACACAACACACACACACAAACACCAGTGGGACGGGATAGCCTTGTGGTCTAGAACATTGCCGACAGCAATTTGACAGTCGTTCGACTGCCTTTGAGGAGATATTTTCTCCTGGAGTTAACATCATCTACAAAACCTAACCTACATGCCCAAAAATCCAAAGGTGGACCATAAACCGAGCATCTGTGTTGAACGCACGCAGAACATCTTGCGCACACGATAAATCCTGTTCCGAGCTTTCGAAGAGTAGGCCATCGTGTGCAGGTGGGAACAATGACATTTACAAAACTGCATACACACGGGATTGGATGTAAAAAAGCACAAGGTGCTTATCCCATTATCCTCCATAAAATAAAAAAATAAAAATATAAAATAAACACAAACAACACACACAACACACACACACACACACACACACACACACACACACACACACACACACACACACACACACACACACACACACACCACACACACACACACATTTACACAGAAACAGAAGATCATCAACACACATAGAATAAAGAAGATTACTCCATTCAAGACAACAAGCCTAAATGCATGTTAATTAATAATTAAATAATTAATACATGGAATTTGTATCGCATCTCTGTAAGACAAACAAAGCCGCTGTGTTCCACAGTCTGAGAGTGCACACAAAGAACCCGGAAACAAAGAAAACACAGCACTGTCTCTTGCATGGGCTACATCAATACGTGCCACCAATAGATAACAAATCGAAACAGATTGAAAACAAAAGATACAGGTTTTTTTTCTAATCAAGGAAAAGACATGTACACAAGTTGGGATCAATCAGCTATAATAGTCGTTTTCTTGTTCCTATGCTGTTTCTGTCACAACAACGAAAAATGGTGATTGATGGATTAGAGAGTGAACGCTGTCAGTCTGTATATTCCAGATGTTTGCTTCGTCCTATCTACACGCCGACAGTTTCTTATGTCCCATGAGACAATGAATGGTGGTCCGTGTGCTAGCATTTCAGATGAGACACAACACCCACATCTAGTGCGAAGCATACATTGAATGCAAAATGTTAACTGCTGTTTCGATCTGTGTATTTATTATTTTTTATTTATCTATTTATTTCTACTACTTTATGTCAAAGCAGATTTCTCTGCGTGAAATTCGGGCTGCTCTCCCCGGGGAGAGCCTGTCGCCACAAGTGCAGTGCCTACCCATTACCTTTTTTTCCTTTTCAAGTCTACAACTGTATTTGTTTCCCTGTCAGAGTGGCTTTTTTTTCTACAGAATTTTGCCAGGGACAAACCTCTTGTTGCCGTGGGTTCTTTTACGTGAGCTAAAACATGATATGTAACACACGGGTCTTCGGATTAGCGTCTCATGCGAAAGACTAGCGCCCAGACAATCACTCATGGTCTAATGGATGGGGAAAAGTTTTGGGCCCCAACGGGAATGTATGCTACTGTTTTAACTATATCATCAAGTATTGCATGTTGTATAATTTTAATGTTTATCTGCCATCATGATTTCTCATTCTGAGATGATAAAGTATTATGTAGTCTTCAGTCTTATTCTCAAAAGTCATTGTGGAACTTCACCACC
>CM060337.1:21037454-21049954 GCA_030674155.1 Stramonita haemastoma
TTGTGTTTGCTTTACACGATTCAGCGCAATACAAATCCTATACATCATTATTATCATCACTTTCGCAAGAACCAGCTAGCCCGTTCCCTGATCTTTATATTGATGACATAAACGTAGAGCGTGCTCATGTGTATTGATATTGATGTACCAGTATTGATGAAAACTTAATGTTCACTTCTGATATAGATCTTATATCTATCCAGCCTTTAGTCTGGCGACCGTTGGGGCACCCATGTATTGATGACTTGACAACCAGTTCCCTCTATTCCTCTCTCTGTTCTGCCTTTCTCAGGGTTTTGTTGAGTTCTAGGCCTGTCCATTCGCTGATGTTGTCCTCCCATCTCTTCTTTGGTCTGTCTCTTTTTCTTCTTCCTCGGACAGTGCCTTGCAGTATTGTTTTTGTAAGTTCTTTTTGATCTTGTGACATGCCCGTACCATTTAAGTTTACGCTTCTTTACGATCGATAGAAGATTATTGTAGGGACCAATGGTTTGCTGGATTCTGTTATGCACCTCTTCGTTGCTTATGTGGTCTCTGTAGGAGATGCCAAGGAGTCTCCGGAAGCATCTCATCTCTACTGCCTGTACTCTTCTCCCCAAATCTGCAGTCAGGATCCATGATTCACAGGCATACAGGAATGTGGATATGACAAGGGAGCGCATTAGTCTGATCTTGGACTTCAGTGAGGTTTTAAAAAAAAATCTTTCCAGCTATATAGATCTATATAGATCTTCACCGACAGAAAATTCCACTCTCGTATCTTCTGTCTTCAAACGCTCTGAGCTCTTCAGTTACCACCCACATGCCCGTTCAAAGCAATTTTCCCCATGGAGTTAACATCAGTGCTGCCGAATCCACTCCTCCCAAAAACATCCTTTCGACAAGACAATAAACTGAGGCTCCGTGCGCAAACGCACGCAAAACATCTTGCACATACGTTTAACCTGTTCCGCCTTTCAGAGAAGTAGGCTGTTGCGTGTGTATAGTGTGGAAGCAGATAAAAACTTTTACAAACAGCCAACATATAGACTGGATGTAAAAATAAAAAAAAGCACGCGCGCGCGCGTGTGTGTGTGTGTGTGTGTGTGTGTGTGTGTGTGTGTGTGTGTGTGTGTGTGTGTGTGTGTGTGTGTGTGTGTGTATGTGTGTGTGTGTGTGTGTGTGTGTGTGTGTGTGTGTGTATGTGTGCCTGTGTCTGTCTGTGTCTGTGTCTGTGTCTGTGTGTCTGTCTGTGTGTGTGCTCCTATTTGCTAAGCACAAGAAGACACAACTGTCCACATCATTTTAGAGTGCAGCTGCATGCTCAGGCTAGCAAAAAACAACAACGACAAAAAGCAAAACAACACACATACACGCACGCACGCACGCACGCACACACACACACACACACACACCACGCACACACACACACACACACACACACACACACACACACACACACACACACACACACACACACACACACACACACACACACACACACACCGAGATGAAAGGTTTTAGAAACACTCCACCACGATCGTTGCCAAAGCCGTTTACTTTGAAAATAGCAACACACCTTTTAAATCCCTTTCCCTTGTTCCCTTTGGTCCAACTTTTCTTTGTTCCATTGTTTTTCCTGCTTTGATTTCTTTTTTGTCTAGCAAAAAGAAAGCATAGGGCAGAATGACAATGACGCATGAACTGGACAGTTTAAAAAATCGTTCAATCAAAGGCAATTGGAATGTACTCACAAAGCTTCAAAACGTTTGTTAATTTTCCTTTCTTTTGGCCAAGTTGACGGAACATTGATTAATTTTTTTTGATAACTGCTTTACATGCTAAGGCAGCGTGCTTTTATTTTTATATACATGGTAACAGCTCGGTGTCAGTGCCTTTGTTGGCTAGTTGGTTGGTTGGTTGGTTGGTTGGCTGTTTGGTTGGTTGGCTGTTTGGTTGGTTAGTTGGCCTTTTGGTTGGTTGGCTGGCTGTTTGGTTGGTTGGTTGGCTGTTTGGGTGGTTGGCTGTTTTGGTTGGTTGGCTGCTTGGTTGGTTAGTTGGTTAGTTAGTTGGCCTTTTGGTTGGTTGGCTGTTTGATTGGTTGGCTGGTTGGTTGGTTGGTTAGTTGGTTGGTTGGTTGGTTGGTTGGATTTGGGGCTAGCTAGTTGTTAAATAGGTACGTTGGTTGGCTAGTGTGTTAGTTTGCTGGCTGGCTGGCTGGTTGGTTTGATTAATTGTTGTTAAAACTGTTGTTATTTCTTGCAAAAAAAGAACTGACTATCGCCTTCATCTGTCTCTGTCTCTGTCTCTGTCTCTGTCTCTCTCTCTCTGTCTCTGTCTCTGTCTCTGTCTGTCTCTGTCTGTTCTCTCTCTCTCTCTCTGTCTCTCTCTGTGTGTGTGTGTCTATCTTCTCTCTCTCTCTCTCTCTCTCTCATCTCTTCTCTCTCTCTCTCTCTCTCTTCTCTCTCTCTCTCTTCTCTCTCTCTCTCTCTCTCTCTCTCTCTCTCTCTCCTCTCTCTCTCTCTCTCTCTCTTCTTCTCTTCTGTCTGTCTCTCTCTGTTGTGTGTGTGTGTGTGTGTGTGTGTGTGTGTGTGTGTGTGTGTGTGTGTGTGTGTGTGTGTGTGTGTGTGTGTGTGTGTGTGTGTGTGTGTGTGTGTGTGGTGTGTGCGCAAACGCGAGCAATATTATTTTAGACTGAACTTTCTCGAAAAAAAAAGGTACAAACTACAAGCTAAACTTAGCGGGACATCACAGTAAATATTGAATTTGTTTCATCCCTATAGAAATACAGGAACAACAGCTGGCTTCAAAAAGAGATCATTATGTAGTTAAGTTGGGGATACCTTTGGCAGTAAAATGAAAACAAAACAAAACTAACAAAGCAATAAAAAAAATCAAAATACCCCCCTCCCCCATTCAGAGACAATCTCCAGTTGAAAGATTTACTTATGTGGCAGTAATTCTGTTGTATATATATATATTATAATATAACTCCAACTCCCCGATTTTTCCTCAGGATGGTGTCTAAACACGACACCTGTATGCATGCTGGGTTTTTTTTTAAAATATAATTTTGTCATCCGTCGTCAAACTGGGAAGAAAGGGCGAGGCTGGGAATCGAAGCCAGAACCTCACGGTTTACTTGTTGGCAGGCGGACGTCTTAACCATCCTGCCATCCTTCCATCCTTGCAGTAGCACTAGCAGTTAAATATAAATGCTCCCAGTAAAGCAAAACAAAAAAGCAGTGAGTTCATATAGACTTGTGACAATGGCTGTTTTGTGGCTGTTACTGTGTAATTGTCTACCTAGTGGTAAAAGTCGATACCGCAGTGTGCCAGGCTGCTTTTGTCTGTCTGCTGTGAGGCAAACAAACAAAAACGAAACAAACACCAAACAAGCAAACTAAACACTCAAGCCCCAAAGATTCATACGAATCTAATCTACATCTATCTATCTATCTATCACTATCTATCTATCTACTATCTATCTATTATCTATATCTATCTATCTATCTCTATCTATCTATCTATCTACATCTATCTATCTATCTATCTATCTATCTATCTATCTATCTATCTACTATCTATTATTATGTATGTATTATGTATGTATATGTATGTATGTATGTATGTATGTATGTATGTATGTATGTATGTATGTATAGTATGTATGTATGTATGTATGTATGTATGTATGTATGTATGTATGTATGTATGTATGTATGTATGTATGTATGTATGTATGTATGTTCTATCTGTCTGTCTGTCTGTCGGTCTGTCTGTCTGTCTGTCTGTCTATCTATCTACCTATCTATCTGTATGTCTATCTGTCTGTCTGTCTGTCTGTCTGTCTGTCTGTCTGACTATTTATCTATCTATCTATCTGTCTGTCTGTCTGTCTATCTATCCCATAGTCTGGCGAACTTAGGAGCTACCTCTGAAGACTTGACAACCAGTTCCCTCCATTCTCCTCAAAAATTAAGAAAAAAAACCCTACTACTGGTGTTCCGGTCAACAAACGACATTATGTTTGCTATTCCCAATGCTGTAGATATGTCTACACACCTACACACAAAAAAAGATAGACACAAGTGAGTCATTTAGGGATGTGCCTTTTCGATGTAGAGATGTGACGAGAAAAGAGCAATTCATAGGACAGATTTCTCCGTGGGATGTAACTAGCATAGGACTTTTCCAACCAAACCCCTTCATACCCACATCCTATACTTGGAAACTCTCTTCCACCACCACCACCACCACCACCACCACCCCCTCTCCTCCTCTCCCTCATTTCTCTCGCCACCATACTCTCTCCTACCAGCCCCCCCCCCCCCCCCCATCCTCCCCCCCCCCCCCACCACCACACACTACGTAAGAGCTTTCCTGCAGTGGTTTCATTTGTGTCCTCTTGCAAGATGCGGTACTGTACGGACTAAAGTCGTTCTGTGCATTTTCACTGCCACCCCGCCTACGCTGAGTGCTGATTGTCTGATAGAATGATAGCCCTCTGTGCGTCACTGCCTTTGTCTCTGGAAGCGAAACAAAGACACAACGTCTAGCTAGCTCTAAAAAGAAAAAAAAAAAGCAGTTTGTTTCTTTCGCGTGTTTACTCTTCGTTCAGTTTTCTGACGGTAGCGGTGTTGTTGTTTTTTTCTTCGCAATTTGTGAATGGTTTTTCTTTCTTCATTTTTTTTCTTTCTTTTTTTTTTCAAGAAGTAAGTACGAAGCATTGTCATTTTGTAGTTATTATGTTCTTTGCATTTTGTGATGGTTTTCTATTTGTCTTAAATGTTATGCGATTTGTAAATGTTTTGAATACTGAATTTGTTTTGTCTCGAGCATTTTTGCAAAAGAAACCCCCCTTTTTTTGGAAACGTTAGCTATTGTGTCGTTTTAAATGACCACCAAAAAGTACAAACGATAATTTTTTCTTAATTTTCTTGAGAAAAAAAAGTAAACCATTTTAAAGCTTAGGACGTTTTGTAATAAGCAGTCTTGTGAAAAAAAAAAAAAGCGATCTAACTGTGTTGTTTGATTGACAAAAGAATGAGCAGAGCGAATAATAATTGCTGTTTTGTTGTTTTGTTTCTTTAAGTATTACACTCTAAAATTTTGTAAATGTTTAAAGTGCATACATAGTCTTTTGATGAGCAATTTCGTCATAAAAGAGTGATGTAACTGTTGGTCCTGTGATGAGCTCCAGAAAGAGTGGTATGGTAGGCACCCATCAGTCTCGGAAAACTATGGAGTTACGCTCTAGTCTTTAGAGTGCAATGCCTGGGTAAGTAAGTATGGAGGGCAAGCTGTTATTACCCATGCAGCAGACCCCCTCTCTCCACTCTACTGGAATGATCCATTGGAAAGGCAGTCGCCGATACGAATGGTTCCAGTACCGTCGCAGGAGCCACCAGAACGTTGCCATATACAGCCCTGAACCGCCCTGGGGACTCCAATTCCCCGATTTTTTTCTCAGGGATTGTGTCTAACCACGACACCTGTGTGCTTGCTCTTTTTAAAAATAATGTTGTCATCAGCTTCTACTGGCACACGATGGCCTGCTCTTCCGAAAGGCGGAACGGGGTTTTAACGTGTGCGCAAGATGTTCTGCGTGCGTTTGCACACGGGATCTCGGTTTATAGTCTTATCCGAATGTGAAAAAAATCGAACTGAATGTGAAAGTCATTCGGATGAGAAAGAGTGAGATATTCATTATTATTGTCATTATTACTATTATGTTTTCTTTTGTTGTTGCTGTTGTTGTTGTCGTTGTTGTTGTTGTTCTTCTC
The DNA here is from genome assembly GCA_030674155.1 of Stramonita haemastoma. Classification (NCBI taxonomy): domain Eukaryota; kingdom Metazoa; phylum Mollusca; class Gastropoda; order Neogastropoda; family Muricidae; genus Stramonita; species Stramonita haemastoma. Next base: position 21,043,220 of record CM060337.1, read on the forward strand.
CTTGGTCTTCTTGTTGTTGTTGTTGTTGTTGTTGTTGTTGTTGTTCTTCTTCTTCTTCTTCTTCTTCTTCTTCTTCTTCTTCTTCTTCTTCTTCTTCTTCTTCTTCTTCTTCTTCTTCTTCTTCTTCTTCTTCTTCTTCTTCTTCTTCTTCTTCTTTGCCTTCATCTTCCTCTTCTTTGATGAGCCTCCGTCCTCTTTTCCTTTTCCCCCCTGTCTTTTCCTTCGTTGTTTTTCTTTCCAAGTGCTTCACATGCCTGTCTTTATAAAAAAAAAAGTTAAAGTCTGTCCCGAGCCTAAGGCTCATCAGGCCGGTGCTTATCCCGGTTTCTGTGGCGTTAAGCGACTGAGAGTCATAGACTCCCCCCTGGATAGGACGCCAGTCTATCGCAGGGTTAACCCCCAACACAAGGTTGGTACCCCTTTTACACCTGGGTGGGGTGAGAAAATAGCCGTAAAGTGCCTTTTCCAAGGGCACAACGCCATAGCTGTCTTTATAAGCAATTCCTATAATAGCTTGATAGTGGCCTGTCAGCAGTGTGACTCTGTGTGTGTGTGTGCGTGCGTGCGTGCGCGTGCGCCTGCGCGTGTGTGTGTGTGTGCGTGCCTGCGTGTGTGTGTGTGTGTGTGCGCGCGCCCTCGTGCGTGTGTGTATGTACGCGCTTACGCTTGCGCTTGTGTGTGCTTATGTGTGTCTGTGGCAAGGGGAGGAGGGGGGGATGGAGTATTGTGATTGTTCTGTCAGGTTTTCTATGGATTTAACACTAAGTTTGTTGGTCCTGTGTACATGACTGTAGTGTTTAATCTGTGACAGTTGTTTTTAAACGGCTGGTTATTGCATTGCAACTTGTCTTTATACTAGGTAGCTAGTTCTGTTAAAACATCACAATACAGTTTTGTTCCTGCAGGCCCTATTCGTAATAGACAATTTGCTTTTGTGTATTTCTTGTTTTGGATAAACTCTTTGTCTCAGTCTGTCTGTCTTTGTCTCTGTCTCTCTTTCTCTCTGTCTCTGTCTTTGTCTCCCTGTCTGTCTCTGAGAGAGGAGAGAGAGAGAGAGAGAGGAGAGGAGAGAGAGAGAGAGAGAGAGAGAGAGAGAGAGAGAGAGAGAGAGAGAGAGAGAGAGAGAGAGAGAGGAGAGAGAGAGAGAGAGAGAGAGAGAGAGAGAGAGAATCAAATCAAATAAAATCTAATCAAATTCTTTTATTTCAAGGATAATGAATAAGCACTCGTGTGCTTTCTTACATCCAGTCCCCGACAGAGAGAGAGAGAGAGAGAGAGAGAGAGAGAGAGAGAGAGAGAGAGAGAGAGGAGAGAGAGAGAGAGAGAGAGAGAGAGAGAGAGAGAGAGAGGAGAGAGAGAGAGAGAGAGAGAGAGAGAGAGAGAGAGAGAGAGAGAAAGAGAGAGAGAGAGATTTCATTTATTCTTATATATCAAGGACAATGGACTAAGCACTCATGTGCTTTTTTACATCCAGTCCCTGTGCGTATGCACACAACGGCCTACTCTTAAGAAAAGCTGAACAGGATTTAACGTGTGCGCAGGATGTTCCGCGTGCATTCGTACATGGGGCATCGGTTTACAGTCTCATCCGAAGGACTTTTTGGGGAAGTGGAGTCAGCACTAATGTTAACTCCTAGGGGAAAATCCCCTCGAACGGGAATCGACCCCGTGTGGTCAAAATGCAAGCGCTATGTTCTGACCACTAGGCTATCCTTTCGAAGAGGTTTGGATACTTTTCCAAGGTGTCGTAACTGATCTTATCAGGCCTGTATTGCTGTATGGATCAGAAGCATAGACACTGCAAAAATTGGAAAACAAATAAACGCAGCTGAAACGGGGCTGTACAGGTGGCTTCTACAAGTTAATCATCAGACAGAAGAACAAGTGAAAGCACTCTGTGAAGTCTCAGTGCTGAAACTGATAAGCACAGACGGAGACAAAATTAATTTGTCCTGCACACAGAAAGAGAGGCAGATTTGATTACATCAATCGACATTGCCCAGAGAGGAGAGAGGAGAGAGAGAGAGGAGAGAGAGAGAGAGAGAGAGAGGAGAGAGAGAGAGATGAGAGAGGAGAGAGAGAGAGAGGAGGAGAGAGGGGAGAGAGAGAGAGAGAGAGACGAGAGAGAAGAGAGAGAGACAGAGAAGACAGACAGACAGACAGACAGACAGACAGACAGACAGACAGACAGACAGACAGACAGACAGACAGACAGAAGGACAGAGAGATAGGGAAGAGAAAGGGCAAGGACAGAGAGACAGAGAGGGGCAGAGACAGGAGAGACAGAGAGAGTTGCAAGTCTTGGTGATTGCGTGAGTCTAACGACATAGCGGCATGGAGGAACAGTTATGTATGTTTTTTTATCATTTCAGTTCACCTCTTTTTATCGAGGAATGGAATAAGCATCAGTTGAATGAGTGATGAAATTAACAATTTTACAAATAGGTTGTGTGACGACAGCAAAACAACACCTTCAAATTTAATAAAAAACCCCAAAAGTAAGGAACCATACCAAGTATCAAACAACAGGCAAGAAATAACACAGAGATACAATATTAAGGTAATGTTATAAAAAGTCACTCATTCAGAAACAAAAAAAGAAGTAAGAATCAATGATAATTTTGATTTGAATAAAGGAAAACAAAAAAAACAAAACAAACAGAAACAAAACAAAAGAAAACAACAGAAAAAAGCGCAATAATTAAAGAGCAAACATGAGAATATGATGAGGTTAAATGACTGAAAACATCAATCCACCACCATCTATCATCAAAATAAATCCCATAAAACATAAGATTTTGATAAAAGGGGAGAAAGAACAACAACAGGTAAGGAATAAGACAGAGATACAATATTGAGGTAATGTTACAAAAAGGCACTCATTCTGAAACAAGAATATGAAGTAAGAATCAATGATGATTTCGATTTGGAAAACACACACACACACACACACACACACACACACACACACACCACACACACACACACACACACACACACACACACACACACACACACACACACACACACACAACCACACACAAAAAACAAATAAGCAAACAAAACAAAAGCAACAACAAAAAAAAAAAGGGGGGGGGGGGGGGGGGGCGAATAATTAAGGAGCAAACATGGGAATACGATGAGGTTAAATGACTGAAAACATCTATTCACCACCATCTATCATCAAAATAGTCCCACAAAACATAAGTTTTGATAAAAGGGGAGAAGCACAACAAAAACAGGTAAGGAATAAGACAGAAATACATTATTAAAGTAATGTTATAAAAATGCACTCATTCAGAAACCAAAATATGAAGTAAGAATCAATGATGATTTTGATTTGAAGAAGAAAACAAACAAACACAAAGAAAACACAGTAACAAAACAAAAAAACAAACAAACAAACAAAAAACAAAAACAAACAGAAAAAAAAGAAAAAAAAGAAAAGAAAAGAGGGCACAATAATTAAGGAGCAACATGAGAATACGATGAGGTTGAATGACTGATATCAGAGAGAGAGAGAGACAGAGACAGAGACAGAGAGAGAGAGAGGCAGAGATAGAGACAGGGGAGAGGTGGCAAGTCCTGGTGGCATTGCGTTGAGCTCCTAACGACAACAGCGGCAATGGAGGAACAGTTTTTATTTATTTATTTATTTTATTTATCTATTTATTTACTCTTTTATATCGAGGATAATGGAATAAGCACTCCAGTTGAATTGAGCTGAGCTGAATATTTAACTCATTTTACAAATAGGTTGGTGTTGACGACAGCAAAAACAACACAGTCTTCAAATTTAATAGCAACCAGAAAACCAAGCTGCGGACGGGATAGCCTAATGGTCAGAACATTGTGCTTGCAATTTGACGACCCGGATTCGATTCCCGGTCGAGGAGATTTCCCCTGGAGTTAACATCAGTGCTGACTCCACTCTCCCCAAAAGTCTTTCGGATGAGACTATAAAACCGAGGCCCCGTGTGCGAACGCACGCACGCAGAGCATCTTGCGCACACGTTAAATCCTGTTCCGCTTTTCGTAAGTGTAGGCCATCGTGTGCAAATAGGAACAGATGACATGATTTACAAAACTACACACACACACGGGGACTGGATGTAAAAAAGCACCTGAGTGCTTATTCGATTATCCTCGATATAAAAGAATAACAGAAAGAAAAAGAAAAGCCGAAAGGGAAAGCTATGTCTGTCTCTTGTCTGCCTCAACAGCATCCTTAGTTATCAGCCCAAGAAAAAAGCAAGGGGTGGGGGATGGGTGGGGTGGTGGGGGTGGGGGTAATAAACACCCTTGTTCAACGCCTGAGGGACAGTTAAAAAAACAACCGCATTCAAAGACACAGAAACAAACCCTTACCAAACACACACGTGAACAGAATTATTATGGCCTTTAAGCATAATGGATCATTTTGGTTGAGGTGGTTTATCTTTCGAGGATTTTTTTTTGTTTGCAACAGACTATTCATGTGGACTGTGTCGGCTTATTTTATTTATTTAAAAAAAAAATAATTTATTCTTTTATATCGAGAATAATGGAATAAGCACTCATGTGCTTTTTTACATCCAGTCCCCGTGTGAATGCAGTTTTATAAATCTTGTCATCTGTTCCAATCGGCACACAATGGCCTACACTTACGAAAAGGGAACAGGATTTAACGTGTGCGGAGGATTTATTTATTTATTTATTTTTATTTATTCTTTTATATTGAGGATAACAGAATAAGCAATCATATGCTTTTTTTCATCCGGTCCCCGTGTGTATGCAGTTTTGTAAATCATGTCATCTGTTCCCACCGGCACACGATGGCCTACTCTTACGAAAAGCGGAACAGGATTTAACGTGTGCGCAAGATGTTCTGCGTGCGTTTGCACACGGGGCCTCGGTTTAAAGTCTCATCCGAAGGACTTTTGGGGAGAGTGGAGTCAGCATGATGTTAACTCCAGGAAGAAAATTTCCTCGACCGGACTCGAACCCGGGTCTTCAAATTGCTAGCGCAATGTTCTGACCACTAGGCTATCCGCCCCTCGAGAGGATGGTCTGCGTGCGATCGCACACGGGGCCTCGGTTTATAGTCTCATCCAAAGGACTTTTGGGGAAGAGTGGAGTGTCAGCGCTGATGTTTACTCTGGGGGAAATAAATCCCTCGAACGGCAATCGACCCTGGGTCGTCAACTTGCGAGCGCAATGTTCTGGCCACTAGGCTACCCCGTCCCCCAAACGCTTGTAAGAAATCAATAAAGCAATGGAAGGTTGACACTTTCCTATGTTATACACACGGCCTTCGATCAGGCTACAGCCAGGAAAGACAAATAGAGCATGGTCAATTACAGAATAACCTTTCCTGAAAATACCCCATAAAGGAGAGAGAGAGAGAGAGAGAGAGAGGAGAGAGAGAGGAGAGAGAGAGAGAGAGATGAGGAGAGAGAGAGAGAGAGAGAGAGAGAGAGAGAGAGAGGAGAGAGAGAGAGAGAGAGGAGAGAGAGAGAGAGAAGAGAATGAGAGAGGAGAGAGAGAGAGAGAGAGAGAGAGAGAGAGACATGAACATGAACATGAACATGAACAAGATTTATTCTTCAGGCCACCAGCCCCAAGAATAGGGGTAAACAAAGCATAGCAAAGCAAAGCAAATAATGCAAAGATAAAATGAAACCTCATGACATATATGGCAACTGCTAAAACATATCAAGTGTGAACATGTGTCCTTTTAGATTAAACTGACCTCTTTTAAATGATGTTATTTGTTTGTCAAGTCTCCAAGTTTTCAACAAAATCCTGCCTTATTTTTAAGGCATTGAAAAGATATAAACTTAGCCTACGAATGGTAAATACAGAGACATATTTCAACACATTTACGTATGGTTGATCGATTGGGACCAAGTACTTATACCTTAGATTTTCATACAGAATACAATTTATTATAAAATGTTCTTCATCTTCCACTACCTTACACAACTTACACATGTAGTCAGTATCTTCTTAAAGTTCTCGAAGATGATCCATTAATTGGTAGCAAACCGAGACGAAGCTTAACTAAACAATCCCTAAAACATTTTATATCCATGTATTCGAAATAAAGTTCACATCCAAAGTCAGCTTTAAACAGTCTATATGTCTGATATATGTCTTTAGCCACTATAGACCCATTCCACTCTTGTAAATATACATCTATCATTCTTTGCTTAAACAATGATATAAAAGTATGTTCACAACCAACTCCTTGCTCCAACCAGGCATACCAAAACCAAGAGTAAACAAGGTATGTTTAAGTAAAGTTACCCAACATGTTTTGCCATATTCGTCCAAGTTAACAAGCATTAGATAAGCTTGCTTGGGAAGTCTATCTATGTCCATTTTTAAAAGCCTAAACCAGTATCGAATGCACCTGACTGCACTGTTTACATATAATGGATAACGTCCTATTTCTCCATAAACAAATTTATTTGGTACCCTAAGTGGAACGTTTAGAAAACGTTTACATGCCATGGTATGTATCTTTTCAATATTGCTCAGTCTATGAAGACCCCACATCTCAGACCCCATACAAGAGAATTGGCAGTACCTGCGCATCAAAAATTCGAAAAAAACAATCCTTTGAAATGTCATTTAGTTTTGATATATGTTTCACGCATTCAACACATGCATGCCTTCCTTTCATGGCAAGAGCATCTACACCTCTGTTCAGGCTCATTCTCGTGGTAAAAACAAATCCTAGATAACTGTATC
>CM060337.1:21054954-21059954 GCA_030674155.1 Stramonita haemastoma
ACACACAACCACACACACACACACACACACACACACACACACACACACACACACACACACACACACACACACACACACACACACACACACACACACACACACATAAAACACAACACACACACACAGAGCACAAATGTATCCAACACAGTCCGGAGCAAACAGAAGAAGAGAGTTTTTCAGTACATCAGTACTGCTTTAAAACAAATGTTCACCTTTGTGTTGGGTAAAGTACCTTTGCAAGTTTGATGAAGAAGAAGCTTACAAAAAGTTTCACACAAAAGAGCAAGTGCTTCACGTTTCTTTTATCATTCTTTATTTAATTTTCTTTACATGTTGTTGTTCAGTTTGTTTGTCATGGAGTGTATCCTTCCTTTACAAAAATGTCCTTTTTTGGTTTGTTCGTTTAAAACAATAGGTGGTGCGAGTGGTTTAGCGGTTACAGCAGATTGTTAGGCCTTGGGCTGTCCTTAGATCAACATTTTTGGGGTCGCCCAGAACATGTTCTCTATCTGGACAGGATAGCTTAGTGGTCAGAACATTGTGCTCGGTATTTGACGATCCGGGTTCCATTCCCGTTCGAGGGGATTTTTACCCTGGAGTTAACATCAGTGCTGACTCCACTCTCCCTAAAAGTCTTTCGGATGAGACTGTAAGTTGTCCCGTGTGTGAACGCACGCAGAACATCTTGCGCATACGTTAACTCATGTTCCGCTTTTCGGAAGAGTAGGCCATTGTGTGCCGTGGGAGTAAATGACAAGATTTACAAAACTGCATACACACGGGGAGTGGATGTCAAAAAGCACATGAGTGCTTTTTCCATTCTCCTCGACATAAAAGAATAAATAAATGAATAAACAAAAGTAAAATTTCACTAATCCTTACGCACAATTGTCGTATTAAGATACCATCTCCGGAGACGGAATGGGGCTAATTATACAGTGAAGGGGAAAAGAACTGGTTGCTTGTACAAAATCTCACCAGAGCTAAACCTAGGAGCTCTAGCCTAGGAACAAAAAAAGAAAGTCTCAGCTACATGATATTTAAGGAAAAGGGATCAAAACCAATAGATAAAAAATCCCCGAGCAAGCATCTCAACAGGGACTCGAACAGGGTACCCTAGTCATTGTCAGATAGCCAGTGACATGGTCTACCTCCTCGGCTATTCAGCACCAACTGTCTGTGTACTGAATACTTTCAACGGTTTTTTTTTTTCATTAAAGAAAGCTTTGATTTATTTTGTCTGATGCATACACGAATCCAGTGACCCACAGAGCTGAAGAAAAAGAAACTGTACTGAAGGCATCACTGAGTCTTTAACAAAGTGCAAGTGAGGAGTGGGAATGTCTTTATTCCTGAATACCTTGTCATTCATTTTTCAGTACCCTCTGCTACAAATGTCTTCTCAAAACAGTACCCCCCCTACCTCTGTGAATGTCTTCACTTGTACAAACCTTCTCGTTGACTCTGCTTAGCTGCAGATACCTTGTCTTTCAGAATACCGAGATTCAATCTAAATACCATTGGCCGCCGCTCTTTCTCTATTTCTGGTCCATCCATCTGGAATGACCTCCCTCTCTCTTTCCGGCAAAAACCTACACTTTACACTTTTAAATCCAACCTTAAGACACACTTATTTCAAACCTAAGATTTTTTTGCCTTCTGTTTCCATCTCCTATCTGTTCCTGTCTTCAACATCTGAAATCCCCTTCACCCTGCCAAAGTGTATAGCCTTTATGAGTGTGTTGCTGTGTGTGTATGTGTGTTTTTTGTTTTGTGTGTTGTGTGTGTGTGTGTGTGTGTGGTGTGCGGCGCGGCGCGCGGTGGTGTGTGTGTGTGTGTGTTGTGATGTGTGTGTGTGTGTGTGTGTGTGTGTGTGTGTGTGTGTGTGTGTCGTTGGCGTGTGTGTGTACATTCGAATTTGCTATTTTCTAAAACTATTAATTGTCATTGATTCCTTGTATGTTGTACGGGTCGAATGCAAGCGCTTTGAATTGTTTTGCATGATACTAGCGCTATGTAAATTCCATGTATTGTTATTTTTTTACTATTATTGTCATTTTCAATTTATGATGTTCGTTAACGCTGTACAGGTTTTTTTATTACACAAAAAAATGACAAAAAACCCAAAGGTAAAAAGAATCGTTGTTAAACAATGATTAGTTTTGTAACGATACACAAACAACAAGCCACGCATTCAAAATATGATTGGATGATCAGAGGTTTGAGGTAACACACCTGTCAAAAACTGAGGAGTCACGATTCGAACCGAGTTGAACCAACTTTTTCCCCATTCATTAGCCAGGAGTAGTGGTCTAGCTGCTAGTCTTCGAATGAGACACAAAACCAAGATTCGCGTGCAACACGATGCATAAGCACACGGGAAAAAAAAATCCTTGCAAAATAAGAATTGTCCTGGGCAACATTCGTAGCAAAAAGGACACTCACGAAGGGGAACAAAATTAATACTCTCGCGAACAGAGGTAAAACATGGGTGGCGTTGATTTGTGGCGATGCACTTATCCAAAGAGAGAGAGCGAGAGAGAGAGACTGAGAGAGAAGAGAGAAAGAGAGAGAGAGAGAGAGAGAGAGACGAAGAAGAGAGAGAGAAGAGAGACAGAGAGACAGAGAGAGAGAGAGAAAAAGAAGACAGAGAGACGAGACAGACGACAGACAGGACAGAGACAGACAGAGAAGAGACAGACAGACAGGACAGAGAACAGAGTAGGAGGGAGACAGAAGAGAGACAGCAGACAGAAGAAGAGAGAGACAGAGACAGAGACAGAGAACAGAGACAAGAGACAGACACAGAGACACAGAGACACAGAGAGAGAGAGAGAGACACAGAGAGAGAGAAGAGCAGGGGAGAGGGGGAGGGGGAACCTGACTTTCAGGCAGAGAGAAATCTTTCGTGACTGAAAGTGATACATAATAGAATACAATACAATACAGTGTAATGCAATACAACACAACGCTACACAACACAACACAACACATCACACTAAAACACAATGCACTATTGATGTGGTATCGTTCTTCTCATCAACGTGGTGTCCTTTCATCGAGGAGGCTAGACCTGCTTTTATAGCAGCGCAAACATGTTTTTTGTTTGAACGCTGGAGAAACTCAGTCAGGCAGTGAATATGCTCTTGTTGTTTGGTCATTAAATGATTTGCTTCTTTGCTTTGGTTTGGATTTCGGTTCCGGCTTTTTCCTTTCGTAGTTATTCTTCCTTCGTTATAACAGCAACTGTAAGCGTCATCATCATCATCTCATCGTCATCGTCATCAGTCATCGTCATCGTCGTCGTCGTCATCAATATCTCATCGTCGTCGTCATTCCCTTATCCATCTCCTCTCCTTTCCATCTCCTCCTCCTCCTCCTCCTCCTCCCTCCTCTCTCCTCCTCCTCCCTCCTCCTCCTCCTCCTCCTCTCTCCTCATTTTTCATTCATCATTCATCATCGTCACCGTTATCGTCATTATCGTCATTATCACCACCATCATCGTCATTATCATCAACATTATCGTCATCGTCATCATTATCGTCGTTGTCGTCGCCGCCGCGTCGTCGTCGTCGTCGTCATCATCATGTCATCGACATCGACATCGTCGTCAGTCGTCGTCGTCATCGTCGTCGTCGTCGTCGTCGTCGTCGTCAGTCATCATCATCATCATCATCATCATCATCATCATCATCATCATCATCATCATCATCACATCATCATCATCACCATCACACCATCATCCACCATCATCATCATCATCATCATCATCATCATCATCATCATCATCATCATCATCATCACATCACCACACCACACTCACCAACCACTCATCCCCACCCACAACCATCATCATCATCATCATCATCATCATCATCATCATCATCATCATCATCTCACTACACCACCACCATCATCATTAACATCATTCCTCCTAAAACAGTTTTCTTGTCAGTATCTTTTTTTTGAGATACAGGAGGTTTCCTTCACGCCCCGAGTTCACCTTATTGACCTCATTGTGGTTTGCAATCAGTCAGTTAATCAGCCAGCCAATCAGACACACAGTCAGTCAGTCAGTCAGCCAGTTAGTCATATTTTTCGTCTTGTCAACAGTTAGTGATTTAGTTAGTTTATTAATTAGTTAGTTAGATAGTTAATTATTGGTCAGTTACCTGATTAGTTTGTTGATAAATAAGTCAGTCAGTTAGTTACTTTGTAAGTTCGTTCGTTAGCTAGTTAAATAGTTACTTTGCTAGCTAGTTAGTTCTTTAGCTAACTAGTTAGTTAGCTATTTACCTAGTTAGTTAGCTAGCGAGTGAGTGGGTAAGTGAGATAGTGAGATCAATCAACCAATCAACCAATAATCAATCAATCAATCAATCAATCAATCAATCAAATGTTTATTTCCAGATAGTACATTGAACAAGCATCGATTTGCTTTTTTCCATCAAGCCTATGAGTAAGAGTGAGTAGTGAGTGAGTGAGTGAGTGAGTGAGTGAGTGAGTGAGTGAGTGAGTTAGTTTCAGTCAGTCAGTCGGGTAGTTAGCAAGTTAGCTAGTTAGCAAATTATCTAGTGAGCTACTTAAATTGTACACTAATTCAGTTTTTAGTAAGTTACCCAGCAACACCAACAACAACACAACGACAACAACCATACAGCGACGTCTCTCTAACTACAGGTTGGACCCAGGCAGCGGCCAACACTTGCTCCCTGAATAAGACATTGGCCACGTGGTTTAAAGATGGGGATCTGTACTACATCATCTATGACAAGAAAGGTGCGTATCGGAGAAGCCAGGTGCCTGTGTTCCAGTCTACCTGCCTCCGATTAGCCGTCTTTGATGGCATGGGGTAAGTAAGTCAGTGACATTGTCTTGTTTCTGCTGATTCTTTCTTTCTTCTTTTTCTGCCTTGAACGCTCAATAGCAATAACATCAGTGCTGACTCTACTCCCCCCCCAACAGTGTTTCGGATGAGACTAAAAACTGAGGCCTCGGGT
>CM060337.1:21069954-21077454 GCA_030674155.1 Stramonita haemastoma
GTGGTCATCAGGGGGTGACGTGGACTCTGGAGTGATCCTCAGGAGCTCTGGCTCCGGGCTGACCATGGTCCACTCTCAGGGAGAGGTGAAGCTGCTGCCCACCCCCCCACACATGCCCGCCTATTTCATCTGCCAGGGCTTTCCTGGTAATGGCAGTTTTGCAAGTGGGGATGCACTGGGTTTTTTTTTTTTTGTTGGTTGTTGTGGTTTGTTGTTATTTTTGTTAGTTTTCTTATTCTCTTGTTTTCTCTGTCTCTCTGTTTGTGTCTGTCTCTGTCTGTGTGTTCCTCTCTCTCTGTATCTCTCTTCCTCAAATGTCTTTCTCTGTCTTTCTCTCATTACTGTCTGTCTTTTTCCTATCTCTTCTGTCTGTCTGCCTGTCTCTACGCTTTTGTCTGTCTGTCTTTCTAGCCTCTGTCCTGGGTCTGTCTGTCTTTCTACGCCTGTCTTGTTTGTCTTTGTTGTTTGTCTGCTCCTGTCTCTTCTCGTCTTTCTGTCTTTTCTCTCTCTCTCTGTCTCTCTCTCTCTTAGGGAAGAGGTGCTCTGTCTCACTAGAGTGTGGTGGTGGTGGGGCCATGTACACAAGATCAGACTGATATACACAATCTTATTAGCCGTCCTTTTCACACGGACAGGTCTGAACGAACGCGTTTGAATCGTCCGTCTGAAACACAAGGTCGAAAAGGACAATGTGTCAAGGGTGGTCTGTAAAGATCAATGGAGAACTGTCTGGGATTTTCAGACAGTAGTTTTTGAGCAAGTTCAATCTGGCCAAACCGATCATTCATCATTTCGAAGATTGCATGCTAGGTATGTTCGTGTCAGTTGTGCCACTTGTCCAGACTTGGCCTACTCTTTAGTATAATAGATAAATGGAGTTTTAACGTGTGTGCAAGATGTGTGTATTCGGTTGGAGCAGCAGGGCCTGGAGTTATAGTCCCATTGGAAAGAATGGAAGTGTATGATGTATTTGTGATGCAGATTGGTGTTCATCTTTTGGAAATTTCTGATGTAGTTTTCTTTTTCTTAGATGTTATCTACCTGCTGATTATATACCTGAAATATTTCTTTCATTTGGTAAGACATGACTTGTCTATAAATCAACTTTACAGCTTCTTCGAAGATTTTTCTGCAGTCAAATTAAAGTGACTACTGCAGCTTTCTTAAAGATTATTTCTGGTATGTGAAGTAAACATACAAGATTAGATTTCATCGAAAACAGGAACAGTTCGACAGAAATAAATAAACAAACATTTTTGCACTCAAGCAATCTTTCCAAATCATATCAACTGATCGGAACCCGAGGCCTAACCAGTATACTGAATTTTATACGAATGCCATGCTGAGGCAAAAACATTCGAAAAATTAAACATTGTCCTTTCAATTTGTAAGCAGAACAGCTGTCTTAAAAAATTTAATGCATGCTTTGAAACATTTAACACAAGAAGTGTGGCGTTTTTATTATTATTATTATTATTATTATTAGTAGTAGTAGTAGTAGTAGTAGTAGTAGTAGTATTAGTAGTAGTAGTAGTAGTAGTAGTAGTAGTAGTAGTAGTAGTAGTAGTAGTAGTAGTAGTAGTAGTATAGTAGTATTGTTGTTGTTGTTATTATTATTATTATTATTATTATTATTATTATTATTATTATTATTATTATTATTATTATCATCATCATCATCATCATCATCATTATTATTATTTATTATTATTATTATTATTATTATTATTATTATCATTATTTTAAAATTATTTTCTTTATTTAATTATTACTTTTTAAAAAAATATTACAAATCTTACGTGAGCTGGCACTCTAAGAAAACCAATACATATGCTGAAACATTTCACAATCACTCTTTTGGCAGCAGGCATAGAAAAGAAAACAGACATCTCCCCACCTCAGCTCACATGGGTAACTCTGGGAACCCCGAGCAGACGGTTCGGCTTTTCTAACGACAAACGCAGTTTCCCGGATGCAAGAGAGGCCTGCGCTGCGCAGACCGGAAGAGTGCGGCTCGCCATATTGGATACCTTGTTTGCGGAAGTGGCGGATTGGATCCTGGCCAATGCAGCGTCTTACCAATACTGGGTGGATGTGTCTCGCCCTGAGCATGCTGAATGTAAGGCAGTTTGGGTTGCGTTGTGTTGCTTTACGTCTGTATTTGTATCCAGGATGTAATCTGTCTGTTTACGTCTGTTGCCTGTGCCTAGTTTGTTTTGTGTTGGGTTACGTCTGTACTTTTATCCAGGTTGTAATATGCTGCGTTTGAAACTTTACCAGATGAATGTGCTGTTTTATTTATCATTTAATTTTTTTATTTATTTTTTTTTTAAATTAACATTATTTTATATTAATTTTTATGAAAATTTTTTTTATTGTTTTATATCGTAGTTTGTTTATGTTTTTTTATATTTTATCTATATCCAGTTCGTGAGCTGGACTCTAAGAACCATAATATGCTGTATCCAATTTTTTTGCGAGGTTTAGACATGATACTGAATTCCATGTTTCTGTGGTTTAACTCTGTTATCTGTATCCAGGTTTGTGCTTTTCTAACGACACGCAGTTTCCCGGATGCAGTTGAGGCTGTGTTACGTCGACTGTATGCGTTGTGCTTTGGGTTACCTTGTTATCGATAGTGGTGATTGATCCTGATACGCTAGTATCTTACCATATGTGTGATTGTCTCGCTCTGTGTATCTGAATTAGCCAGTTTGGTTGTTTTGTTGGTTTACGTCTGTTATCTGTATCCAGTTGTATCTGTTGTTTACGTCTGTTCCTGTGTCCAGTTTGTTGTCTGTTGTTTACGTCTGTTATCTTATCCAGATTGTGTCTGTTGATTTATGTCTGTTATCTGTGATTCCAGCTTTTGTCTGTGTTTACTCTGTTATCTGTATCCAGTTTGTTTCTGTTGATTTACGTCTGTTATCTGTATCCAGTTTGTGTCTGTTAATTTACGTCTGTTATCTGTATCCAGTTTGTGTCTGTTGATTTACGTCTGTTATCTGTATCCAGTTTGTGTCTGTTGATTTACGTCTGTTATCTGTATCCAGTTTGTAGTCTGTTTGTATATATTTGTTATCTGTACCAAGAGTATAATGATTCCATCATTTTACGGACGTTCTTTTGTATGTGTTCCATTTTTTAACATGTCAATCAACCAACCATAAATCAACGAATCAACAAACAATCAATCAATTAATCAATCAATCGATCAACCAATCAACCAACTTACCAATCCCAATCACATTCATCATCCATTCATCCATCCACTATCAACCCCAACATCACCATCCACACCACCATCATCCACCATCCAACCATCCACACCATCCATCCATCCATCTACCCACCCACCTACGCACTCATCCATTAGAGGGACGGGATAGCCTAGTGGTCAGAACATTGTGCTCGCAATTTGATGACCCGGTTCGTTTCCCGGTCGAGGAGATTTTTCTCCTGGAGTTAACATCAGTGCTGTCTCCACTCTTCCCAAAATCCTTAGGATGAGACTATAAACCAAGGGCCCATGTGCGAACGCACGCAGAACATCTTGCGCACACGTTAAATCATGTACCGCTTTTCGTAGAGTAGGCCATTATGTGCCAGGTGGAACAAATAACATTAGAAAACTGCATACACACGGGGACTGGATGTAAAAAAAAGCACATAAGTGCTTATTCCATAATCCTCGATATAAAAGAATAAAATAAATATGAAAAATAAATAAATAATGAATAAAATAATAAATAATAAATAAAACAAAAAATAAAATCCATCCATCCCCCCCCACACATCCCTCCTCCCTCCCTTCGCAGCCAGCCCCTTTCTGTGGGGAGACGGGCAGGCAGTGTCTGAAAGCCTGTGGAAGCCAGGCAGTAATCGGAGCGGGGACTGGGCGGGAAGACTGCTGGCCGTCAGTTATGAGAGCAGCCTCCGTGTCTTTCTGAAGAGCACCACCTACTTCATGATTCATCGCCACTACGTCTGTGAACACGTGCCGGGTGAGTGAGTCAGTGAGTGCGTTTATAAACAGATCATGAATGATCTGGGGTAATACTGTGAGTAGTAGTAGGCACCCATCAGTCTCGGAAGACTATGGAGTTGCGCTCTAGTCTTTAGAGCGCAAAGCCTGGTTAAGTAAGTATGGAGGGCAAACTGTTACCCATGCAGCAGACCACCCCTCTCCACGGAACTGGAATGATCCATTGGAAAGGCAATGACCGATACGAATGGTTCCAGTACCGTCGCAGGAACCACCAGAACGTTGGCATATGCAGCCCCGAGCCGCCCTGGGACTCCAACTCCCCGATTTGTCATCAGGGATGGTGTCTAAACACGACACCTGTGTGCATGCTGGTTTTTATAATTTTGTCATCTGCTCCTGTACTGTTAATACCCCCCCCCCAAAAAAAAAAAAAAAAAAATCCCAACATATCTAGCATATTTACGAGTACAGCTACTACTTCTGTTGTTGTTGTTGCTGCTGCTGCTACTACTACTATTGGTACTGGTACCACTACTACAACCACCTCCACCACCATAGGTACTGCCACCATAATCATCACTACAACTTCCACTGCTGTCATACTACTACTACTACTACTACTACTACTACTACTACTACTACTACTACTACTACTATCTACTACTACTTCTACTGCTACTTCTACTGCTACTACTCCTCCTGCTCCTGCTACTACTACTACTACTACTACTACTACTACTACTACTACTAACTACTACTACTACTACTACTCCTACTACTACTACTACTACTCCTGCTCCTACTACTCCTGCTACTACTCCTCCTACTACTCCTACTCCTACTACCACCACCACCACCACCACCACCACCACCACCACCACCACCACCACCACCACCACCACCATACTAAATACCACTACTAATGATATAGCCATTGTGTATAGTTCTTCCTGAACTCACGCACACTGACACCCTGTACACACAGAGGTGACCCTGGATTGGGTTTTGCTGGGTCCCCCGGGCAAGTTCTTCGGGTTTTCCCGCACACGTAGTTGGGGATTCCCCTGGGCGCGAGGAGCCTGCTCACGTCATCCTGGTGACGTCACGCTGGCCAATCTGGACACGCACTTCAAGTATGTGGCCGAGTACCTCACTGACCGCAACATCTCTGAGGAGTTTTGGGTGGACGCTACCCGGAGAGGTAAGAGGTTTGGATGTCTTTTTTTTTTTTTTTTGCTGCCTCATCTTCTGTGACGCTCCTGTCCCTTGCTGTTCCCACGCCGCTCGTTTCAATTTCCCCGCCACAGCCATACCCCAGGTTTGTCACATGTCTCATCTCCAGGGTCGGAAGTCCACAGGGAGCTCATCAATATTAGGCCGTCGCGGAGCCACCAGCCAGAGGCGCCCTGCACTTTACTTCTGCTGGGTCACTTTGGTGGTGTTCAGTGGTGCCTGTTCTGAGCTAACATACGCAGGACACCCCCTACTAAGCCCCCTACAATCGACAGTATTAGCTCAGTACAGTCGCGGAGCCAGACTGAGTGAGACGCCCATCCGAGGTGGCGACACCACAACGTCCCTCCAACGACCGCCCCCCCCCCCTCCCTTCGAACATCCAACCCCAACGGCTTTGACACAAACTCAAGTGGTCTGGATGTTGTTTCGGGTGGGGGGGGGGGGGGGGGGTTCCCGTGGGTTCCCGCGCTACCTGTTACCCTGGGGGTCACCCAGAGAGTGACACTTTGTTTCTTCAGATAGCGTGTTCATTTCTGCGCGCATTTGTTTATTCTTTTTCTTCATCCCTTTCTGTCATCATATTATTTGTTCTATTCTCTCATTTATATATATATATATATATATATATATATATATATATATATATATATATATATATATATATATATATATATATATATATATATATTCTATTCCAGGATAGATTTTTGCTTAGAGCATTGAAAAGTCTGTGGAAGTTTAGGAGGTATGGATGCTTGTGAGCCTTGTGTCTTTAGACACGAGTTTGTTCTCAATCATTCTTTAAGTTTTGGTCGAGTCTATTAATTGTTGTTTCATTTATTATTCATTCATTCATTCATTCATTTCGTTCGTTCGTTCGTTCGTTCATTCATACGTTCGTTCATTCATTCATTTGTTCGTTCGTTCGTTCGTTCATTCGTTCATTCAGTCATTCGTTAGTTCGTTCGTTCATTTATTCATTCATTCAGTCATTCTTTCACTCAATCATTTAGTTTCCCCGTGCGGATGCTGGGGGCCTGTCAAGTATAAACAGCATCTCCCCACCTTCTGGATAATCTGTGTTAGGAATTCCCCCCCTTTTTTTCTAAACCTCTCTTTTTTCTGCCTTCTTCCTTTTTTCCCCCTGTTACCTCCTTTCTATCCATTTTCGTCCTTCTTAGTCCATTATCCTACCTCTCTTTTTTTCCCCAGAAAGACTTAAAAGATAACTAATTAATCTGTCCCACGCCGAAGTTGGATACGCTGCTGGGCCTGGCTTGTCAGACGCTTAATGGCAGCAGAATTCAGTATTCGCTCCTGTGACAGGCAACAATAGTTGCTGTCTGATCTGATCGTTCGACAAAAGAAGGGAAAAAAAGCAAAGAATTGTTGTTTTTTTCCTTCTGTCCTTACTTTTCTCCATCTCTTTCTTCCTTCAGTCCTTCCTTTTTGTTTTTTGTTTTGTCCTTTCTTCCTTGCTTCTCTCCTTCCGTCCTCTCTTCCTTTCTTAGTTTGTTTCTTCCTTCCTTTTTTCCTTCCTTCCTTCCTTTCCTCCCTTCCTTCATTCCTTCCTTTATTTCTTCATTCCTTTCTTCCTTTCTTCCTTCCTTCCTTTCTTCCTTCATTCTTTCCTTCATTTCGTCCTTCCGTCCTCCCTCCTTCCCGTCCTTTCTTCCTTCCTTTCTTCCCTCATTCCTCCCTTCGTTTCTTTCTTCCTTCCTTCCTTTCTTCCGTCATTCTTTCCTTCCTTCTTTCCTTACTTCTTTCCTTCCCTCCTTCTTTCCTTCCATACACCCATCCTGCCTTCCTTCCATCGTTCCTTCCTTCCTTTTCTCATTACTTCCTTCCTTCCCTCCTATCTTCCTTCCATCCATACAACCATCCTGACTTCCTTCCAGCCTTCCTTCTTTCATTCATTTCTTCATTTCATTGATTTCTTCATTCCTCCATTTCCTTATTTACCAACCCCCCCACCCACCCCCACCCCTCCCCCCTCTGTAAGGTTCTACCTTCACCTGGAGTAACGGTCAAGCAGTGGAGGGAAGCACATGGACGATAGCGGAGCCCGGGTCATCGGACAATCTGACCACTGTGCGCTACAGCCCCTCCAGTAAACTGACCGCTCTGTCCGGCCACAATGACCCTTCTCGGCCATATCGCTTCATCTGTCAGGGAAACCTCAGTAAGGCCCGCCCACTGGAGCAATTTCTCTGTTGTTTCAGAGATAATTGATAACAGTATTTTGATTTTGAATTTGAAGGTTAGACGAGAGAGGG
>CM060337.1:21084954-21102454 GCA_030674155.1 Stramonita haemastoma
TGCAGATGACACAGTTATATTTTCAGAGATCCCTGCCAGTTTGCTAAAAAGGATTAGATAGAATGGATGGTTACTATAAACTATGGGAGCTGAAGTTAAATGCTTAAAAAAAAAAATTAAAGTCGTCATATTATCAAAAGGCAAAGTCAGAAAGAAACCAACTTTTACGTTAAATGGTTTAAGTGTTGAAATAGTTCATACTCATAACTATTAAGGAATTAAGCTTAATTATAATAATAGACATTAGGTTGCACAATGTGACTTGTTCGACCGAGCCTCTAAAGCAATGTTTTCCCTTTTGATAAAGGGCAATAACTTACTTTTATTTTCATTATTTTTTGTTTTAGAGATTCTGATTCGTGTACATCAACGTGTACAAGTCAGTATCGTAATTTCCTCTTCAGGAGATGATTGATTAAAAAAACAAAAAAAACACGTATTGTTGACCTTGACATTTGACTTTTGACTCTGACCTCTGACTGTTGACCTTGACCCTTTGACCTTTGACCATTGACCCTTTGACCATGTTTTACCTTGACAGGCCATCCAGAAAGAGCTGGAGGTGGACAAGTCCACGCTGTCAGCCACCGTCCGGAAGAAGCAGTCTGCCGAGGACCCTCGACCTTCCGCCCAGGCCACTGGCTATATCGGCCTGGTCCTCCTCCTCGTGCCCATCGTCCTGATTGTGGTCCCCGATCTGCTGTCCCTCCTGGGCCACCTCACCAGACGCTTCTCCCACAACAGGCATCACCCCCACCACCCCCACCAAAGACCGGACCACCCCAACAACGGTCCACACAGAGACGCGGATGGCGGTGGTGGTGGTGTAGGTTAGGGGAGGTTGCTATCGATGTGGTCGCCTGTTCTTCTAATCCGTGTTGATCCGTGCGACGTGTTGTGTGACAATAATGGTTCCATTAATTACAAAATATTTAATTTATGTTCTGAAAATGCGTGTGCATGATTGATTGATTGATTGATTGAATCTTTTCTATCGAGGATAATGGAATAAGCACTCGTGTGCTTTTTTACATCTAGTCCCCGTGTGTATGCAGTTTTGTAAATTTTCATCTGTTCCTACCGGCACACGATGGCTTACTCTTACGAAAAGCAGAACAAGATTTAACGTGTGCGCAAGATGTTCTGCGTGCGTTCGGACACGGGGCCTCGGTTTAAAGTCTCATCCGAAGGACTTTTGGGGAGAGTGGAGTCAGCTCTGATTTTAACTCGAGGAGAAAAATCTCCTCTCTCCTCTCTTCGGACTCGAACCTGGGTTGTCAAATTGCCAGCGCAATGTTCTGACCACTAGGCTATCCGTTCCCCGTGTGTGCATGTGTGCAGTGTTTGGAACGCGCGCGCGCGCGTGTGTGTGTGTGTGTGTGTGTGTGTGTGTGTGTGTGTGTGTGTGTGTGTGTGTGTATGTGTGTGTGTGTGTGTGTGTGTGTGTGTGTATGTGTGTGTGTGTGTATGTGTGTGTGTGTGTGTGTGTGTGTGTGTGTGCACGCGCGCACACGAGCTGTGTAAGTATGAATGCGTGGGCATATTGGTGGTAAATGTTTGAGAATTTATTTATCTGAGTTTATGACTGGCTGAGGGATTGCTGATTTGTGGGTGCTTTTTTTTTTTTAATGGATGCAAGCTGATGTTTGAATACTCTGTTGTGGTTTTTCTCGTGATATTATGTTTACATGTTTACTGTTTTTATGTGTGGCTCATAACCCGAGTTAATTTCTCTGTTTCGGAGACAATAAAGTATCGGGATTGGAATAGGAATTGGATGTGGATCGGTGGTTTAGGGGAAAACACACCTAGCCTAGGAAAACGAGAAGTTCTGGTTCAAAGTGCGAGGTGGTTGGATCTCTGTTTGTGACCGAAACTTTTTTTCTCTCCCTGGCCTCTATCCACTTGACCGTAAGCGGTGTGGTCTGGGTGATAGTCTTTCGGATGAGACGATGAACTGATGTCTCGTGTGCAGCACGTATTTAGTGCATTTAAGTGCAAGAACTCTACGGCAAGAAGCGAAATGTCCGTGGAGCAATTCTGTGTAAAATAAGAGCCACGCTGACAGGGAAACAAATACACATGCAAAGAAAAAAAACAACTAATAATGGGTGGTGCTGCTCTTGTGGCGACGCGCCCTTTCCGGGGAGAGCAGCACGAATTTGACTCAGTGAGAAATCTGCTGTGACTTATAGTAGCATATAGTAAGATATGATTCGATGCAAAAAGAATACAAAATAATATAATATAATATAATACAATGGCATCAGCTCGTGATGTGATAATGTAATGACGTCAGTATTTGAAGAGTTTATGCCTTCTTAATGGCGAAAGACACATCTTTTTCAAGTGTTGGAGGAAACGTTCAGCTTTCGTTTGATTCTTCCATTCATAAAAATCAAATTTAATGCTTCATTAAAGTCTTGTTTGGTTTAGACAGTGAACAACTTTCAACGTTTTGCAAATTTTGTTTCGATGTTATACAGAAAAGAGGGATTTTCTCCAAACAATGAAACATTACTTTTTTTTTCTTGATTCGTGATTATTGAAAGATGTCGATATTGTTGTCAAACCCACAAAAAAAACGCCTACCCTTCTCAATGTCGACGTCTTCTAAGGGTGACCAAATTTCGTCATAAATAATGACGTCATTCACTAGAGATAAAATCTGTGCCATGACCTAGACAGAAGGTGAAAAATTCTGTATACTTGTCTATGGTCTTCTGCAAATAAACTCAGTAACTGTCTTGCAGCGTTCTGTTTCTTTCTCTAATTTTCTTCTATAAGATACAGAGAGTTGACACCTTTTAAATGATATTTTAATGTTGTCTGGTGGTAAGTATTAATTCAGTCGCTTTTTCTTTTTTGTAGTTTTTTTTTTAGGGGGGAGGATGTAGAGACAGTTAAAGTCTGTCCAGAGCCATAAGGCTTATCCCGGTTTCTGTGGCGTTAAGCGACTGAGAGTCATAGACTCCCCCCTGGATAGGACGCCAGTCTATCGCAGGGTTAACCCCTAACACAAGGTTGGTACCCCTTTTACACCTGGGTGGGGTGAGAAAATAGCAGTAAAGTGCCTTTTCCAAGGGCACAACGCCATAGCCGAAAGCTGGGATCGAACCCGCAACCTTTAGATTACGAGTCCAACGCCATAACCACTAGACTACAGCGGCGGCTCGTGTCCCCTCTATGAGTTGTTTAATGCTTTTTGCATAAAATGACACGTGTGATGAACAGCAGAACTGCATACATGTAAGGCTGTGTCACTGGCAAATATTTCGCATTGTGCTTGTGTGTGTGTGTGTGTGTGTGTGAGAGAGAGAAGAGAGAGAGAGAGAGAGAGAGAGAGAGAGAGAGAGAGAGGAGAGAGAGAGAGAGAGAGAGAGAGAGAGAGAGAGAGACAGACAGACAGACAGACAGACAGACAGACAGACAGACAGACAGACAGACAGACAGAGAGAGAGAGAGAGAGAGAGAGAGAGAGAGGAGAGAGAGAGAGAGAGAGAGAGAGAGAGAGAGAGAGAGAGAGAGAGAGAGAGAGAGAGAGAATGATTGATTGATTGATCGATTAAATGAATGGTATTTATTTTCCAAGGGTTACAGAACAAGCATTTACATACTTTTTTATGCAGCCCTTGACCTGATTAGCAACTATCAACAAAACAAACAAAAAGAAAAGAAAAAGAAAAAAAGAACAACAACCCCCCTGCCAGAAAAAAACAACCTAACTACAACAGTGATAACAAGAGTTCAACCTATCATTAAAAAAGATAGAAATGTGTATTCAACATCACATAATACCCAACTGACTTGAACATTAATGTAAAAAATAGATACATTGATTATAATTATATTGAGAAAAGGGATAGATATGTATTTTATAAACACATAATTCCCAACTGACTGAAACATTAATAATGATAAGAAGAAGAAGAAGAAGAAGAAGAAGAAGAAGAAGAAGAAGAAGAAGAAGAAACAACAACAACAACAACAATAATAATAATAATAATAATAATAATAATAATAATAATAATAATAATAATAAAAAATTTATATCTCTTGCAAAAAGAAAATCAAAGCACTTGAACACTGACATGATTTCATTGCACATCGGCCTTAGGCCACAATACAATGCACAGTAGATTTGGGATAGCATCACGATATAAAACAATACATAAAACACAGTAATCAACATTCGATACATATTCATGCGTTTTTAGTGTACGTTAACAATTCTAACGTGCAGATTAAATTCACTTTCGCTTGATTTCACTTCCCTAGTATTATCAGAATCCATATATTGAGTACATACAAAAACAAGAAGTAAATTGTTCCATACTTTATGGCTACTTCTATCACATTGGAGGAATTTTTGCTTTTGTTCTGTGATATTACTCATATCTCAATACTAAAGTAATTTTTTCTTCCTTTTGATTTTATACTACAAACCAACATTTCCAAATAATGATGTCTTACTTCGTTATTGTTTTGTTTTCTCTTTGAATGTAAAACTCTTAACATTCTAAATTACACACCATTTCCTCTGTGTGTGTGGTGTGTGTGTGTGTGTGTGTGTGTGTGTGTGTGTGTGTGTGTGTGTGTGTGTGTGTGTGTGTGTGTGTGTGTGTGTGTGTGAAAACCAGCAAATAGAAAATTGCAGGGTTAACGTGACTGTGCAGTACTGGACTTCAAATCAGCAGCGTTGCCTTGATAACTACCTTGATGCTAAATGTAAAATGTATGTTACAAATGTTTTCTCCTAGTGTAGTAGGTGTGTTTGTTTTGCTATGATTGTAAGGTACTTCTCTGATTCTCACCTTGCTTTATTTGCATAAAAGCTTGATGCATTGGGGAGAGAGAGAGAGAGAGAGAGAGAGAGAGAGAGAGAGAGAGAGAGAGAGAGAGAGAGAGAGAGAGAGAGAGAGAGAGAGAGAGAGAGAGAGAGAGAGAGAGTGAATGAATGAATGAATGAATGAATGAATGAATGAATGAATGAATGAATGAATGAATGATCATCTTTATTTTTCCAAGGGTAACATAGAACGCATTCACATACTTTTTTTTCATCCGGCCCTTGCCCTGGTAAGGGAATAGCACCTCCCCCCAAAGACCCCCCGATTCCCCCCCCCCCCCATCCCCGAAAAAAATCCAAACCAAAAAAAAAAAAGCAGGCAAAAATCAAAACCACCATCACCATTAATAAAATTCGACTTATGATTTAAAAAAGGGATAGATATACATTGAACAAACGCACAATCCCCTCTATATACATTGACATTCATTTAAAACAAAAGAGACAGGTACATATTCACCAAACGCATAATCCCTAACCGAGAGAGAGAGAGAGAGAGAGGTGGTGGTGGGGGGGGGGGGGGGGGCATACAGAAAATACATAGATGAACAGGTAGACAGACAAACAGAAAAATAGAGAGACATAGAGACAAAAGCAGAGATATAAAGAGATTAGAAACGTCACCAAAAGCAGCATGCAACTTCACTGCCCCAGCCAGCTTCCCCCCCCCCCCCCCCCCCCTGCTTTTTTTTTTAGCCTTCCTTTTATTATCTTTTTTTTTTGCTGCCTCATCTTCTGTGACCTTCCTATCCTTGCTGTTCCCACACCGCTCGTTTCAGTCTCCCTGCCACAGCCATACCCCAGGTTCTCTATGTCTCATCCTCAGGATCGGAAGTCTACCGGGAGCTCATCAATTTTAGGTCGTCGTGGGGCCACCAGCCAGAGGGGTCCTGCACTTCTGCTGGGTCACTTTGGTGGTGTTCAGTGGTGCCTGTTCTGAGCTAACATACGCAGGACACCACCTACTAAGCCCCCCACTAACGACAGTATTAGCTCAGTCGCTTGAGCCAAACTGAGTGAGACGCCCACCCGACGTGGCGACCACCACAACGTCCCTCCATCAACCCCCTCCCTCGAACCTCCAACCCCAAAGGCTTTGACACAAACTCACCACAGGCACAGAAGTGTATGGGAAAACCGAACCTGAGGTCACCATGAGTCCAGAGCAACCGGGGCCACAGAATCCGAGGCAATTTTTTTTTTTTTTTTATTGCATGATGATCAATGATAATGAGGATGATATAATGATGCTGCTGTGGAAGTGCATGTGCTTTGAGACGACTTGACAGAGTTGTACTCTACGCTTACCATCATAATATACCCCGATGTTAACCGGGCCCGAGAGATACAGACACCTGCAGTGTTGGTCAGGTAATTTAAGCAACACTCTCAAATTCGCATCTGTAAAGTGGGTGAAGCTTCACTGTGTGGTCCCAGTCTTCACACTGAGCCCACAGCACACTCACTCTGGGTAGGAGCCAGCTGGAGGCCGAAAAATCCCTATGACTCTTATGGGAATCGAACCCGCGACCTTCCAGTCCGGAATCCAAGGCGCTAACCACTGCGCCATGGCGGATGGCTTTTTTTTGGTTGCTTCTTTTGTCTCAATTTTTTCTATGTTTTTTTTTTTTTTTTTTAACTTGTGGACTGAACTGTTAGCACTTTCGCTTTCCGCGTGAAAAGTGTTCGTGTGTGTGGACTGAGGAGTGCAGGGCAGTTTGCAAGGTGTCATTTCACACAGCCCCCTAGCTGCAGTGCAGACCACTGGCACTGCTGGGGAGGGGAAAAAAAGAACAGGACAGTCAACATACTGGTCGGTGAAGACTGGAGAAGCGGTACGTGTCAGTATTTGTTTTTATCACTGTCATTATAAGTTTATATCTTTATTGTAACTAAGAGTAATAGCTAGACCAGTGGATATAAGCTGAGAGGCTTTTAAAAAAAAAATCTGGCTCTAGATATATTCTTGGATCATCAAAAGTCAGATTGTAAACTGAGTGGTGCCTCACAAGGCCTGACTACACTTCAAGTTTTGCTGTTAGTCCAATATTAAATAAGTTTGTTTTTTTACATTGTCAGTCTCCTCATTTTAATGTTTTGGATTTTCCGATTTCCCTTAACTATTAAAAGAAGGGAGGGGGGCGGGGGCGGGAGTAAACTACTCAAACCAAAATATTTTTCGAAGTTTGTATTGCTATCTAGCTGATTTTTTAACACTTGGTGCATATTTGAGTGCTGGGATAAGGATTGCAAAGGTGGGCTCCTCATCCAGTCCCCGTGTGTTTGCTAGTTTATAAATTCTATTCCCTCTTGCACGCAATGGCATATTACGAAAGGTGTAACGAGTTTTAACGTGAACACAAGAGGTTCTGCGTGCACTATAGCACACACGGGACCTCGAGTTTGTTTCATCCAAATAACTTTCTCGATAAGCACAACATGTCGGTTCTACAGTTTATGCCCATATGGCAAATTTAAACCTTTTAGAGAGAGAGAGGGGGGTGGGGGGTAATCTACTTTGAAGGTTGTTTACTTTTGTGTAATTTGGGGATGATGAATCAAGCACAATGGCTGGCATCCTCAGCACAGCCTGGTCTTATCGGCCTAAAGGAATGAATTTAATCATTAAAATATTTTCACATTTAATTTTAATTGACGGTGTGGGGTACTTGAGGGAATAAGGTCGTGTTGGTTTTGAACTTGAAGTAAATGACACTACTAGAGCTACAGAAACTAAAAGAATTGACAGCCCTGATATGGCTTTCGCGGTCAGTAGGGCTTTAAACAACATAAAATGAAACAAAAGTTGGAACTAAGTGCCAGAAAACTGAAGACACGTATCATGCGTTTTGTTTCAGGCTGGCCAAATCCAGCAGACACAAAGCTGCCATCCTGAAAATGCCCATAGCAAAGACACAACGCTGCCATCCTGAAAATGCCCGTAGCAAAGACACAACGCTGCCATCCTGATAATGCCCATGGCAGGTAATATGCAGATCCTGGCAACTCCCGCTATCCTTGTTCTTCCGCCCTCTGCAAAATGAACTGGTAAGAGAATTTTCTATCAATTCAAGTGCATTACATCTTCTAAACCATGCGTTATTTACAAACTTTTCCTCAGCCATAGCTCCGAGGTTTGCCGATGGTGAAGTTTGTGTGTATGCCACTGTTGTTTACCCACAATGATTTTTGCGGTATTCTGATTTCATGGATAATTATCTAGACATGACACTAGAGTAGTTGGGTTATAATTTGTATTATTCTCCCGTACCGTCGGTTTGCCGGGAGGCTTGCCAGTATTAAACTTTGATAGTGGCACACCTTCGGAGAAATTGTGCTGGGACTCCCTCTTTTCTATTCCTCTCATTGTGTCTACCTTGTTTCGTTTGTTTTACCTGTCACTTCGTCTGTTTTAAAAAAATAAATAAGTAAACTATTAATTTGTTGGTAGATGAAGATGCACATGCGCACGCACGCACGCAAGCACGCACGCACGCGCACGCGCGCACACACACACACACACACACACACACACACACACACACACACACACACACACACACACACACACACACACACACACACACACACACACACACACGGGATAGCCTACTAGCCAGAACATTGCCTTCGCAATTTGACGACCCGGGTTCGATTCCCCTTCGAGGGGATTTTTCCCCTGGAGTTAACATCCGTGCTGACTCCACTCCCCCGAAAAGTCTTTCGGATAAAACTATAAACCGAGGCCCCGTGTGCGAACGCACGCGGATTATCTTGCACATAACGTTAAATCCCGTTTCGCTTTTCGTAATAGTAGGCCATCGTGTGCCCGTGGGGACAGATAACAAAATTTACAAAACTGCATACACACGGGGACTAGATGTAAAATGGATATGTGTGCTTATTCCATTATTCTCGATATAAAAGAATGAATAGAATAAAATGAACACACACACACACACACACACACACACACACACACACCACACACACACACACACACACACACACACACACACACACACACACACACACACACAGGGCGCTCGCGCATACACTACTCTGTATCTCCCTTCCTGCCTGCCTGCCTGCCTGCCTGCCTGTCTGTCTGTCTGTCTGTCTGTCTGTCTGTCTGTCTGTCTGTCTCGCATACACTACTCTGTCTCTCCCTGCCTGCCTGTCTGTCTGTCTGTCCGTCTCTGTCTCTGTCTCTCGCGAGCGGGCGAGCGAGCGAGCGCGCGCGCGCGCGCGCGCGCATATGCTATCTCACGACCATATCGGTTATGGGATGTTCTTACCTTTACACATCGGATGCGTTCACAAAATGTCATAACCCTAAAACCGCTCACACACGCACACGCACATGTGCGTGCACCCCCCCCCCCCCCCCCATACACCCTCTCCCTCTCCTCTCTCTCTCCTTCTCTCTCTCTCTCTCTCTCTCTCTCTCTCTCTCTCTCTCTCTCTCTCTCTCTCTCTCTCTCTCTCCTCTCTCTCTCTCTCTCTCTCTCTCTCTCCCCCCCTCTCTCCTTCTCCCTCTCCCCCTCTCCCCCTCTCCCTCTCCCTCTCTCTCTCTCTCCCTCTCTCCATATCCTCTCCCTCTTTCTCTCTCCCTCCCTTCCCCGCCCTCTCTCTCTCCCCCTCCCCCCCCTCTCTCTCTCCCTCCCCAATATTTTTCAGGGGAAAAATGTTAAATGGGAAAGCAAAATCATTCATACCGTTTGATTGCTGTTACGTAACCTATGGCAGAAAAGGAAGTTGATTGTCTTATACATTTCAGAATTCTGTATTTTACAGTAGTTTTTTTCTTCCGCCCATTTCTCAGCTAAAGCTCCCAGGTTGGCTAATTAGAGATTTGTGCATAAACGACTGTTCTTGATAACCATTAAGGTATCTGCGTTCCCACTTTCAGGACGAAGTCTGAACACACCAGTGTGTATGATTTTTTCCCTCAGATATTTCTGTAGTTCCTACCGGCACAAAGGGGTGTATTCTTCCAAATTGTACAAAGGGGTTTGACGTGTTCACAAAATGTTTAACTTGTGTTCAGAAATGGTTTATGGTTGAGAGCAGATTAAGGGAGCAACACTTTAACAGATAGACCCCTCACATCCCCTTTCGTAGTCTTTTTTTGTGTGTAAAAGGGTTAGTATACATTATAGACTGATAGCTGTGTTCATGGTCTTGTCACCAGATCTTCGCCGGTGATAGTGATCCTTCTCACCAGAGATCATGGAGACGCCTTCGCCACGATACTGGAGCACATGACCCTGAACTTGTCCAAGATCCCCATGACTAAAGTAGACAGATGTCAGATCTATGGGAAGGGTTTAGAATAGGGGAAAGGAGAAAGTGCTACATCAAATCCCTGAAGGGCAGACTAGTGCACAGCCTGGTTCCGTTGCCCACAGGGATCTAGGACATAAGTCACCCGTCTTCATCTTCCACTGGGTTGAGCAGCAAAGTAGGTAGGAGTTTGGGGGCTTTAGTATCAGAGTGGCGTTTATATGACCGCCTATCTCTGCCACACTTCACGTAGCAAAGGCGATGAGAGCAGGAGGGGCTGTGGTCCTTGGGGATATCTGCTAGTCGACATAGAACCGACAGTAGAAAGAGGTAGGGTTGCAGAGGATCCGAACATGCAACCCTTGTCTTGCACACTTTCCTAGCGTGTCTACTCAGAGTATTCTCTGTCAACGTGTGTGTGCTCAATGTCCACAAAAGTCACCCAGCCCTTTCTAGTTTCTGAGCTCGAATCAAACTTTGTCCCGGAAGTTCTCTGCAAGGCTCACTGACCACAGGGTTGAGTACTCCCGTCAGTATCCGATCAACCTTTTCCGCAGTGGTCACAAAGGGAGCGCACCTAGAGTGGCGGGGAACAAAGATTTGGGTGTCCTAAAACGGCACAGCCTGCCTACCCTCGCATACCGTGCTCACGAGGGGAAGGAACACCTCACGCCCCCAAACATTTTTTTAAAGCACTTCCCAGACCTTCTGGGTCACTCCATTCTTGCCCTGAATCCTCAGAAGTCTGGCATTGGTGTCGACAGTTGTCATGGGGATCGAATCACAGTTATGGGCGTGTGTCTTTCATTGTGGCGACAGAATGTGTCCAGGCAATCATGGTGACTGTTTGGATAGCAGAACGTCTCGAGACAATCTTCGTGGCTGCACTACATAAGAACTCTCAAGCGTAAGTATTTTTTCGTTCCTTGGATAGAGCTCCGAGGTAAGCCAATGGTGAGATTTTTGTGTAGGCAAACGCTTTGCAATCCATTTAGCTGCATCTCGACTTCGGGGATATCTAAAGATCAAGACACCATTATGCATGCCTTATTTTTAGTTTGAAGATTATCTATCTTGGTAAGCGATGGCCTACTCTGCCAAAAGGCTAAATAGGTTTTAACGTTTCCGAAGGATTTTTTTGCGCGTGTTCACATATGTGACCACGGTTTATAGTCGCATGCAAATGACTTTCAGGGAAGTAGAATAAGTACTTGTGTTAACTTCATGGAGAAAATGCCATTGAATAGGTACCTGGGTGGTGGCTCAACCCCAGGCCGTCAGATCACAAGCACAACAGTTTAACCACCAGGTTATCGCGCCATCTGTAAGGTGAAAAGTCCGGATTCGATCCTCACTCTGCTGGAACTGTTTTGCCAGAGAAAATTGATTTCTTTCAAACAGATACTGAATTGGATTTGTTTGAACATGCAAACTGTCCAGATTACTCAAGTTGCTTGTTGATGCTGTTTTCAGAAGTTCTGGCGCCAGACCAAAGTACCAAGCATCCCAGGGGTCTGGAAGCAGTTCCAGACTGCAGGTAAGGATCAACAAGGAGGAAGAGGAGGACAACACCCCCAGCCCCAGGTTTTGACTGCCAAAACCCAGACGTCCGTTCAAGAGATGTTTCCCCTAGAGTCAACATCAGTGCCAACTCCACTCTCCGAAAAAAACTTTGAGACTATAAACCAACCCCCCCCCCCCCATCTCCCCCCCCATCCCCCCCCCCCCCCCCCCCCCCCTGTGCAAACGCAGAACAGCTTGCACACACGTTAAACGAAACGTTTCGAAAGCGTAAGTCATTGTGTTTCAGTGAGACAGAATGACATTTGAAAAAAAATGCATGCATATAGGTGTCGTGTTTAGACATCATCCCTGAAGTCGGAATGTGGCTACCTTAATGGTGAGTAAAAGGTCGCATTCACAAAATTTCGCCATTGGAGAACTTCAGTGCTCGAACCCAGGAACACAACAACAAAAATATTTCCTGCTGATATATCTTTTTTTTTTTAATATAAAATAGCTAGTTGTAGATTTTTTTCCATTGTTGTATCCTGTGGGACTGGGGAATGGTTTTTTCCCCGAGTAATCGAATGAACTAATAGTGGGTTTTTTTGTAAGTATCTTCCCCTTGATAATCATTATCAATGCTTTGATTTTTTTTGACATGAAGCAAATTGTTTACCATTATTGGGAAAGAGGTCCATGTGTCCCATAGCCTATGTAGCCCTTGAGCAGCAAAAGTGCCAAACCTCGAAAATTAAAAAAAAGATTACAAACAAACGATATAGCCATTCCTTTTGGCTGGAGTAGAAATGTGTACTAAAAGTCCTAAGAAGGGTCGCGGGATGGTTAAAACGTTTGCTTGCCAACAAGTGAACCATGAGGTTCTGGGTTCAATTCCCAGCTATAGTTCTTTGTTCCAGTTTCGAAGAAAGAAATATAGATCTGAATGTCAGTCCCTCAGATGAGCCTTTAAACTGAGACACCGTGTGCGAACGCGGAACATCTTGCACACACGTTAAAACCCGTTCTGCTGTTCTTAAAAAGTAGGTCAGTGCGCCTGTAGGAGCAGATAAGCCCCTATTCCAACATGCACACAGGTGACGCACGCGCGCACGCGCTGTGTGTGTGTGTATGTGTGTTTGTGTGTCTGTCTGTCCGTCTGTCTATCTGTGCATAAAATGGGTAGTTGTGTGGATCTGGAGGAGACATTATTTTGGAAGGAGAGGCAAGGAAAGGATATTTACGAGGGTATGGATGCATATTTAAAGCAGTGGGGATAGAAAAAAGATCTGGCTGATAGAATTTTTCTTACATGTTTTGGGGGGACTTAGATGCTTTTTTGTTGTTGTTTTTTTAAAGGGATGCAGCTCCTCAAAAAAGTCTCGGGTTTGAAATCAATTTGACTGGTCACTTACCCAGAATCTCACCATTGGTAAACCTCGGAACTCTTAGCCAAGGAATAAAGCAAAAGTGGACAGTAAAATCATCTGTTGCTGGAACTAGAGATTCTGATTTAAAGCTCCATAATAATACTGTGAGCTACGTACCATTTGTCCATAGCTACTTACTAGTTTGTCTATGTGCCTATTGTGTCCATTTCTCTAACATTCAGACCGACCATCTGACAAACAACCTTTACCCCTTATTAATTCTTGAACACTAACCTTTACACTAACATCAATTCTAACCATAACCCCCCTCCCCCATGTGGACACAAAAGGCAGGTAGATAAATGGTTTACGCTGTGGACACTTTTCTTCGTTTGCTCGTATTGGTTGGAATGCAAAGTACCTGACTTTTTCCACGCTGCTCCTCTGCAGGAGGTCTATGCCTTGCTGGCCTCAGCCGACACATTCCCACTACAGGGCAGTTCATTAAGAACTTTTCAAACGAGAAACGATATGCTAGAAGAAAAAAAAAAGCACGAGAATAGACAGGGTCAGTGGGATATAAGCAAGAGAGGAAAGTCAGAAAGAAAGCGAGGGATAGAAAAGAGGAAATTCCTTGCAGATCATTTCCAGAAAGTGGGGAAGCTCTTTAGACTGAAAGTCTCCAGGCATTTTTTTTTGGGGGGGAGTATGTTGACAATGCATGTACATTTGTTCAGGGTCAGTGGAGGAGGGGTGCTAGAATTTTAGCTAAAAGGCTAGGAGGAAGAGGGTGGTGGTGGTAGGGGGAGGGTAAAGTGTTTTTGAACATAGGGAAGGGGGGAAAACTGCATTTTAGAAAGTTTATTTAAAAACAAAAGTAGAGAGTGCCGTTGTAGAATGCCCAACTATTTGGCGAGAGGGTGCATTTAAAATTTGTTTTTAAAGATATAAAACAGAAATCGGGGGTGGAGGTGGGGGGGGGGGGGGGCACTGATATTATAAGAAATTATTGAATAATTATTGGAGCAATACACAGTGAGACTACACTGCAGAAAATAGGCGTTAGGAAAGAGTAGAACGTATGTTCGTGTGTTTTTGTGTGTGTGTTTTCGTGCGTGTGTGTTTTCGCGTGTGTGTGTGTTTCGCGCACGCGCGCGTGTGTTGAGGTCAAGGTGTTAAAAAGAAAAAAAAAAAGCCGTTAGCAAATAACATGAATATAATTTATCCGTGCATGAAGCAGGATTTTATTTAAAAAAATTGGTTAAATTGCTGGATTTGCCGCTGTACAAAGCATTGACTTAAAACATCGCTGTAAATTTTGAAAAGGGGAGGTGAAGGAAGTACCGGATTTAAAAGAATTGCAGTATTTTTTCTAAAAAAATATTACGTGTATATCTTAACAAACTTGTTTGAGAACAGGCAGGATAGCTCAGTGGTCAGTTAACTCATTGTAAATGGGTAACCGCCCTCTTTTGGGACAGGGAAGGTAAAGCAGCGAGGGAGAGGAGATGGGTGCCGCCCTCAGTATGCTGGCCCCCGGAGAAGCTGAGGTTTCTGATAACTTTCTCCCCAATGACCACATTGGCTATGGGACACTTTTACCTTTTTGTGAATTAGAAAAGGCATTGTGCGTTTGTCCTTTCTATTTTTACGGGATAAGGTGCAAGAAAAATGTCTCTCATGTTCTAATATGTGTAAGATAGCCTGCAACTTTATGTCCTGTTACCTTATTTCCTTCTTGCCTTTTGCTTTGCCACAGGTCAGGGACATGTCCATTACCCAGGCATACATGTAGCACCCCTAGCCCATCATTAGACTTTTCCATCTGCATCTCTCCCAGCAGTTTTTGATTCCCATTTTCAACTCAAATAAACTTTATCTCTATCACAGTCCTTATGTTGTTGTTTTTTGTTGTTGTTTTTTTTAATAAGTTTTTTCCCCTCAAAATAAAAGAGCAAAGCAACAGGTTGGAGATCTCATATTGTAATTAAACAAAACAAAAACCTAAAAATAATGGAAAGATAAATCAATATAAAAAACCTGAAAAATAAATAACTATAGACAAAGGGGGCTGGAGACCCCGAGACCCCACACATGGTATTTTTTTTTTTATTATTAGCAAGATTGGAGTAAAAAAACTTTACTTTGATCAGTGCTCATTGCTGCGTGATTTCTGGTCTGCTTTCTGGCATTGGTCCAAACTTTGTACTTTGGTATTTGTTATATATGCCTGGTTTTCTGAAAGCATGAAGCTCCACCTTAATGTCTTTAGCAAAGTTTCAATACAGGAAATGTGAAATAATGTATTCTTGCGAAAATACAATGTGCTACAGTTCTGGGGCTTTTTTTTTCTAATCAGCCTGTCTTGCTTTTACTTTTCTAGTCTCAACGATACCTGGGTTGGGTAAAACAAGCAAATGGTTTTAGCATATAATTTTGTTTATTCAATGGGTGATGGTAAATTATTTACAAGCAGTTGTACGAAACAGTTGGCTCCATTTCAAATCGGATCAAGTCAAAATCATTTTGATTTGTGAGTGTGCTTTAAACCGATTTGGCAAAGATAAACGTGCATTTTAGCACAGGAATTGTATTTTTATTATTTAAATAAAAATTTGTTATATGGATGATAATGGAATAAGCACACTTACATCCACGTCAGGTGCATCAGTTATCAAAAATAGAACACTTTCCTGATAATCATAAACGCAAACTCTTTTTTTGTGGACATATCTTGCCTATAGTTGACTATGCCTCATATCTTTGGGACAACTGCAGTGAAACTAATTTAACATTCATTCATCGATTATATAAAAGACTAAAACTTGTCCTATTAAAATCAAGCTCCCTAATCATCAATGATTATAAGCAAGCAAATATTTTTTTTAATTCCAAAACAGCTTTATTTCAATAAAGCTCTATTTGTACAAAACATTGTCAGTGCAAATGCCCCTCCTAAGATCGCCAATAGATTCAAAATTAATGAGCACAGGCATAAACATCTACTAACATTTCCCAGACCCAGAAACAATCTTTACAAAACAAGCTTCCTATATTCAGGTAGTGATTTATGGAACGAGCTCCCAAAACGTTTAAAATGTACCAAAAATAAAAATCAGCTGAAAAATCAGTTGCAAAATCACTTAATGCGCTTATGCAAAAATATATAAGGACTAATCATGAATCCAATCAACCATATTTAGATTAGATTAAATATATTGGACCTCTCTGCTCACCCTAAAAATCTTTGACGTGTGGTTTATTGTGACTGAAAAATCTACACTTTGCTTGCTAAATTTGTATGTGGAAGGAGGAAAAAGGAGCAGAAAGGCTGTTTTTTTAAATAATTTATTTATGAACAGGAAAGGTTATAGTCTAAGTGATGTATGTAAACACGTGTAAAGTCTGCAAATTGAAAACGACCAAAAAACAAACCACTGATCTGATGGCTAGATTGGAATTTTTTCATGCAGTTTTTCTTACCCAGTTCAATTCAGCATAAACGGTTTTTGAATTTTTCATTACTTTTATTAATGGGACTATTAGCAGTATTAAATCTATATTACATTGGTTAGTGGTTAAGGCCTTTCTTTTTTCTTTTTTTGTTCGTATGTGTAGGGGGTTTTATTTATTGATATAATCATAAATCATTACTAGAATTCTGTTTGCTGTTTTGTGTTTTCCCCCCTTCCTCCTTGATACCCCCTCCCCATCCGTTCCAACCCGCCCCCCCCCCTCCCCTTTTTTTTTTTGTTTATTTTGTTTGTTTGATTGTTGTTTTCGTTTGTTTGTTTGTATGTTTGTTAGTGTTTATGTTATTTCCTCTCAGTGGTGATGGGTGTTATCATATGGTATTGTTGCGTTTTTTTTTTTTTTTTTTTTCTTCCTTCTAATATG
Organism: Stramonita haemastoma; assembly: GCA_030674155.1. Taxonomy (NCBI): domain Eukaryota; kingdom Metazoa; phylum Mollusca; class Gastropoda; order Neogastropoda; family Muricidae; genus Stramonita; species Stramonita haemastoma. The sequence goes on from CM060337.1 coordinate 21,101,860, forward strand.
TAAACTATGAACTGGAGTATGGAGATACAGTAATCTGGCATTAATTGCTTATTGACATTTCATGGATTCTTTTTTTAAGTTTTAAATAATGGTATTGGTCACATTGTAACTGATATAAGCTGTTTATTTTGACACTTTGTGATTTTTTAAAAGTTTTAATGTGTGCATGCGCATACGTGCTGTGTGGACGAGTGCGCGAACACGCGCGTGTGTGAATGTATGTGCGTGTATGTGCGTGCGCGAGTGTGTGTGTGTGTGTGTGTGTGTGTGTGTGTGCGCGCGCTTTATTTTTATATCGAGGATAAGTGTGTGTGTGTGTGTGTGTGTGTGTGTGTGTGTGTGTGTGTGTGTGTGTGTGTGTGTGTGTGTGTGTGTGTGTGTGCTTTATTTTTATATCGAGGATAATTGTGTGTGTGTGTGTGTGTGTGTGTGTGTGTGTGTGTGTGTGTGTGTGTGTGTGTGTGTGTGTGTGTGTGTGTGTGTGTGTGTGTTTTGAGATTTTTTTAGTTTTTGTTGCTATTGTTGGTGCTTGTATTATTCTATAGACATATTTTTTAAGGCTGTTGAAATCTTGTTAGTTAATGTTGGTGAATTT
>CM060337.1:21114954-21119954 GCA_030674155.1 Stramonita haemastoma
AACAAGTACACATGCACACAGGAGAAGTAAAAAAGTAAAAGGAGGGGGGGGGGGGGGGGGAGGGGGGGGGAGGGGGGGGGGGGCGGGGGCGCCGCCCTTATGGCGACAAGCTTACTCCGCGGAGAACAGCCCGACTTTCACAAAGAAGATATCTGCCGTGATCTAAAGTGATATACAAATAGAAAAATAGTGCACACTACTATCTAAGAAAAAGAAATCGGTTTCGTGGCAGCTGAAGAAAAAGAAAACTGCTATTGTCATAGCAAGACAATCCTTTTCAAACCATGTTGTGTTGATAATAAATTACAGACAAAGTTTTAAACTTGCTGCCTTTACAGTTGTGAAAACTTTGATGTACTATCGTTGACACATCCTTTTGTTTTGTATTTTTAAACTGTCACCAAATTGATTGCAGTCGCACTGAGGTGGACAAGGCTCTAACTCAGAACTATTTGTCTGGTCAATACTGGGTAGATGCCGAAAGACCTCATGAAGGTAAAGATTTATTTTCTAGCTATCTGTCTGTCTGTCTGTTTGTATGTTTGTCTGTCTGTCTGTCTGCTTGTCTGTCTGTTATCTGTCTGTCTGTGTATGTGTCTGTGTGATTCTAAAAATCTCTATCTCTGTCTCTGTCACAAATGCACTGAAACAGACACAAACACAAACACAAACACACACACAGACAAGACACAGACACAGACACAGACACAGACACAGACACACACACACACACACACCACACACACACACACACACACACACACACACACACACACACACACACACACACACACACACACACACACACACAACACACACACACACACACACACGCATTTTGGTTCATATGACAGACAACAAGATTTGCTCTCTGAGCGTACGTTTGACGACGAAGAAGAAGATACAGATTATGAGCTCCACTAACTTAGTCCATAACCACCACCACCACCACCACCTTCCGAAACAAAAATCCTGTACTGCTTTTTGTAGGAGTAGGCCATTGTGTGCCGGCAGGAACAGATGACAAGATTTACAAAACTCCATACACAAGAAGACTGGATGTACAAAAAAAAGTACACGAGTGCTGATTCTATTATCCTCCATATAAAAGAATAAATAGCTGAAGAATAAATAAATAACACTTACTCACAAACTCTCTCTCTCTCTCTCTCTTCTCTCTTCTCTCTCTCCTCTCTTCTCCTCTCTTCCTCTCTCTCCTCTCTCTCTCTCTCTCTCTCTCTCTCTCTCTCTCTCTCTCTCTCTCTCTCTCTCTCTCTCTCTCTCTCTCTCTCTCTCTCTCTTCTCTCTCTCTCTCTCTCTCTCTCTCCTCTCTCTCTCTCTCACACGTGCGCACACGCACACACGCACATACACACACACACAAACACACACAAACACACACACAAAACACACAACACACACACACACACACACACACAACACACACACACACCACACACACGTACACACATACACACACAAACCACAAACACACAGACACACACACACACACACACACACACACACACGCACACAACACACCACACACACACACCCACACACACACACCACACACACACAACACACACACACACACACACACACACACACACACACATACACATTGGAAACATTCGCACACACACACACACGCACGCATTTTTATGACAAAAACCAAAGTAATAATTATTGTTATGACATGTTGTATAATAAGACAACTATCAGCTTCACAGGACCATTACACCTGGGCTACCAACAAAACATTGGCCATCAAGACAGACGAATGGAAACACGGCGAACCTAATGATGACGACTATCGGGTTAGACTGGTGAGAGTGAAGGCTGAGGGCAAGCACCCTGACCGCTGGGCGTACAAGGGGACAAAATCCAGTAAATACAAATCACTGTGTCAATCATGTAAGGCCCCTTCTTTTTCTTGTTCTCATTGTTGTTGTTGTTGTTGTTGTTGTTGTTGTTGTTGTTGTGTCGTTGTTGTTGTCGTTGTTGTTATTATTGTTGTTGTTGTTGTTGTTGTTGTTGTTCTTCTTCTTCTTCTTCTTCTTCTTCTTCTTCTTCTTCTTCTTCTTCTTCTTCTTCTTCTTCTTCTTCTTTCTTCTCTTCGTCTTCTTCTTCTTCTTCTTCTTCTTCTTCTTCTTCTTCTTCTTCGCAATTCTTCGCAATTCTTCTTCGCAATTGTTGTTCTTCTTGTTCGCAATGCTTCTTCTTCTTGTTCGCAATTCTTGTTGTTGTTGTTGTTTACTGTTGTTGTTGTTGTTCTACTTCTTCTTCTTCTTCTTCTTCTTCTTCTTCTTCTTCTTCTTCTTCTTCTTCTTCTTCTTCTTCTTCTTCTCCTTCTCCTTCTTCTTCTTCTTCTTCTTCTTCTTCTTCTTCTTCTTCTTCTTCTTCTTCTTCTTCTTCTTCTTCTTCTTCTTCTTCTTCTTCTTCTTCTTCTTCTTCTTCTTTGCAATTCTTCTACTTTGCATTTTTCATCTTCTGCTATCCATCCAGTTTCAAAGTAGTTGATGACGGTCTGTTTTGTATTAATATTTGCTGTTGCAATGACAGTGCCTGTGACTAAGATGGGAACAGCTTTGCAGACCTGGATAAGCAGCCAACATAAACGGCAGTTTCACTTCTTCAACGATACACACAACCTGCAGGATGCCAGAAAAGCCTGTAGACAGAAGGTTTGTTGTCTTTTTGCTTGTCCGTATGTCATTCTGTCTGTTTGTCTGTTTGTCTGTATGGATCTAAGGTATGTATGTATGTATGTATGTATGTATGTATGTATGTATGTATGTATGTATGTATGTATGTATGTATGTATGTATATGTATATGTATATGTACGCATGTTTGCCTGTCTGTTTGCCTGTATGTCTGTCTGTCTGTCTGTCTCTCTGTCTGGGTCTATCTAAGGTGTGTGTGGGTATGTGTGTGTGCGTGCGTGCGTGCGTGCGTGTGTGTGTGCGTGTGTGTGTGTGCGCGTGTGTGTGCGTGCGTGCGTGTTAGTGTGTGTGTATTTGTGTATTTGTGTGATAGATAGATAGATAGATAAGATAGATAGATAGATAGATAGATAGATAGATAGATAGGTAGATAGATAGATAGATAGATAGATAGATAGATAGATGGATGGATGGATGGATGGATGGATGGATGCATGGATGGATGGATGGATGGATACATACATACATACATACATACATACATACATACATACATACATACATACATACATACATACATACATACATACATACATACATACATACATTTAGCGTGCATATGTGCGCATACATGCACACGTGTGTGTGTCTGTGTTTGCGTGTGCGTGCGTGCGTGAATGTGTGTGTACGTGTGTGTGTGTGTGCGTGTGTGTGCGTGCGTGCATGTTAGTGTGTGTGTGTATTTGTGTATTTGTGTGCGTTTTGTTTGTATATGTGTGTGTGTATGTGTGTATACATGTGTGCGTGCGTGCATGCGTCTGTGTATGGATGTGTGTTTGTGTTTGTGCGGGTGTGTGTGTGTGTGTGTGTGTGTGTGTGTGTGTGTGTGTGTGTGTGTGTGTGTATGATAACGTTACAGAAAAGCACCTCGTTGCAAACTGCTTCATGGGGATACCAAACACGTCATTTTTTTTTTTTTTTTACGTCCTACAGCCCCGGGCGATACAAACACCTGCAGCGTTGATCAAGTAATTAGATAACACTCTCAACTTCACCTTCTTTAAGAAGATGATGCTCAGCTGTGTGATGAAACTTTTAGTAAACACCCTAGAGCAGGCTCTCTCTGGGTTCAAGCTGATCGGAGTAAGATATTCTTGATTTTGAAAATCATGACATCAGAAAAAGAAAAAGAAAAAGAAAAAAAAAACGAAGAAGAGAAAATGAATGTCAACAATTTGAAGAAGTGTAAGAAAAATGCAAAGAAGAAGACCAACAATAAAGAAACAGATAAAGAAAAAAAATACTATGAAGAAGAATTGCGAACAAAAAAGAAGACGTATATTTGCAAAGAAAAAGAAGAATTGCAAAGAAGAGGAAGAAAAATTGCAAAGAAAAAAAGAATTGCAAAAAAAAAAGAACCGTGAAGAAGAAAACATGCAAAGAAAAAGAAGAAATACGAAGAATTCTAGAAACGAAAAATTATGATGAAGAAAAATTGCTAAGAATTTCGGAGAAGAAAAATTGTAAAGAGGAATAGCGAAGAAGAAGAACTGTGCCGAAGAAGAAGAATTATGATCAAGAAGAAGAAATATTGCAAAGAAGAAGAAGAAACAACAAGCAACAACAAACAAGAAGAAGAAGACGAAGATAAAACAATCGACTGTGATCAGATTCGAGTCTATTCTCTTACAACCGAGGATCTGAAGCGGTAACGTAGCCACTATTTATTTATTTATTTATTTATTTATTTATTATTTATTTATTTATCAGTTCTTTTATATCAAGAATAATGGAATAAGCAATCATGTGCTTTTTTTACATCCTGTCCCCGTGTGTACGCAGTTTTGTCAATCTTGTCATCTGTTCCCACCGGCACACAATGGCCTACTTTTACTAAAAGCGGAACAGGATTCAACGTGTGTGCAAGATGTTCTGCGTGCGTTCGCACACGGGGCCTCGGGTTTAGTCTCATCCAAAGGACTTTTGGGGAGAGTGGAGTCAGCACTGATGTTAACTCCTGGGGAAAAAATCCCCTCCAACGGGAATCGAACCTGGGTTGTCAAATTGCGAGCGTAATGTTCTGACCACTATTTATTTATTTATTTATTTATTTATTTATTTATTCATTTATTTTATTTATTCTTTTATATCGAGGATAATAGAATAATCACACTTGTGCTTTTTTTTCATCCAGTCCCCGTGTGTATGCAGTTGTGTAAATATTGTCATCTGTTCCCACGGGCACACAATGGCCTACTTGTGATAGTGTGTGTGTGTCACTCTGACTGGCAGCTGTACGGTCCAGCAGCCTCTGACCACTGGCCGTGTGCTT
>CM060337.1:21164954-21177454 GCA_030674155.1 Stramonita haemastoma
TGTGCTAACGCACGCAGAACATCTTGCGCACACGTTAAATCCTGTTCCACTTTTCGTAAGAGTAGGCCAATATGTTCCGGTGGGAACAGATGACAAGATTTACAAATCTGCATACACACGGGGACTGGATGTAAACAAGTACATGAATGCTTATTCCATTATCCTGTATATAAAAGAATAATTAAATATAATAAATAGAAATAGTCAGAATGTTGCGCTCGTAGTCTGGCGACCTGGGTTCGAGCCACAAATGAAGCATCTGTTCGAGTGGACTTTTTCTCCAGATGTGAACATCAGTGCCAATTCCACTACCCTGTAATTCCATCATGGAGGAAACTATAAACCATGGTGAAGTGTGCGAACACACGCAGAACATCTTACGCACACATTAAAGCCCGTTCCGCCTTTCGGAAGTGCAGACAATGTTGTGCTGGTAGGATCAGATGACCATTTAAAAAAAAACAAACTGCATACACATTGGTGTCCTGTTGGAATACTGCTACCTTAGTAATGGGTAAACTATACGAAATATCTCACAGGGGTAAAACTCGGAGGTCTATCCGAGGAGGGCAAGCAAAAAAACCATACCGACACTAACAACAAAACAAAACAAACAAACAAAAACAAAACAAGAAAAAAAAGCCAAGGTAGAAATTAAAGCACAAAAAATGAATAAACCAACCGGCAACAGATTTAACTATCAAACTAGTACAATTTACTAGATCTATCTATCTATCTATCTATCTATCTATCTATCTATCTATCTATCTATCTATCTATCTATCTATCTATCTATCTATCTATCTATCTATCTATCTGTCTGTCTGTCTGTCTGTCTGTCTATCTATCTATCTATCTATCTATCTATCTATCTATCTATCTATCTATCTATCTATCTATCTATCTATCTATTTATCTTTTCTTTAGTCTCGCGACCGTGGTGGCACCCCTAAAGACTTGACACCCAGTTCCCTCCATTCCTCTCTCTGCTCTGCCTTTCTCAAAGATTAGTTGAGTTCTCGGCCTGTCCATCCGCTGATGTTGTCCTCCCATCTCTTCCTTGGTCTGCCTCTTTTTCTTCCTCCTTGAACAGTGCCTTGCAGTATTGTTTTTGAAAGTCCTTTTGATCTTGTTGCATGCCCATACCATTTAAGTTTACGCTTCTTTACGATTGATAGAAGGTTTTCATAGGGACCAAATGGTTTGCTGGATTCTGTTCTGCACTTCTTTGTTGCTTATGTGATCTCTGTAGGAGATGCCAAAAAGTCTCCGGAAGCATCTCCTCTCTACCGCCTTCTCTCCGAATCAGAAGTCAGGATCCACGATTCACAGGCATACAGGAATATGCATTTGACAAGGGAGTGCATTAGTCTGCATTAGCTGAGTGAAATATTTTTTATCATACCAGATGGTGTTCAGTTTTGACAGCACTGTTATTGTCTGTGCAATCCTGCATGCTACCTCTGGCTTGGACCTCTTGCCTGATGCAACAGCTCCCAAGTACTTGAAGCTTTGAACCGTTTCCAGCTTCTGGTTGTTGACCCCGTTATCGTTATTGGTCATCCGTTTGGTCTTCTCTGCACTGATTTCCATGCCGTATGTTTTAGAGGCCTTGTTCAGGTGTTCTGTTAAGCTGGCAAGCTCTTGTTCTGATCCTGCTAGTCCGTCAATGTCATCTGCAAAGCGGAGGTTTGTGATCGTTCTTCTATCAATGCTTACTGATCCTTTATGGTGTTTCAGTGTATCAGCCATGATTCTCTCAAAGAAGATGTTGAAAAGAGTGAGTGAGAATAGAAAGCCCTGCCTTACCCCAACTGTTGTTCAAAACCACTCTCCAGTGTTGCTGTTCTAGTACACTGCACTGGTGGCCTTGTTGTACAGCTCTTTGATGACTCTGATCAGGTTTGCATTGATGCTGTACAAATTCATGGTTGCCCACAAAGCTGCATGCCTCACCCTGTCGAATGCCTTCTTAAAATCAATAAATACGTGGTAGAGGTCTTGTTGGTGTTGAAGGTACCGCTCACAGAGTATTCTGAGGTTGAATATGAACAACTTACTATATATACTGAAATAATTATAACACATTAGTTGACAGACACCAGAGCATCTTAATGCTATCTTTGATTTCCTCCTAGTCCAGCTGCGTGTCTTTGTTAGCAGGAGAGTCTGCTGATAAAACAACAAACAAACATCAACAACAACTATATTTTCTTTTCTTCTTCGGCACACCTATCCCAAGCAATGAAACAAAGAAGAAAAACCCCAAACATCCTGACACTAAGCTGCATTGAATAGTTATGTTTACAGATCTGACACGAGGAGAGATAATATTTTCCTCCTCACTTTGGAGTAAGTTGCCTGCGTTCGTTCGTTGAGTAACTTGTCGAATTCGGTTATCAGGGGAGAGAGGGGTGGCAGCGAACAGGATTTTTATTTTATTTAGGAAAGCCCGACACTCTTAAGAAAACTGAAAGTACATGTGTGTGTATTTATTTTATTTATTTATTCATTTCTTTTGTTCTTTTATATCGAAGATAATGGGATAAGCACTCATATGCTTTTCCATCCAGTCCCCGTGTGTATGCAGATTTGTAAATCTTGTCATCTCTTCCCACCGGCACACAATGGTCTACTCTTACGAAAAGCGGAACAGGATTTAACGTGCGCGCAAAGGTGTTCTGCGTGCATTCGCACACGGGGCCTCGGTTTATAATCTCATGCGAAAGACTTTTGGGAGAGTGGAGTCAGCACTGATGTTAACTCTAGGTGTGTGTGTGTGTGTGCGCGCGCGCACATGCATACCTATACACTCAAACGCACACTCACATGGACGCACTTGGGCACAAATCTGCTCAGACATGCGCACAAACGGTCACAGATACAAACACACACATACACACACACACTCTCTCTGTGCTCTCTCTCTCTCTCTCTCTCTCTCTCTCTCTCTTCCTCTCTCTCTCTCTCTCTCTCTCTCTCTCTCTCTCTCTCTCTCTCTCTCTCCTCCCCCCCTCCCCCCCCCCCCCCCCTCTCTCTCTCTCTCTCTCTCTCTCTCTCTCTCTCTCTCTCTCTCTCTCTCTCTCTCTCTCTCTCTCTCTCTCTCCTCGCTCGCTCGCTCGCTCGCTCGCTCGCTCTTAAGCAGACGATACTGATGCCCTTATCTCAAGCCCAGAAATCACATATGTAAGCATGATACACATGTGCTTCCTTAGCATGATGCAACAACACTGGTTTACGCGCGTGCGCGCGCACGCGCGCGCGTGTGTGTGTGTGTGTGTGTGTGTGTGTGTGTGCACGTGTGTGTGTGTGTGCGTGTGTGTATGTGTGTGTGTGTGTATGTGTTGTGTGTGTGTATGTCTGTGTGTGTGTGTGAGTGTGCGTATGTGTGTGTTTTGTGTGTGTCTGTGTGTGTCTCTGTGTGTGTATGTCTGTGTGTGTGTGTTTGTGTGTGTGTGTGTGTGTGTGTGCGTGTGTGTGTGTGTGTGTGTGTGTGTGTGTGTGTGTGTGTGTGTGTGTGTGTGTGTGTGTGTGTGTGTGTGTGTGTTCCTTTTAACGTCTATTCACTGGAAGTGATATTAGACAGAAATACTAGTGTGTGTGTGTGTCTGTGTGTGTCTATGTGTGTGTTTGTCCGTGTGTGCATATATACATGTGTGTGAGTGTGTGTGTGTCTGTCTGTCTGTGTGTGTGTGTGCGTGCGAGCGCGCTCACGTGCATATAAATGTGACGGGGCGGTAATTAGATTACTTCCCATGCGATCGGAACTGCCAATGGCAGCGTTGTGGATCTAACGTTAGATCCACACCTGTGAATTGTGCGACGTTCTGTATCGTTGGGGGGAGATCGAAAATCGTCCATTGCATGTATTTGCCCGTAGTAGCGGTAAAATGTAGTACTTATGCAGCCTCTCTTTAGAGGCCACATTTCCACTGTCTGACCGTGCTGTCGTTGCCGAGAAGTTGTGCAGAGTCGCACAGAGTCACGGCAGATAAATATCTGCACTCTGTTACATAAATACACGTTAAGGCTACGAAGTCCTGGCTGGTTATTCTTTGACCCTTTGTCTTTTTACAGCCCATTTTTCGTTTGCGTAGTATTAGAAGTTGGCAGTGTGTTATTTGCCTATCTTATATCTATTTTCCTCTCATTTTCCTGTAGTCTGTGTAAAAATCATCTGGCGCCTGAAACTACCGTGTGGCAGGTAGGTCTTTCGTTGGCTGTGTTCACACCCCCCCCCCCTCCTTCTCTACCATCTTCATCATTGTGAATATTCTGTAGACTATAAGGAGAATATGTGCAGACGGGATAGCTCAGTGGTCAGAGCGCTCGCTTTCCCCCCAGTCAAGGTAAACAGCATCGAGCTTGGTTTCCAGTTGGATGGGTGACCGTTTGCGCGCCTTGGCTACAGTACAATTCCCCAGTTCACTCCGCTGTAAATGGGTACCTGCCCTCTTCAGGGTCAGGGAAGGTAAATCAGCGAGGGAGAGGAGATGGGCGCCGCCCTCAACATGCTGGCCCCTAGAGAAGCTGAGGTCTCTGACGCCTCGCTCCCCTACGACCACACAGGTTACAGGACACCTTTATCTTTATCTTATAAGTGGGTAAGGGTGGGGCAGGGGGTTACTCGAGTATGGAGTAACCTGAGGTAGAGTTGGGAGAGGGAGAGGGAGAGAGGATGTGGGAAGGGGTGGGTGTCAGACTCTGGATTTGATGAGGAGTCTGTACTGGTCTTAGTCCTTCGGATGAGACTATAAACCGAGGCTCCGTGTGCGAACGCACGCTGAACATTTTGCGCACACGTTAAATCCTGTTCCGATTTTCGTAAGAGTAGGCCATCGTGTGCCGGTTGGGAACAGATGACAATATTTACAAAACTGCATACACACGGGTACAGGATAAAAAAACACACACACACATGATTGATTATTTTGTTATCCCCGATATAAAAGAATAAATAAATAAATAAACTCCGGGGCAAACATCCCCTGATGCTCCACCCACCATCCATCCACTTAGCTAGACACACACACACACACACACACATACACACACACACACACACACGCACACACACACACACACACACACACATTATATATATATATATATATATATATATATATATATATATATATACACTACACACACAGACACCCACCCACACACACACACACACACACACACACACACACACACACACACACACACACACACACACACACACACACACACACACACACACACACACGCATCTTCCTATTCATCCAGTCTTCACAGCATCTTACAATGCTACTTTTTGTTTTCAGCCTAGTCCAATGTAAAAAAAACAAAACAAAAAAAAAAACACACAAAAAACCAAATGAGTGCTTATTCTCTTATCCTCGATATGAAATGATAAATAAATACATAAATAAATAAATAAAAGAGAGAAAGAAAGAAAGAAAGAAGAAAGAAAGAAAGAAGAAGAAAGAAAAAAGAAAAGAAAGAAAGAAAAGAAAGAAAAAAAAAGAAAGAAAGAAACAAATAAATAAATAAAATAAAGCTTTCCAGGGTAGGGACTGAGAGCAGCTTCAACAGGAAGGCTGTTCCAATCTGATAACTATGGTCCTGGGTGAAGACAGATTTCTGTCCTGTAGACAAGTCCTGCAGTTGGGGGGGGGGGGGGGGGGGGGGGGAGGGAGGTGGGTGGTGTGGGTGTCAGAGACTGTGAAGTGAACTATTCTCCAAATTTCGTGGTGGTGTTTGTTGCAGGTGCAGCCAGGGACGCCAAGCGCCGGAGCTCTCTTCCCAGGGGACGCAATCCTGGGCATAGGGGGGACAAACGCGCAGAACCTGACGCACATGCAGGCTCACCAGCTGATCAAGAGTGCCGGCACCCACCTGCAACTCACGCTCGTCAGGTCGGGCTGGCTGTGTGTGTGGCTGGCTGGCTGGCTGGAGAGATGGATTGATGGGGGCGGGGGGGCGGGGGGGGCGGGGGGGGGGGGATTGCCTTAGTGGTCAGAACATTGGGGGCGGGGGTGATTGCTAGTGGTCAGAACTTTGGGGACGGGATAGCCTAGTGGTCAGAACTTTGGGGACGGGATAGCCTAGTGGTCAGAACAGTGGGACGGGATAGCCTAGTGGTCAGAACATTGCCCTGGCAATTTGACGACCCGAGTTCGATTCCCGTTGGAGGGGATTTTTACCCTTGAGTTAACATCAGTGCTGACTCCACTCTAGCTAAAAGTCTTTCGGATGAGACTTTAAACCGAGGCCCACAGTGTGCGAACGCACGTAGAACATCTTGCGCACACGTTAAATCCTGTTCCGCTTCTCGTAAGAGTAGGCCATTGTGTGCCGGTGGGAACAGATGACATTCACAAAACTGCATACACACGGGGACTGGATGAAAAAAGGCACATGAGTACTTATTCCATTATCCTCGATATAAAAGAATAAAATAAAAATAAAAAAATAAAATAAATAAAACATTGCACTCGCAATTTTGTGGATCGGTGGTCTAGGTGGTAACTCGCCTTGCCTAGAAAACAAAAAGTCCCGGTTGGAGTGTGCGGTGGTTCGTACCTCGAAACCATTTTCCCCCATCCATTAGACCCTGAATGATGGTCTGGGCGCTAGTCTTTCGGATGAGACGATAAACCTGGTCCCGTGTGTTACACATCACTATTTAGCGCACGTAGAAGAACCCACGGCAACAAGGGGGTTGACCGTGGCAAAATTGTGTAGAAAAAAGCCACTCTGGTAGGGAAACAAATACAGTTGCATGCAGGAAAAAGAAAAAAAAATGGGTAGGCGCTGCACTTGTGGCGACGCGCTCTCCCCAGGGAGAGCAGCCCGAATTTCACACATAGAAATCTGCTGTGACATAAAGTGGTACAAAATACAAAATACGAATTTGACGACCCTAGGTCGATTCCCGTTCGAGGGGATTTTTACCACAGGAGTTGACATCAGTGCTGAGTCCACTCTCCCCAAAAGTACTTCAGATGAGACTGTACAGCAAGGCTCCGTGTGCGAACGCACGCAGGAACATCAAGCGCACACGTTAAATCCTGTTCCGCTTTTCGTAAGAGTAGGCCATTGTGTGTCGGTGGGAAAATATGACAAGATTTACTAAACGGCATACACACGGGACTGGATGAAAAAAGCACATGAATGCTTATTCCATTATCCTGGATATAAAAGAATATAACAAAAATAAAATAAAATAAAACATTGCACTCGCAATTTGTGGATCGGTGGTGTAGGTGGTAACCCACCTTGCCTACAAAGCAAAAAGTCTGGGTCGGTGTGTGCGGTGGTTTGTACCCGTTTGGGCCCAAAACCATTTTCCCCCATCCATTAGACCCTGAGTGGTGGTCTGGGCGTTAGTGTTTCGGATGAGACGATAAACCGAGGTCCCATGTGTTACACAGCACTGTTTAGCGCACGTAGAAGAACCCACGGCAAAAAGGGGGTTGACCCTGGCAAAATTCTGTAGAAAAAAGCCACTCTGGTAGGGAAATAAATACAGTTGCATGCAGGAAAGAAAAAAAAAAACGGGTAGGAGCTGCACTTGTGGCGACGCGCTCTCCCCGGGGAGAGCAGCCCGTATTTCACACAGAGAAATCTGCTGTGACATAAAGTGGTACAAAATGCAGAATACAAAATACAAATTTGACGACCCTAGGTCGATTCCCGTTTCAGGGGATTTTTACCCAGGGGTTAACATCAGTGCTGAGTCCACTCTCCACAAAGTCTTTTCGGATGAGACTGTAAAGCAAGGCTCCGTGTGCGAACGCACGCAGAACATCTTGCGCACACGTTAAATCCTGTTCCGCTTTTCGTAAGAGTAGGCCATTGTGTGTTTCGGTGGGAAACGATGACGACAAGATTTACAAAACTGCATACACAGGGGACTGGATGAAAAAAAACACCACATGAGTGCTTATTCCACTATCCCGATATAAAAGAATCAATCAATCAATCAATCAATAAATCAATAAATAGATAAATAAATCAATAAAATAGATGGACGGATGAGTGGCTGGCTAGTGGTTGGCTCAAGACTCGTTTCTTTAAAAATTCAGGGCAGTGCCCCATATCTTTTTCAAAGAAGTGGAGAGAGAGGTCAAGTCTACATCGTTTTGTCGGGGGTTTGGCTAGTTAGATGGTTGATTTGTTGGTGGGTTGGTTTGTTGGTGGGTTGGTTGATTTGGTTGGTCGACCGGTTTGGTTAATTGGTTGGTAATCTGGATATTTGCCTGAAAACTGGCCAGTATCGCCATTGTTTTACTTTTTGGACGGTCGTGGTTATCAGGGTGTTTGCATTTTTTCGCTGCTATACTGTTTGACTATTTTTTTTTATGTAATCATGTATCTGTGGATGTACGTAAACATGTGTAATACCAACCAACCAACCCCACACCTCTCTCTCTCTCTCTCTCTCTCTCTCTCTCTCTCTTGTTTTACGCACCAACTTTCAAGCGGGACAGGGGAATGAGGTGGGGGAGGGGGGGGGGAAGCAGTGAATAATGTTGCCATATCTTTTGTTTTCCTGTTTATGAGGTTTGTCACGTTTTGTTTAATCAAGATATGTGTTTTTGCATTTTGTTGGTACCATCACAGAAACAAGTTGCACTCAATTCTGTTTTCGTTTTTTTTTTCCTTCTTTTTTTTCTTCTTCTTCAAACAGAGGCCAGTCCACAGACTTTTCCGCCATTAAGCCGAAAGGACCTGTCAAGTTCTCTCCCTGGAAACACAACAACTGACGAGGAGTGACCTACCCTGATTCTGCATTTTTTTCTTCTTGGGTTTTTTTTTTCCTTTGCAATTTTCCTGTTTGTTTCACTGTGATTGCTGTCACCACAAGAAAAAATGGACTCCACTTAAAATCTGAAGGATGCAATTTGATTTTTGTTGTTATTGTTGTGGGCAAAGGTAGATGAGATGGGTGTGGCATTGTACTGGATAGTTTTCGTGTTTAGGGAGGTGTGTGTAAGTATGTGTATGTGTGTGCGCGCGCATTCTTTTTTTTAATGAAGACGTTGCTATGTTCAAGCTTAACTAAAAGAAAATGGTTAGAAATAAAACACTGCTTTTAAGACTTAAAAAGTATGCTTTGTCCTTCGTTTTTCATTATGTTGATGGCTGGAACATTTTCTGTCCCAAACCATTGGTGGGCAGTAGTAAACATCTGGTTTAAAACGGGGGGAAAAAACAACTGCTCTTCCTTTAGACTAGCTTTGTTAACAACATAAAAATATATTTCAAGAGGGAAAAAATGTTTGATACATTATTTTACACTTAAAGTAATAAGATTTATTGAAACACGTTCGAAGAAACTTAATTGAATACATGATTAATGCTTTCTTTATCCATTTTTGTTCTTATATTTTGTAATCTTTATGGCATTGGTTTTTTTTTCTCTAAAAAAAATTATGGACAGGTAAAGATGCAAACTGCGCGAGTGTGAATTATGTAACTTGAGATAAAGAAAAAATAATAAAAAGAAAGTTGTACTGATTGTGTGTAGCTTTTAATGAGCAATTAGTGCATACACATTAAGTGTTAATCTAACATCGTGGGGCAAAGATTGTAGGCTCTCTTACAGTCTTAATGTGGTAAATTACAACTAACCAATCATACTACTAAATTGCTATACTCACTCACTGTATTCAATTGGACATAGTTTCAGGGTATTATTCTATTTGATGATATTATGATTTTTTTTTTTAGAGATTATCCTTCCATGTGTGCACTTTTTTTTGCTGACACTCTGGCAAATTAGTTCGGCGCACATGTCATGTTGACAATTGTTCGGAGTATTTCCGTTGTTAGGGAGTAGCAAACCCTTCGCCTCTGTGAGGTAGGCATTTTATCCAATACCATCTCTCTCTCTCTCTGTCTCTGTCTCTGTCTGTCTGTCTGTCTGTCTGTCTCTGTCTGTCTGTCTGTCTGTCTGTCTCTCTCTCTGTCTCTCTCTGTCTCTGTCTCTGTCTGTGTCTGTCTGTCTCTCTTCTCTCTCTGTCTCTGTCTCTCTGTCTCTCGTCTCTCTCTCTCTCTCTCTTCTATCTCTCTTCTTGTGTGTCTCTCTCTCTCTCTTTGTTCAGTGCTGGATTAAATCTGACAGATTTCGTAACACAGCCTAACGTGTAAATGTAACCTTCACCCGCAAAATGAGGCCAATGGACTGAGATTGTTCAGTCACCATGCGTTTCAGAATTTTTTTTCCATGCTATCATGTACGTTGAAATCAGCAAAAGCGTTATATGGTTAGGCGTATATACAATGAATTTCGGGAGAAAGAAATTTTTTTAACGTTTAAAGACACCTAGAAAGAAATTTTAGGAAAGGGCTAGAAGGTATTTTAACAAGGAATCTTCCAGGAATCAGGACAAGGACATTGTCCAGTTTTGTAAAGTAAGTCAATGCTCAGAGGATCAGTTATAAAAATTGTTTAAATTATTTTCGATCAGCAAAACAACAGTTAAGCTTTTAGCTTACAAACTAGAAAAAAGCTTGTTTTTGTTTTTGTCTACATTTGCGAAGGAAGGTTACAAATGCACATTTCGTGGGCAATCAGATTTGGAGCAATGCTATGTGTACAGATGCTTCAAAGCATGATAAAAATGGCTCCTTTAAAACTTCACTTTTGCTTTCTAAAATACACACCTTTTCTACAATTGACCTACATTATGCTTGAGGTCTGTGCTTCAAGCCTTTTCCTGTGCTGTGACTTTGTGGAGTTAGTTCAGTTTTCCTGTTATTGTTGTTGACACCGTTGTCATGTTTTTGTAAGCTATGATTGTCGTTATATAACATGCCACCGTTCCACTGTGCAGAACATGCTAGATTTAATTGCACTGTTTGTATTATTAGTACTTTCATATTTTCTGTGCCTACACGTGTGTGACTTGTCGTATAATAATATGCGACCGTTTCACTGTGCAGAAAATGCTAGATTTATTTGCACTGTTTGTATTATTAGTACTTTCATATTCTCTGTGCCTACACGTGTGTGACTTGTCGTATGATAATATGCGACCGTTTCACCGTTCAGAAAGTGCTAGATTTATTTGCACTGTTTGTGTTAGTACTTTCGTAGGTTCTGTACCTACACGTGTGTGACGTTTACATCGCAATAACAACTTTGTTTTATTGTGTGTTAATGTTACTTACACTGTGACTTGAAACTACGACCTAAACTTACCGGCTATGTTTCCAGTAATTTTGGCTGTTTCAGCGAAACAGAGAAACAAAGTAAAACTAAGAAAAAAAATGACTTTAATTCCAAAGTCGTGTTATCTATGCAAAAAATAAGAGAAGAGAACGTTGATGTTGACTTGTTTTTATCTAAGATCAGATAGAGAGAGTGTGCATTACTGATACTTCAACATACTTATGAACAATTTTGTTTTGAAAGATAGTTTAAGTTAGAAGACTAAAACAATGCTAAACGAAGTGTGAGCAGCACACATTCTTTGTCCTGACATCTTTATAAAGATTTTTGAAGGTCCCTTTCATCCATATAGCTTAAGCTGTTAGGGAAACCTGACCCAAAAGGGTATGCCACACAAATATTTACAAAAATACTTTTATTTACTTGAAGTATTAGCTTGATATTATTGTAGGTGGCATAAACCTTCATTATTGTTTTCGTTCATCCGTCCGTTGATAGTTGTGTGGGTGTTGTTGTTGTTTTTTTCATGCAAAGGTAAAAGCCCTGACAGAATCCGTCCTGCTTGGTGTTTGAATTAATCATCTTTGATTATTTATCTATCTGTTTTAACTCTTCCTCCCGCTAGTGGATGTACAATTGTGTGGGAGTTTGTTCATCCATCTACACAGATTATAAAGATGTGTAAGACAATCGGGATGATAATTATCCTTGTGGCGTGTAAATATGGTGTAAGAATATACATGATCTTTTTTTTTGCAGACAGACAAGAGAAAAATAAAGACACTGTTTTGCTATTTTTGTGAATTATTTGTAAAGGAATATACTTGCCAACACACAGTCACTACACAGATACACAGACACATTCAAGCGGTTGTTGAAGTTTTTTTTTTGAATACAAAGAGTGCAATAAACGTATTTAATCAATTTTTTTTTTTGGGCAAAGTGCAATACCTACCTTTCTGTCCCTTTCGTCAGACACTGTGAAAGCTTATTTTTTGTTGTTGTCGTTGTTGTTGTCGTTTTAAATCATGAGAACATGTGAGAGCGCCTAAACACGAGCAGTCCCCTCCTCCCACCCCCACCCCACTCCACTTCACTTGTATGTACTTATATCACAACGAACCCATAATTTGTTCAGCTGCCTTTTAGTGTACATACATAAAGAAATAAAGAAATACCAGTGCCTTGTGATAGAGTCAAATCACTTTGGGTTTTTTTTTGTGTGTGTGTATTTACAAAACTGTAGCGATTATTTTGCACATTGCCGGAGTTTGTCATAAGAGTTTGAGGAGTCTGAAATAAACACTGCTGAATAGAAAATCATAATTTTGGG
>CM060337.1:21179954-21194954 GCA_030674155.1 Stramonita haemastoma
GAGAGAGAGAGAGAGAGGAGAGAGATACATATACATATATATATATATATTTTAAAAAAATAATGGGTAGGTGCTACACTTGTGGCAACGCGCTCTTCCCGGGGAGAGCAGCCCGAATTTTACGTAGAGAAATCTACTGTGATATGACCTAAAGTGGTATCAAATAAATCTCTGGACAGCAAAAAATAGGAACGGAGGGGAGCAAGACCCCGAAGAAGATAATTATGTGACAGAAATTGCAACCCCGAAACCAAAACAAGAGGCTTGAGGCACTTAGAATTTGCCTGTTTCAACAATCTGAAGGTGGTGAACAGATTAGGTTGGTCTACATAAGCCATTTAGCCACTGGACATGGCACAGCCCAGAAAGAGGTAACCCAATCAAATAGACTACAGCATGGTCAAACGACGCTTTCAATCAAGTGTCAATATTGCAAAGACGAGGAATTTTCCAAAAACCCACATAGAAAGCCATCTTGAGCTTGTGATGATGACGTTTTTAAGACTCCACCTCAGAGAATTAAGAAGCAGCGCAGTTTAAGTATAAAGTTTAATATTTAAAACTGAATGACTCAATCATAGCAGCAAACTTGAAAGCAGTATAGACACAGTTTTGTGTAAATCAGACGATAATTATTAATTGTTTGGGAATGGTCATGTGCAAAAACTGACTGTGTGTAATGGATCAGAAAACAAAGAAAAAAAACCCACCACATGCTACAGGAAGAAGGCAATACACTCTACATACTACAGAAAGACAGAAGAGCGAGGAAGAAGGAACAGTCAGAGGCACGATTACCCCCCCCCTTTTTAGGGATTATTAAACGTTCTGCATGGTCTCTTCTGTTTCTTTTGTTTTTAGTTATCTTATTTATTTCTTCTTTTCTATATTTATTATTTTATATCGAGGATAATAGAATAACACTCATGTGCTTTTTAAATCCAGTCATCGTGTACATGCAGTTTTGTAAATCTTGTCATCTGTTCCCACCAGCACACAATGGCATACTCTTACGAAAAGCGGAACAGGATTTAAAGTGGGCACAAGATGTTCTGCGTGCGTTCGCACACGGGGCCTCGGTTTATAGTCTCATCCGAAAGACTTTTGGGGAGAGTGGAGTCAGCACTGATGTTAACTCCAGGAGAAAAATCCCTCGAACGGGAATCGAACCCGGATCGTCAGATTGCCAGCGCAATGTTCTGACCACTAGGCTATCCCGTCCCCGTGTGGGGTTCCAGTGACATCACAGCTGAGTCATTGACAATGGCTAAAATGTACACAACTTACACAATAGTTATATTGTCTATTGGCGAATAAACATAGGGAATTATTTTTGCTCTCCACTGTCAGCTAAATGATATTAAACACAACCTGTACTGACGTGGCTTCAATGTCATTTTTCTTTTTATCACAGTTGAGATTTTAACATGATGTTTTAAAATTTAACAAAAACAACTACATGTATCAATGAATTGCGTGGTGCACTGCTGATTGGGCTGGTAAAACATTAACCGCAATAAATGTTGCTCATTGTTGTTGCTCTGCGAACACTACCGTAATCATAGTGTTCAATACCTGTGTTTGTTGCCGCTATTAGACCATGTTGTGGAATCCATGCCATGGTGGTTATTTGGGATGTAGTGAATGATTTTAGTTTGGGCTTTTATTTTTATTAAATAATTAGACCTATGTGTTTGTGTCCAGTCCCCTTACCGCTGTCACATTGTTAATGGGCCTGACAACTTACCACAAAAAAATTGTCATTCTCTCTCTGTCTCTGACTGTGTCTGTCTGTCTGTCTGTCTGTCTGTCTGTCTGTCTGTCTGTCTGTCTGTCTGTCTCTCTCTCTCTCTCTCTCTCTCTCTCTCTCTCTCTCTCTCTCTCTCTCTCTCTCTCTCTCTCTCTCTCTTCTCTCTCTCTCTCTCTCTCTCTCCTCTCTCTCTCTCTCTCTCTCTCTTGTGTTTGTCTGTCTGTCTGTCTGTCGGTCGGTCGGTCGGTCGGTCGGTCGGTCTGTCTGATAATTATGTGTGCAAAGTGGACAGCACCTGAAAGACATCTTATTCATTATGTTATTATGCTTGGCTCCGGGTCACATACAAACGCATCGTCATGAACAGTTTGCAAAAGGGGGTGGGTCCGGGTAGGGGGGGGGGGGCAGTTGCTTTGTGCGTGTGTGTGTGTGTGTGAGTGTGTGTGGTGTGAGTGTGTTGTGTACTGTGTGCTGTGTGTGTGTGTGTGTGTGTGTTGAGGGGGGATAGAGTGTGTGTGAGGGGATGTGTGTATGTGTATGTGTGTGTGTTTGTGTGTTTGTGTGTTTGTGTGTTTGAGTGTGTGTGTGTGTGTGTGTGTGTGTGTGTGTGTGTGTGTGTGTGTGTTGTGTGTGTGTGTGTGTTAAGCAATCGCTTTTCTTTGATTTCGTTTTCATACGTTCGCTCTCTCTCTCTCTCTCTCTCTCTCTCTCTCTCTCTCTCTCTCTCTCTCTCTCTCTCTCTCTCTCTCTCTCTCTCTCTCTCTCTCTCTCTCTCTCTCTCTCTCTCTCTCTCTCTCTCTCTCTCTCTCTCTCTTCTCTCGCGCGCGCGCGTGTGTGTGTGTGTGTTTGTGTGTGTGTACGTGCGTGCGTGCGTGCGTTCATGCGTGCGTACGCGCGAGTATGTGTGTGCACGCGCGCGCGCGCGCGTGTGTGTGTAAACATGCTTGTCAATCTTTCCTTTCATTTCGCTTTCATCTTCCCTTTTTTTTTCACCTGCAAGATAATACCGATATGCGTGGCTTGGTCGGGAAGACTACCATACATATCAAGCAAAAATGGAGTGCCAAAAAAAAGCAAACAAACAAACAAACAAACAAACAAACAAACAAACAAACAAGCAAGGAGGAAAGGTGACTATGCAATATTACTGTTGGGCTGGGTTTTTACCCGCCCCCCCCCTCCCCACCCCCTTACCATGAGTCTTGCAAAGTGTACGAATAATATGAAAGCAGTGTACCCGATGTATGAGTGGGTGTGTGAGGTAGGGTGTGTTTGTGGGTGGGTGTGGGTGAGGATATGTCTGGGTGGGTGGGTGGGGTTGAGGGTGGGGGTGAGTGTGTGTGTGTGTGTGTGTGGGGGGTGTGAATGAGTGAGGGTGTGTCTGTGTGTGTGTGTGTGTGTGTTGACGGGGGATAGAGTGTAAGTGAGGGGATGTGTGTGTGTGTGTGTGTGTGTGTGTGTGTGTGTGTGTGTGTGTGTGTGTGTGTGTGTGTGTGTGTGATGAGTATATTGGGGGGAGTGATGGTGTGTGTGTGTGTTTGGGTGTCAGTGAGGGTATGTGTGTGTGTGTGTGTGTGTGGTGTGTGTGTGTGTGTGTGTGTGTGTGTTTGTGTGTGTGTGTGTGTGTTGTGTGTGTGTGTGTGTGTGATAAGAATGGGAACACGAAATGGTTTATTACAGCAGTCTTGTTCAGCCCCTATATATACAAGGACCGAGTGGAGAAGGGGGTGGGTATACCGTGTATTTTGTAAACACATCAAAGGCACGTTTACCGTTATGACAGGGCTACCTTACTTTGGCATGGATATCAGGTAAAGAACGAAAGAAAGAAAGAGAGATAGAAAGATCGAGAGAGAGAAAAGGGGGGGGGGGGGGGACACAGAGAGAGAGTGTGTGTGTGTATGTGTGTGTGTATGTGTGTATGTGTGTGTGTATGTGTGTGTGATGCAGAGAGAGAGAGAGAGAGAGAGAGAGAGAGAGAGAGAGAGAGAGAGAGAGAGAGAGAGAGAGAGAGAGAGAGAGAGAGAGAGAGAGAGAGAGAGAGAGTTTAGATTTGATGAGAGAGAGATTTATTGTTTTATTATTTTATATCGAGGAAAATGGAATAAGCACTCTTGTGCTTTTTTACATCTAGTCCCCGTGCGTATGCAGCTTTTTAAATGTCATCTGTTACCACCGGCACACGATGGCCTACTCTTACGAAAAGCGGAACAGGATTTAAACGTTGTGCGCAAGATGTTCTGCGTGTGTTCGCGCACGGGGGCCTCGGATTAACGTCTCATCCGAAGGACTTTTGGGGAGAGTGGAGTCAGCACTGATGTTAACTCCAGGAGAAAAATCTCCTCGACCGGATTCGAACCCGGGTCGTCGAATTGCCAGCGCAATGTTCTGACCACTAGGCTATCCGTCCCACTAGGCTATCCGAGAGAGAGAAAGAAGCATCCAGAGCACCAATAGAGGGTAATAGCCGAAACTCCCAGACAGTAGGATTGGGACAGTCAGCACGAAACAGATTCAAAAGGAGCATAGGTCACTGTAAACATACTATAAGAGGCTCCATGCATTAAGTCCTTCGGATGAGACTTTAAACTGAGGCCCCGTGTGCGAACGCACGCAGAACATCTTGCGCACACATTAAATCCTGTTCCGACTTTCGTAAGAGTAGGCCATCGTGTGCCGGTGGGAACAGATGACAATATTTACAAAACTGTATACACACGGGGACCGGATGAAAAAAAAGCACATGGTTGCTTATTCTGTTATCCTCCATATAAAAGAAAAATAAATAAATAAATAAATGAATAAATAAATGTTCTACCTGACTTTTAGTACAGCGGTTAATGCAAGGATACTGGGTTAAAACCTGCCAATGAGGGTGAAGGCATGACTCTCGGCATACACATATTTTGGACCTTCCTCTACAATACTGGCATGGGTAATACTATAGTGGCCATTTGTTTCCCACTTAATTTGATACTTAAAGATATTATAGCCCCCTTATTTTAGACCATGACAAGGGTAAATCTTCAACTAACCTACCCTACCCTTCCCTCCCCCCTCCTCACCCTAACCACATCAACATCAACATCAGTGTTGACTCCACTCTCCCCAAAAGTCCTTTGGATGAGACTTTAAACCGAGGCCCCGTGTGCGAACGCACGCAGAACATCTTGCGCACACGTCAAATCCTGTTCCACTTTTCGTAAGTGTAGGCCATCGTGTGCCGATGGGAACATATGACAATATTTACAAAACTGCATACACACGGGGACCGGATGAAGAAAAGCACATGGTTGCTTATTCTGTTATCCTCGATATAAAAGAATAAATAAATAATGAATAAATAAATAAATGAATAAATAAATAAATAAATGAATAAATAAATAAATAAATAAATAAACCAACGGCCCAGGTTCATTTCCCGTTCGAGGGGATTTTTGCCCTGGAGTTAACATCAGTGCTGACTCTACTCTCCCCAAAAGTCCTTCGGATGAGACTACAAACCGAGGCCCCATGTGCGAAAGCATTCAGAACACATTAAATCCTGTTCCAGTTTTCGTAAGAGTCGGCCATTGTGTGTCGGTGAGAACAGATGACAAAATTTACAAAACTGCATACACATGGGGACTGGGACGTAAAAAAAAAGCACCATGAGTGCTTATTCCATTATCCTCGATTTAAAAGGATAAAGAAAGAAAGAAAAGAAAGAAAGAAAGAAAGAAAGAAAGAAGAAAGAAAGAAAGAATGAAAGAAATAAACCTATCCCCTCCCCTCTGGGGGACAGGATAGCCAAGTAATTAGAGCATTGCACTTGCAATCTGAAAACACGAATTCGAAATCCCGTTCAAAGAGATTTCCCCCCTGGAGTTAACATCAGTGCAAACTCCATTCTCCCCAAAAGTCCTTCAGATGAGATTATAAATGAAGGCCTGTGTGCGAATGCACGCAGAACATTTTGTGCACATGTTAGAACTCGTTTCGCTTTTTGAAAGAATAGGCTATTGTGTGCAGGTTGGAACATATGACATTTACAAAACCACATACACATGGGGACTGGATGTAAAAAAGCGCATGAGTGCTTATTCCTTTATAGGGGACGGATAGCCTAGTGGTCAGAACATTGCGCTGGCAATTTGACGACCCGGGTTCGAGTCCGGTCGAGGAAATTTTCTTCCTGGAGTTAACATCAGTGCTGACTCCACTCTCCCCAAAAGTCCTTCAGATGAGACTTTAAACCGAGGCCCCGTGTGCGTACGCACGCAGAACATCTTGCGCACACGTTAAATCCTGTTCCGCTTTTCGTAAGAGTAGGCCATCGTGTGCCGGTGGGAACAGATGACAATATTTACAAAACTGCATACACACGGGGACCGGATGAAAAAAAGCACATGATTGCTTATTCTGTTATCCTCGATATAAAAGAATAAATAAAAGAATAAATAAATAAATGAATAAATAAATACTCAATATAAAAGAATAAATGAATAAATAAACTACCCACCTCTTCCCTCCCCATATCTTGTCACTTTCTCCCTCCCCAAAACCTGCCCCCTCCCTACCCTTACCTCTCTCACCCCTTACTAGCCCCACTCCCCTAATTCTACCCCCCTTTCACCCTACCTCCCCCCCATACCTGACCCCCCTCCCTGCCTTTCCTGTTCTATCCCTTCTTCCCATAACATAGACACTTATAGTATAAAGCAGAATCAACGCTTTATACACATATGGCATGTTTGCAAATATAAACACATGTAAACAAGGTGCATATGCACGGGAAAAAAAATCACAATGCGAAGAAAAAATTGTCATTGGCAAATTGCTGTATAATTTACCACTCTTATAACAAAACAGCTACACAGACTATATGACAAAAACTGAATAACCCTGTGAGAAATGACCCTGTATTTGCTCCTAACTTACCCCCCCCCCCATTACCCCTACCTCCCACCTTAACTCCTTCCCCCTACCTATCTCCCCCTCCACTGCCAGTCCCCCCTTCCCCTCCTCCCAATCCCCGTCCTTCCCCCTACCTATCTTCCCCCTTAACTCTCTCCCCTCCCTAATCAACCCCCTCCTTCTACCCATCTCCTCTTTCCCTTATGTCCTTCCTTTGTCCCCCCTACCAATCTTCCCCCCCCCCCCCCTATCTCCATCCCATTACCCCTCCCTCTTACTATCTTAACTACCTATCTTCCTCCTTAACTATCCCCCAGCTCTTAATTAAACAAAAAAAAAAAGAAGAAAAAACAGAACATGGGAAGATAGACAACACATCTCCTCCAAATTTCGGAGGATTAGAAGTTAGGGGTGATCCCCGCAGAGATCTAAAATTCTCAACCCACAGCTAAGTCTGTTGCAGGTATAGTTTTACAACATATTATGAAACTAACAATTCCAAACTTTAAAGGTGTCTTTTCCTGTATCAGTTCAGAAATAAAAATAAAAACATATTCTAAATCTTTAGCTTCACCCTGTTCCTGTATCTGTCCCTGTTACAGACAGGTAAACAGTAGAGTCTACAATTTTATATAAAAATTGTTGCTTCATTTCCATCAGATACAAACTTTTATCTGGACATCAAAATGATTTAAAAACAATAAAAAGGAATATAACTGTTATTGATGGCCTACAAATGGGAGGTAATATTGTCATAAAAATGAACGTTTTATCATGCACATAGAATGTGTCAAAAATGCTAAATACAGTTGAGCAATTTTTATACATGGCATATAGCCTACATATCATGTTTGCGAATATAAACAAGTAAAGGAGGTTCTTATGCAGGTAAAGAATTCACAGCTTGAAGACAGTAATCACTTCCATTTTATGGTAAAAAAATACCACTCTTAAAGCAAAACACTGACACATGCAGGTGCAAGCTATATAAAATAAATAAATAAATAAAAGAATCCAGGAGCCGAAACTCGAGTAAGGTCAGGCCAAAGGCATGGTTCTTACTCAGAAATGCCTACAAGGCTGCCACTGAAGGACATTATTCTCTAGAATTTATTTTCATTTCAATTTTTAAAAAGTTGAATCTTTGGTAAGTCATTTTTAAAATGGTTTAGAAGTTGGTACCTGCACTTGTTTTTCCTCACTATTTTTTCCTCAAAAAAAAAGAAAAAAGAATGATTGGGTTGTACTGCAGTCGTGATGCTGTGCTTATTTCATTTAGTGTTTGCTTGGGAGAATGTGTTCTTTTTAAAAGGGTGTAGAATGGGATTTGTTTTGTACAATGTCACAAAAGTGACTCAGCAATAATAAAATATTCTGAATGCAATCAATCTTTATGAGACACAGAAATTGAAACTCTTCGAGTTAAAAACACAGTCAAAGCGGAGGATAATATAGTTAACATGGCTAGCATGTCAGTATTTATTATGAATATTTTTGTTTGGGTTTTTTTGGTTTGTTTTGGGTTGTATTTTTCTTTTATTATATATATATATATATATATATATATATATATATAATATATATATATATATATATACAGAGAGAGAGAGAGAGAGAGAGAGAGAGAGAGAGGAGAGGAGAGAGAGGAGAGAGAGAGAGGAGAGAGAGAGAGGAGGAGAGAGAGGAAAAGTGAGAGAGAGAGAGAGAGAGAGAGAGATTTTATCTTGTTTCTGTGTGTCATTTATGGAGGTTTCTTCTGCAACACAGTTGCCATCCTTGTTTGACCCTTATGTTTGGCTGGGGCATTAAAACTAGGAGCAACATAAGAACTGGTTTTCACCTTGTTTTGAATCGTATATGTGACTCCTCCCCCACTCTCTCTCTCTCTCTCTCCCCTCCTCTCTCTCTCTCTCTCTCTCTCCTCTCTCTCTCTCTCTCTCTCTCTCTCTCTCTCTCTCTCTCTCTCTCTCTCTCTCTCTCTCTCTCTGTTGTGTGTGTGTGTATATATATATATATATATATTATATATATATATATATATATATATATATATATATATATATATATACATATATATATATATATATATATATATATATACATAACCTGTCTAAATATCGTATCATATACTCGTGGCTGTAATATGTTCATTCATGCATGGCTAGCTGAGTGTTTGCAAACATGTGTAAAAAATGTGTGTGTGTGTGTGGTGTGTGTGTGTGTGTGTGTGTGTGTGTGTGTGTGTGTGTGTGTGTGTGTGTGTGTGTGTGTGTGTGTGTGTGTGTGTGTTTGTAAATTTGAATTTGTTTAAACTATTTGTGATTTGGTTGCCTGTATAAGAATAGGTTGAATGCAATTACAAGATGCAGTCATATTACTATTATCATCATTTTTATTATCATTGTCATTATGATTCTTGGTATTGTTTTAAGCTGTTTAAGGCACTACAGACTATGAAGGTCATATTAAAACTGTCACCTCATTTACTTTCAATAACTATAAAAACTTCCACTTTCAATTTAAGATCAAGACCTCACACTTTCAAGCATCCAACTCTGTCAACCTGAAAAATAATCACATTAATTCTGTCATCCTGTACAGGCCAACAAAACCAGGCCAAATCCAAGATATCCTGGATTTTTTTAAATTCCCCTCCCCCCCCCTCCCATCAAATTTGCCAGTGACAACTCTCTTCAATGTGTAAGTTGTTTTATGTTTGTTGATTTATGCTGCATAAAGGATATTGCTCAACTGTATTTAGCATTTTTAACATTCTATATGCGTGAAAAAACATTTCATTCTATCTTATGACAATATTACCCCCCTTCTATAGGCTATCAAAACAGTTACATTCCTTTTTTTTTGTTTGAAATCACTCAGAAGTTCAGATACAAGTTTATTTCTGTTAGAAATGAAGCATCAATTTTTATATACATTTGTATACTCTACTGTTTACCTCTCTGAAACAGGGACAGGTACAGAGACAGGGTGAAACTAAAGATTTAGAATATGTTTTTTTTTCTCTTTCTGAACTGATACAGGGAAAAGACACCTTTAAAAATTGAAATTGTTAGTTTCATAATATGCTGTTGTGATGGTGCCGAGAGGTAAGGAAAAGACAGGTTAGGGAAAGAGCGGAACAACAATTCTCAAGCAACAATTCTCAAGCAACGAGTCTCAACAATTGGGCAACAGAAGACTCAGGGGAAGACGGTAGCTGGCTGGTCATTCTTTATTTGTTACTCAGCATTCAGGTACAGGTCGTATGAAGACCGTATGAAGGCAAAAGCTCTAAATTAAGGATACTTATTCACTACACAGCGATAAGATTGCATGGAATATTATCTAATCAAGTCTCCTGTCGCGCTAAGTCTAGCACACTACATCTAGCATACAAACAATATTATTTACAAAATCTCTTACTCACTCACACACACGCGCACGCACGCACACACACATGCATACACACATGGGAGATAATCCCTGTCGCGCTGTCTCACAACGCTAGCTCTACCGGTACTAGATCTACTGCACCTGGCTACATTGTAAAACTATGCACACAAGAACTTTAACTGTGAGTTAAGAATTTGAGATCTCTGCGGGGATCACTCCTAACTTCTAATCCTCCCATGTTTGGAGGAGATGTGTTGTCTATCTTGCCATGATCGTGCTGTTTTTCATGTTTTTGTGTGTTAAATTAAGAGCTGGGGTAATAGGGAAGGTGTGTAAGTCAGATAGTAGGAGGAGCAGGGGAATAGAAAAGGGAGGGTGGGGGAAAGGGGTAGCTGGGTGAGGGATTAGGAGAGGGAGGGAAGGGGAGGGATTAGGAGAGGAAGGGAAGGGGAGGGATTAGGAGAGGAAGGGGAGGGATTAGGAGAGGAAGGGTAGCTGAAGAGAAGGAGGGATAGGAAAGGTTGGGGGGGGGGGGGGGTGATAGGTAAGACCAAAATGGCCCTAGAACTCTTTTGGTTACCTTAACTCCTAGGGGTCACAGATTCATTGTTTCACACGCTAATATTGTTCATTATGTATATGTAAGTATATGCATGCCAATCGGCTTACTGTCACTCTGCATGTCAGAATTTAATCATTGGCAGCTGTGCTATTTGGGGAATATGTCTCGCTCTACTGTAAACGGACGGCCCGCATCTTTCAGCAAATCCAACATCAGCAGGAAGAGGATTTATTTTTTATTAATTAATTAATTTATTTATTCTTTTATATCGAGGATAATGGAATAAGCATTCATATGCTTTTTTTACATCTAGTCCCCGCGTGTATGCAGTTTTGTAAATGTCATCTGTTCCCACCGGCGCACGATGGACTATTCTTACGAAAAGCGGAACAGGATTTAACGTGTGCGCAAGATGTTCTGCGTGCGTTCGCACACGGGGCCTCGGTTTAAAGTCTCATCCGAAAGACTTTTGGGGGGGGAGTGGAGTCAGCGCTGATGTTAACTCCAGAGGGAAAATCCCCTCATTTGTAGCTTTGTGCCCATGAGCCTTGTGTATGGGATGGAAACCTTTGAACTCGCACCAACCTTCACCATATGCACCTTTCAAATACACCGGGAGGCTGTTGATAAGATCAAATGCCGTAACTCACCTAACTATAGAAATGTTGTAGCTCTTGTTCATAGGTTTAAAGCTCAATGCTTTTAAAGATCTTGCAGATGCTTTGCTATGTACTCAAACCAATCCGCCCATCCCCTCTCCCCCCCCCCCCCCCCCCCCCCCCCCCTCCCCACACACACACACACTTAAACACACACACAACACACACACACACACACACACACACACACACACACACACACCACACACACACACACACACACACACACACACACACACACACACTTACTCACCCACGGACATTCTCCCGCCTGATTTCACTAATTAGTGGAAAGATGTTAAACTGAAGAATTATCTAACTCGTGAGGCTGTTTGTTGTTTTCATGCTGGCAGGTTCAAAGGAACCTGTTTGAACAGTCTTTATTTTTTTAATCATTCCGATGAGACTATAAACCGAGGCATCGAGTGCGAACGTACGCGGAACATCTTGCGCACACGTTAAAACCCCGTTCCGCCTTTCGGAAGAGCAGGCCATTGTGTGCCGGTAGGAGCGGATGACAAAATTATTATTAAAAAACAGCATGCACACAGGTGTCGTGTTTAGACACCATCCCTGAGAAAAACATCGGGGAGTTGGAGTCTCAGGGCGGTTCGGGGCTGTATATGGCAACGTTCTGGTAGCTCCTGCGACGGTACTGGAACCATTCTTATCGGCGACTGCCTTTCCAATGGACCTTTCCAGTGGCGTGGAGAGGGGGGGGGGGGGGGGGGGGGTGTCTGCTGCATGGGTAATAGCTTGGCCTCCATACTTACTTACCTAGGCTATGCGCTCTAAATACTAGATATATAGTGCGAAACCCCATAGTCTTCCTAGACTGATGGGTGCCTACTATATACTGTATTTTTTTAAGATTCAAAGCCACTTGGTTCTGCCTCTCTGGTTAAGTCTCCGCTTTGTAGATTTCTTGCAGGTCCACAGTTTGGTTAGATTGGAGTCTGATGTTTCAGAATGTTGTCCATCCGAAACTACAATATATTGCAACACAATACATGATAATACAATACAATGCAATGCTGTGCAATACAATACAATATTACGCAAGACAATGCAATACAATACACTTGTCTTTAAACCCCGAAAACGCTTTATAAGTTATTAAGTATTAAATCAGAAAATAACTTTCCTTTTTTGTGTTGAAATTAATCGTTGTTATGGGTATCTAAAACGCTGGGTTAAAAAAATTAAAATGTTATCATGAAAATTAATTGTGTCAATAAAGTTGATAATACTTTCATAGCGTTGATTTAAAATGTTTTTTTGTGTCTTACACATTTCACTTTGGAAATATCATTTGCAAATTACTCGAACAAACTACTGCATTGCACATTTCTGACACTGTTTGTCTCCCATACTCTGCTTTCCATACCAGATAAACCACGGGAGTGGATTACACTATCATCTGAGTCAGTCATTGAAATGAGATCTTTGCATCCTCCTGAAGTGATGATGCTAATGCCAGAAAGAGGAGAGGTTAAGATTCATTATCATGCATAGTTTCTACCAGAGCGTGTTTCCATAAAGTGACCCCATGTCCAGGATCCTACACAAAAACTATGGAACAGTTTAAGTGCCAAAATATCTGTATTTTAAAATTTAGTTTTAAAAGATCAGTTTATCAGGAACAGAAGTTAATGATGTAAACCTTGCATTATGTCTGCTCTATGAGATTGTCAATTCTTTTTGTTTTGCTTTAGTTGTTTTATGCAAATTGTGGACAGTATTGTTTTCCGTTGTGCGTTCCCCAGCTTAACACTCTGGGGGTCACACAGAATGCGCACTCCGACTCATTCATCCCACCTAGCTGGGAATCACGGTGAGATTCAAACTGCACACTGACTAAGAAGTTTTGCGTGTAGGATTATTTTCAAGTATCTCACCATATAGGCAGCCACACTCCGACTTCAGCGGATTATTTCTCCTTTAAACTAAAGGAGAGCGCAGGTTTGTTATGTTAAGAGCTTGTCATGGCTGAAGGCAGTCAGTCTCAACACAACACTTTACTTTACAACATAACATTTGAGTGCAGGCCTTGGCAATTAGCTGGCATCAATAACTGACAAAGCTTTTGGTCTGGGCCAGTGGACAGTGTTAAGCATAGCTCAGGTATTAGTTAACTGTCCAGCCCTTGCTTTCCCCAAGCAAGGGTAGTGTTGAGCGTGGTTGCCTCTTGTATGGGTGATTTTTTTCGTGCACCTTGGCTTTAGTCCAGTCCCCAAGTTCACCCAGCTGTAAATGGGTATCTTTCCTCTTTTAGGGACGTGGGAGGTAAAGCATCAAAGGAGAGGAGATGGGCGCCGCCCTCAATATGTTGGCTCTTAGAGAAGCTGAGGTCTCTGATGCCTCGCTTCCTATCCACAGCTTAAGTTACAGAACAGCGGTCAAGTCAAACAATGCTAAAATCCGTATTTCATTTCACTCAGAACATTTGCTTAAATAGACTGTTCAGCAGTTTCTATACATGTTCGCTTCCCTGCAGAGATGTCCTTTCTTAGCTTTGTTTGATTTTGCAGGCTTTAATTTGTTGTAAGAAACAACAAAAAAACACACAACAACAACAACAACAACAACAACAAAAAACGAACCAAAGATTATGTGCTGGTTATCAGTTAAACCTCTTGCTTGTGTCTAATCTATCTATCTATCTATCTATCTATCTATCTATCTATCTATCTATCTATCTATCTATCTATCTATCTATCTATCTATCTATCTATCTATCTATCTATCTATCTATCTATCTATCTATCTATCTAATCTATCCCTTAGACTGGCGACCGTGGGGGTACACCTGAAGGCTTCACAACCAGTTCCCCCCATTCCTCTATGTTCTGCCTTTCTCAGGGTTTTGTTGAGTTCTAGGCCTGTCCATTCGCCGGTGTTGTCCTCCCATCTCTTCCTTGGTCTGCCTCTTTTTCTTCCTTCGTGGTCAGTGCCTTGCAGTACTGTTTTTGCAAGTCCTTTTGATCTTGTGACATGCTCTCACCATTTAAGTTTACGCTTCTTTACGATTGATAGAAGGTTTTCGTAGGTACCAATGGTTTGCTGGATTCTGTTATGCACTTGTTTGTTGCTTATGTGGTCTCTGTAGGAGATGCCAATGAGTCTCCGGAAGCATCAGAGTCTCATCTCTACCGCCTGTACTCTTCTCTCCAAATCAGCTGTCAGGGTCCATGATTCACAGGTATACAGGAATACGGATATGACAAGGAAGCGCATTAATCTGATCTTGGTGTTGAGTGAAATATTTTTTATCATACCAGATGGTGTTCAGTTTTGACAGTGCTGTTGTTGTCTGTGCAATCCTGCATACTACCTCTGGCTTGGACCCCTTGTCTGATACAACAGCTCCCAAAATACTTGAAACTTTGAACCGTTTCCAGCTTCTGGTTGTTGACCCTGATATCAATGCTGTAACATTACAGCTATTCTTAAAGCTATGCAAACGATAATTTTGACTCATGACCAATTCTTTAGCCAGAAACTGTCTCATTTGGTACACTTTTTTCTTCGTCGCTGTCGTCGAATGACCAAAAAGCAAGTACTGTTTCTGCAATATAAGCGACAATATATTGCCCAGCAGTTTGACCACATGACAAGTCAAGCGCAGCACACCCGACTTCGGCATAGTAAAGAATTGTTACATTTTAAGTCTTTTCTGGAAAACAAAAAGTAGGAGAACGATCCGCAAAAGCCAAAAAATAGACAAGGAGACGACAGGA
>CM060337.1:21197454-21199954 GCA_030674155.1 Stramonita haemastoma
GTGTGTGTGGTTTGTGAGTGTGTGTGTGTGTGTGTGTGTGTGCGGTGTGTGTGTGTGCGTGTGTGTGTGTGTGTGTGTGGTGTGTGGTGTGTGTGTGTGGTGTGTGTGTGTGTGTGTGTGTTGTTGTCATGAAGTGGGTGTTTTTACTTGGGGTATGGTGTTTTATTTTGCTATATTGGGTTATTTGGGTGTTTTTTTTTAATGTGAAGTATTTCCATCACGAAGGTATAGTCTATTAGATTTTCTTTCATTCCTGGACTAGAGCTCCCAGGTTCGCCAATGATGAAATTTTGCGCGTGCATCTTCCCCCCCCCCCCCCCCCCCCCGCTATGAAGGTAGGCGCATTCAAACTTCAGAGATGTATGTGAGGTACGTTCGTGTTTCCATAACCCTCTGAACGCTGACATTCATCATAGGATCTTTAACGTGCACATTCGATCTTCTGTTCATGTATCATAGACACAAAGAGAACTGAGGCACTGGCAGTTCTGCACTTGAATGTGACCTGGGAGATAGTAAAAATTCCTCAGCTTTAATTCTCCAGACAGTACCAAGTTTCGAACCTAGACTCCATGGACCCTTGGGATTGAAATGGAACGGTTTTAACCACTCGTCAGCCTATGACTAATTTCGCTCTATCTACTACTGATCAGAATCTTAATGTGAGTGACTGGAATTAAATTTCTTCTTTGTTGAATGCTCAGACAGCAACTATTGCTGTCTGTCTCATTGCTATCTGTCTTGTGAAGACGGGATAGCACAGTGGTCAGAACGCTCGCTTTCCCCCAAGTCAAGTTAAACAGCGTCGACCATGGTTACCAAGTGGATGGGTGACTGTTTACGCGCCTTGGCTTCAGTACAGTCTCCCCAAGTTCACCCAGCTGTAAATGGGTACCTGCTCTCTATATGGTCATGGAAGGTAAAGCAGCGAGGGAGAGGAGATGGGCGCCGCCCTCAATATGCTGGCACCTAGAGAAGCTGAGGTCTCTGACACCTCGCTCCCCTACGACCACAAAGCTTACGGGACATCTTTACCTTTTTACCATAATTATGAGGGAACGTTGGTTGCACTGCCGATAAGCGTGCGACAAGTCAGGCCCAGCACATGCGACTTCGATGTGGGAGAGAATTGATATCTTTGAAGTCTTTTCTTGTGGGGGATAAAAAGGCAGGAGAATGGATCAACATGGTAGAAAATTAATAAAAAGTCAAAGATAAGATAGTGTTCAAAGGGACGCAAAATGTATCAGAAACAACACACACACACATACACGCACGCACCACACACACACTCGCACGTACGCACACACACACACGCACGCACGCACACACACACGCGCGCACATACACACACACACACGCACGCACACACACTCACACACACGGAGAGAGAGAAATAGACAGAGACAGAGACAGACAGACAGACAGAAAAAGAGAGGGAGGCAGACAGACAGACAGACAGAGACAAAGGCAAAGAGAGACAGACAAAGAGAAGACAGAGACCGATACAGAGAGAGACACAGACAAGACAGAGACAGAGACATAAAACTCAAACCCGTGTACCAAATGTTTCTTGGGATTAGATGGAAAAGCTGATGGCTGTTTTTTACGCCATGTTCTCCATTAACAAAAGAAAACAAACAAATAACTAAAACCCAGAGAAAGAGGCAGAGAGACAGACAGAAAGAAACAGAGACAGAGAGTGAGTCCTTCCTTCCAAAAAAAAAGAGAAAAAAAAAGACACTTGAACGACGCAAGAGACAGAGAGACAAGACAAAGAAAGAGACGATGTATTGTCCTCTCTTCTCTTGTTTATTCTGTGTATTTTATTTATTTGTTGGTTTATTTTTCTGTATTTCTTTATTCATTTATTCATGCAATTTATTGATTGATTTATCTATTCTTTCTGTCTTCCTTTGTTTTCGAGGAATCCATTATTCCACGTATTTTATTTATTTGTTTTTTTTTTTAAACTATATTTCTTACTTTATTTATTCATGTACTTATGTATTTATTTATTTATTTATTTATTCATATATTCATTCATTCATTCTTTCGTTTATTTCCAGGATAATAGACTGGACTATCTACACTCTTGAGCTATATGCTGCGTTAGTCAGCAAAATGAGAGAGAGAGAGAGAGAGAGAGAGAGAGAGAGAGAGAGAGAGAGAGAGAGAGAGAGAGAGAGAGAGAGAGAGAGAGAGAGAGCAGAGACAGAGACAGAGACAGAGAGACAGAGAGACAGAGAGACAGAGAGAGACAGAGAGAGACAGAGAGAGAGACAGAGAGAGACAGAGAGAGAGACAGAGAGAGACAGAGAGGGGACAGAGAGACAGAGACACAGAGAGAGACAGGAAGACACAGAGAGAGACACAGAGACAGAGACAGAGAGACAGAGAAGACAACAGGATGCCTTGCATGCATAAAATCAACGCTGACAGTGGCCATAGTAAGGGAACAGGAACAAGGAAAACTAGTAGACAGCTAGCTACAGCCACA
>CM060337.1:21207454-21209954 GCA_030674155.1 Stramonita haemastoma
CCTGAGCGCTAGAAGATTCTACAAGGCTGGTATTATGAGCGCTAGAAGATCCTATAAGGCTGATCTGAGCGCTAGAAGATTCTACAAGGCTGATATTATGAGCGCTAGAAGATTCTACAAGGTTGACCTGAGCGCTAGAAGATTCTACAAGGCTGATATTATGAGCGCTAGAAGATTCTACAAGGCTGATATGAGCGCTAGAAGATTCTACAAGGCTGACAGCGCTAGAAGATTCTACAAGGCTGATATGAGCGCTAGAAGATTCTACAAGGCTGATATTATGAGCGCTAGAAGATTCTACAAGGCTGATCTGAGCGGTAGAAGATTCTACAAGGCTGATATTATGAGCGCTAGAAGATTCTACAAGGCTGACCTGAGCGCTAGAAGATTCTACAAGGCTGATATGGGCGCTAGAAGATTCTACAAGGCTGACAGCGCTAGAGGATTCTACAAGGCTGATCTGAGCGCTAGAAGATTCTACAAGGCTGATATTATGAGCGCTAGAAGATTCTACAAGGCTGATCTGAGCGCTAGAAGATTCTACAAGACTGATATTATGAGCGGTAGAAGATTCTACAAGGCTGATCTGAGCGCTAGAAGAT
The DNA here is from genome assembly GCA_030674155.1 of Stramonita haemastoma. Classification (NCBI taxonomy): domain Eukaryota; kingdom Metazoa; phylum Mollusca; class Gastropoda; order Neogastropoda; family Muricidae; genus Stramonita; species Stramonita haemastoma. The sequence continues at coordinate 21,208,057 of CM060337.1, forward strand.
TCTACAAGGCTGATATTATGAGCGCTAGAAGATTCTACAAGGCTGACCTGAGCGCTAGAAGATTCTACAAGGCTGATATGGGCGCTAGAAGATTCTACAAGGCTGATCTGAGCGCTAGAAGATTCTACAAGGCTGATATTATGAGCGCTAGAAGATTCTACAAGGCTGATCTGAGCACTAGAAGATTCTACAAGGCTGATATTATGAGCGCTAGAAGATTCAACAAGGCTGATCTGAGCGCTAGAAGATTCTACAAGGCTGATATTATGAGCGCTAGAAGATTCTACAAGGCTGATCTGAGCGGTAGAAGATTCTACAAGGCTGATATTATGAGCGCTAGAAGATTCAACAAGGCTGATCTGAGCGCTAGAAGATTCTACAAGGCTGATATGGGCGCTAGAAGATTCTACAAGGCTGATCTGAGCGCTAGAAGATTCTACAAGGCTGATATGGGCGCTAGAAGATTCAACAAGGCTGATATGGGCGCTAGAAGATTCTACAAGGCTGATCTAAGCGCTAGCAGAATCTGCCAGGCGTGCAAAACATAAAACTAAAAACTGACCACTGATGCAATGCAATCTATTATGGGGTGGAGCGTCACAAATATGTTAAAGTACTATACGTGTGTGCCAGAGAAAAAAATATGTTAAAGTACTAAGCTAACGAACAATTCCGTCAAAGTGTTACAGAGTAAAAACATCTGCCAGACTAGACATTTCGTATAAAAGCATTTTATCCTTTGACAGCCGGAAAGCTTTGTTCATTAAAGTTGTTCAATATATTGATGTACAAACAGTTCAAGTGGGTCAGTTTCTATGAAAACATCCACTAAACAAAATCAAATTTAACCATGTATGTCGTTTGGTTGTGCCTTTTTTTTTCTTATAAACATGCGCCTCTTTGTATACAGGCTAGTGGCGTTATTTAAAATTCTCTCTCTCTCTCTCTCTCTTCTCTCTCTCTCCTCTCTCTCTCTCTCTCTCTCTCTCTCTCTCTCCTCTCTCTCTCTCTCCTCTCTTCTCTCTCTCTCTCTCTTCCTCTCTCTCTCTCTCTCTCTCTCTCTCTCTCTCTCTCTCTCTCTCTCTCCTCTCTTCTCCTCTTCTCTCTCTCTCTCTCTCTCGGATAACTTCACCTTCACAAATATTTTGGTTTAAATCATGATCTAGGTCTTCTGAGAGGTCATTTTCAAAACTGATGTCCTCTTCTTGGGTTAGATTACTGTTTTGATATAAAGATTTAAAGTGGTTAAACCACTCGTCCAGGCTAATTTTATTATCAACTTTTTGTTTGCCCCCACATCCCATGTTTCTCAAAAGTTTCCAAAATTGTGGTGACTCATTCATTTCTTTTACTAAGTTATCTGTTTGCAATTTCCTAAACATTCGTTTTTTCATCTTCAACTGATATCTATACCTTTTCCTTGCTTCGACATATACTATTCTATCCTCTTCTTTACGAGATTTTCTAAAAATGTTAAGTTTTTTCCGACTTTCTTTCTTTAAGTTATAACATTCCTCATCAAACCATACTGATTTTCTCTTTTTCTTAGCTGAGAGTACCTTAAACATGCCATTTCTAAACTTAAGACAGGAAAAGCATGTGGTATAGACAGTATCTCTGCTGAAATGCTGAAAGCTGGTGGAAATATTGTTTATAAATTTCTAACAAAATTATTCAATAATATCTTTGACCAAGGAATCTATCCTGTTCAGTGGTCTAAAGCTATAATAATTCCAATATACAAAAAGGGGGACCCAGATAATGTTGATAACTACAGAGGTGTATCTTTATTAAGTATAATTTCTAAGTGTTATACTTCTATACTAAATACTAGACTATATACCTGGTTAGAAAATAATAACTTGATTTCAGATAAGCAAGCTGGATTTCGGAAAAGG
>CM060337.1:21217454-21222454 GCA_030674155.1 Stramonita haemastoma
AGACAGAGACAGAGAGAGAGAGACAGAGAGAGACAGAGAGACAGAGAGAGACAGAGAGACACAGAGAGAGGTTTATACATCGTTTACTTAGGATTTTCTTTCTTTAATGACATTTTGTGTTGAATGTATCACACTTGTTTCTCCCATTATAGTTATACTTTAGTTCCCGTTTGTCTGTGTGTGTGTGTGTGTGTGTGTGTGTGTGTGTGTGTGTCTGTATCCCATTCATTTGTCTTTCTTTCTTTTTTTCTCTACCTGTCTTTCTATCTGTCTGTCTGTCTGTCTGTTTGTCTGTCTGTCTCTCTGTCTCTCTGTCTGTCTCTTCTCTCTGTCTCTCTGTCTCTCTGTCTCTGTCTCTTCTCATCTCCATCTCATCTCTCTCTGGTTTATGTACACGTTAATCCTGGGATTTCTGTTCAGGTTTAATTATGGTGGTCGTTAAACAGACAAGGTGTATAGTATCTCAAAACTCCTTGCTGATGCTTCATACGTAGTGTCGTCTGGGCTGTGATATGGCTCTTTAGCTCACTGCATTGCTAAGCTTTGCTGGTGGCAAATTAACAGTGTGTTTTTACACGTCAGTGCGAGATGGACTCTGTGTGTAGTGTGTGTGTATGTATGTGTGTGTGTGTGTGTGGTGTGTGTGTGGGTGTTGTGTGTGTGTGTGTGTGTGCGCGCACGCGCATGTGTGTGTATGAGTATGTAAGTCAGTCTAGACTATCTTGGGTAGCCTGGCCGGTTGGAGAGTTGCGTATTGCACCCATGATCCCTCCAACGGGAATCAAACCCGGGTCGTCAAATTGCCAGCGCAATGTTCTGACCACTAGGCTATCCCGTCCTCAAGGCTATCCGTCCTCATGAAAGCACATGAGCGCCTTGTCCATTATCCCCGAAAAAAGAGATTCGATAAAATGTAAAAATCAATAACCTGTTGATTTGTCTGTATGCATGCGCAATAATGAATGCTGGTGATGAAAACGATATATTGTGTTAATATTTAGTGTGTGTGTGCGTGCGTGCGTTGTGTGTGTGTGTGTGTGTGTGCGTGCGTGCGTGCTGATGCGTGCGTTCGCGTGTGAATGTGCGTGCGTGCGTGCGTTGGCGTGTGAATGTGCGTGTGTGTGTGTGCGCGCGCGCGCGTGTGTGTGTGCGTGTGTGTGTGTGTGTGTGTGCGTGCGTTCGTGTGCGTGCGTGCGTGTGTGTGCGTGCGTTCGTGTGCGTGTGTGTGTATGTGTGTGTGTGTGTGTGTGTATGTGTGTGTGTGTGTGTTGCAGTGATGCAGTGTGGCTTTGCCTTTCTGGAGGCGGGGTCGGTGAGGAGCAAGAACTCCACCAACATCCTGATCAAGAATCTCCTGGACTCCTGTCAGTATAGTCTCTTCCCCATGCATCCTCTCTCCCTTACTTTCTCGTAAATTTAGATCCACACCTGCGAATTGTGCGACGTTCTGTATCATGTGGGGGGGGGGGGGTCAAAAACCCTCGGCTGCATACACTTTGCCCCGCCCGTAGTGGTAAAATGTAAACTTTTAAGCAGCCTCTTTTTAAGAGGTCAAATTCTTACTGTCTGACCGTGTTGTCGATGCCGGGAAGTTGTACAGAATCGCGGCTGATCAAATATCTGCAGTGTGTTCCATCAGATTTCTTTTTTTTTTGCAGAAGGATCATCTTCCTCTTGCTGGGATGCAATCAATTTGTTGTTGTAGTTGTTGGTGGTGGTAGATGGTTAGGGTTAGGTGGTGGTGGTGGTGTGTATTTTTGTTGTTACTCTAATGATGCGCATTTCCCGCCTACACTCTGGGGGGGACACCCAGAACATCACTCTTCCATACTCCTCCCACCAGGGAATGAATCACTGTATACAATATTGTATAAGTACACACTGGATGAGGAGTTTGCGTTTTTGGACTGTTTTGAAAGCAACTCACCATACAGGCAGCCATACTCCGACTGCTGATGATTTTTTTTCTCCTAAAAGGAGAGTGCAGGCTGTTATACAATTGTCACCATTTCTTAGTGTGAACGCGCAGAGGTATTGGTTTGACAACAAATAGGTGCTGACGTCGCGTCAAATGCCTCTTATTAGCTCGTTCACACACACGCATCCACGCATGCACGCGCGCGCGTGCGCGCGTGCACACACACAAACACACAAACACACACACGAACACACACACGAACACACACACAACACACACGAACACACACACAAACACACAAACACGAACACACACATACACACGAACACACACACCACACGCACGCACGCACCACGCACACACACACACACACACACACACACACACACACACACACACACACACACACACACACACACACCACACACAAACAGGCTGTTATGCTAAGAGCTTGTGTAGGCTACAGTGCTAAAATGATGATACCTTAAAGCATAACAAGAACAGTTTTAATGTCGGCCTTGAAACTTTGCCGACAAAGTGTTTCGCCTTGAGCCGCGGAATGAGGCCCCGGTGTAGGCCCCAAAATATGAAATAGTTGTCGTTTGTTGATTGGCTGGTTTGTTTATTTATTTACTTATGTGTTTATTTGTTGATTTATTTATTTATTTACTTACTTATCTTTTTTTCTTTTATTGATTTTTTTATCCTGTTATTTTTTTTATTCATTTTTTTCTTTCGAGAATGTTGGAATAAGCACTCATGTTCTTTTTTTATATCCAGTCCCCCGTGTGTATACAGTTTTGTAAATCTTGTCATCTGTTCCCACGGCACACAATGGCCTACCCTTACGAAAAAGGGGATCAGGATTTAGTGTGTGGGCAAAATGTTCTGCGTGCGTTCGCACACAAGGCCTTGGTTTATACTCTCTTCCGAAGGACTTTTAGGGAGAGTGGAGTCAGCACTGATGTTAACTACCAGAAGAAAAAATCCCCTCGAACGGGAATCGAACCCGGGATGGCTGGTTAATTAAACGAGTGAGTGGGTGGTTGGTTGGTTTGCGGGGTTTTTAGTTTGTTTGTTTGGGTTTCTAGTTATTTCCCTTTCTTTTTAAGAAAAGCAAAGTCGGCTTTTTTTTTTAAGTAAAAGATTAAAGTATTAACAGCCATCGAGTTACAAAAACGAGTGCGTCACAGCAAACTAAATGATGTTAATCTTTGTAATGGGAGTTAGGTCAGTAATGACGTGTGCATTTGGGCTTTTCCGTTCTTTTTGGTTTTTTTTCTTTTTGCCCCCCCCACCCTCCCGCCCCCCTCTTTTCCTTGATTTGAATGAGCATAAAATCTCATAAAGTAATTGATTCATGAGACTGGTGTCAGAAAATTTTAGATTTTTTTTTCAGTACAGAAAAAAATCTCTTACACTCTGTTTATGTAGGGAAAAAAACCTTCTTACACTCTGTTAATGTAGAAAAAAAACATCTTACACTCGGTTAATGTAGAAAAAAAACATCTTACACTCGGTTAATGTAGAAAAAAACCTTACACTGTTAATGTAGAGAAAAACCTTACACTTTGTTAATGTAGAAAAAAACCCTTACACTCTGTTAATGTAGAAAAAAAACAACCTCTCACACTCTGTTAATGTAGAAAAAAACCTCTTACACTTTGTTAATGTAGAGAAAAAACCCTTACACTCTGTTAATGTAGAGGAAAAACACCTTACACTCTGTTAATGTAGAGGAAAAAACCTTACACTCTGTTAATGTAGAGGAAACACCCTTACACTCTGTTAATGTAGAGGGGAAAACCCTTACACTCTGTTAATGTAGAGGGAAAAACCCTTACACTCTGTTAATGTAGAGGGAAACACCCTTACACTCTGTTAATGTAGAGGGAAAAACCCTTACACTCTGTTAATGTAGAGGGAAAAACCCTTACACTCTGTTAATGTAGAAAAAAACCCTCTTACACTCTGTTAATGTACGGGAAAAAAAAAACTCTTACACTCTGTGTCATAAATACAACCAATGAATCCTTTTACGCTCTGTCAACAGTACAAAAAAGTATGGTATACTCCGTCATCAATACAGAAAGAAAAAAAATTGCTCTCTGTCATCAATATCGAAAAACCTCTTACACTTTGCCAACAATACAGAAAAAAACACCCTCTTACACTCTATACAGTTAATTTTGTTTGTTTGTTTGTTTGTTTTGTTTTGCTACTGTTGTTTAGAAGAAGAAGAAGAAGAAGAAGAAGAAGAAGGAAGAAGAAGAAGAAGAAGGAAGAAGAAGAAGAAGAAGAAGAAGAAGAAGAACAACAACAACAACAAAAACAACAACAACAAACGACAAGACAAGACAACAATAGCAAGAAGAAAAACGAATAACAACAACAACAACAACAACAACAACAACAACAACAACAACAACAACAACAACAACAACAAGAGCAACAAGAAGAAGACGAAGACGAGGAAGGTAGAGGAGGAGGAGAGAGAAGAAGAAGAAGAAGAAGAAGAAAGAAGAAGAAGAAGAAGAAGAAGAAGAAGAAGAAGAAGAAGAAGAAGAAGAAGAAGAAGAAGAAGAAGGACAACAACACAACAACAACAACAACAACAATCAACAACAACAATAACAACAATAACAACAAAAACACCACCACCAACACCACCACACCAACACCACCACCAACACCAAACAAAAACAAACACCACACACAGAAAAAGAAGATTAATCAAAGCTTCTTTTTTTGCAATCTTTTCTCTCTCTCTCAAAACAGTCGTGGCAGGAGGTGGCTTACTGGGTATTCGGGTTCGCGTTCGCTTACGGTCCGGGCAATGCGTTCATCGGCTACAGTGGTTCGCTTCTGCCTGGATGCCGGAGACTCAGTTCGCTTCCTTCTTCTTCCAGTATGTCTTTGCTGCCACCGCTGCCACTATCGTCAGCGGGGCCTTAGCTGAACGCTGCGAATTCGTGGCTTACTTCGTGTACAGCTTTCTGATTACTGGTAATATTATTTTTTTCTTCTCATATTTATTTATTTATTCTGGTGTTTTAGTTTAAATGTGGGTGTGTGTGTGGGT
>CM060337.1:21229954-21232454 GCA_030674155.1 Stramonita haemastoma
TAAATAGCACCATCTGCCCCCCCCCCCTCCACCCGCCCCCCCTACCTAGGTTGGGCTGGGATGGATTATTTAGCAGCTGAGAGGAGCTGAAAGTGGGGGGAGGAAACTGACAGCTGTGCAACTTCCTATGAAATTCCACTGTTCTTCTTTCTTTCTCCCTCTCTCAGTTCGCGGCATTGGGCGGTTTTATCCTTCTGTTCGGTTTCCTGGCTTTTAACGGGGGATCCGAACTGCAGATCAGCGGGGCCAACAGCGGGGCCAAAGTGGCCATAGCCGTGGTCAACACCATCATCTCGGGGTCAGTGTCCGCCTTCTTCACCATGCTGATGCAGAAGACTGGACTCTTCGGCAACTCCTGTTGGAGCCTCTTGTCCACTCTCAATGGGGCCCTGACTGGGATGGTACGTACGTACCTTGTATGTTGGTGATGAGTTAGAGAGAGAGAGAGAGGAGAGAGAGAGAGAGAGAGAGAGAGAGAGAGAGAGAGAGAGAGAGAGAGAGAGAGAGAGAGAGAGAGAGAGAGAGAGAGAGAGAGAGAGAAGAGAGAGAGAGAGAGAGAGGTTTGGATAGGTGTTTGTGCAAGTTGGGGTGTTTTTGGCTGTTGTTGTCGTTGGGTTGGGTTGGGTTGGGTTGGGTTGGGTTGAGTTGGTTTGGTTAGTTGGTTGGTTTGGTTGGGTGGTTTGTTGGATTGGTTGGTTTGGTTGGGTTGGTTGGGTTGGTGGTTTGGTTGGGTTGGTTGGGTTGGTGGGTCAGTGGTTTGTTGATTGGTTGGTTGGTTGGTTGGTTGAGTAGTTGCTTGGCTGGCAGGTCGGCTGGTTGATTGCTTTGTTGATTGGCTAGTTGTTTGAGAGGTTGATTGACTATGAAACTTAATCTCCTATTTCAGTTTTCCTTTTACCCCCAAGAGATACTGCAGTGTGTGACATAATCAATTTATCTATCTATCTATCTATCTATCTATCTATCTATCTATCTATCTATCTATCTATCTATCTAATCTATCTATCTATCTATCTATCTATCTATCTATCTATCTATCTATCTATCTACCTATCTACCTATCTACCTATCCATCCATCCATCCATCCATCCGTCCATCTATCTCTATCTCTCTATCTCTATCTGTCTATCTGTCTATCTGTCTATCTGTCTATCTGTCTGTCTATCTATCTGTCTACCTATCTATCTATCTATCTATCTATCTATCTATCTATCTATCTATCTATCTATCTATCTATCTATCTGTCTACCTATCTGTCTATCTATCTGTCTGTCTGTCTGTCTACTATCTATCTATCTATCTATCTATCTATCTATCTATCTATCTATCTATCTATCTATACATACATACATACATACATACATACATACATACATACATACATACATACATACATACATACATACATACATACATACATACATACATACATACATATATTAAATGTTATAAGGTAAAGGTGTCCCATAACCTAGGCGGTCGTAGGGAGCGAGGTATCAGAGACCTCAGCTTCTCTAGGGGCCAGCATGTTGAGGCGGCGCCCATCTCCTCTACCTCACTGCTTTACCTTCCCTGACCCTAAAAGGGCAGGTACCCATCTACAGCTGGGTGAACTGGGAGGACTGTACTGAAGCAAAGCACGCTAACGGTCACCCATCCAACTGGCAACCACGCTCGACGCTGCTTAACTTGACTGGGGGAAAGCGAGCGCTCTGACCACTTTGCTGTCCCGACCCTATACATGATTATACATATATAAATAATATAATAATATACATAATCATAGATCCTGGCCGTCTCCTCGTGCAGGTTTCTGCCTGTGCGGGCTGCAATGCCTACTATCCGTGGGGTGCGGCCATCCTGGGGTTTCTGGCCTCAGTGGCCTATAAACTGACCTCCTGGCTGATGGTCAAGATGAGAGTGGATGACCCTTTGGACGCGGTGGCCGGTAAGTCTAGAGCCTTTGCCTATCCGCCTGTGTGTCTGTATTTTGTGTTTTGTGTTTTGTACCACTTTATGTCACAGCAGATTTCTCTGCGTGAAAATCCGGCTGCTCTCCCTGGGGAGAGCGCGTCGCCACAAGTGCAGCGCCTACCCTTTTTTTTCTTTCTTTTTCCTGCTTGCAACTGTATTTGTTTCCCTATTAGAGTGGCTTTTTCTATAGAATTTTTCCAGGGTCAACCCCCTTGTTCCCGTGGGTTCTTTTACGTGCACTAAATAGTGATGTGTAACACACGGTTCGGGACCTCGGTTTATCGTCTCATCCGAAAGACTAGCGCCCAGACCACCACTCAGTGTCTAATGAATGGGGAAAAGTACGTTTTGGTCTTTCGTGTTTCAAGTCTTGTTGTGCGTCTGTAAGTTTATTTGTTGGGACGGGATAGCTCAGGGATCAGAGCACTCGACTTTCCCCAAGCTAAGGTTAAGCAGCATTGAGCGTGGTTACCAAGTGGATGGGTGACTGTTTGCCCGCCTTGGATTCAGTACAGGTCCCCAGCT
>CM060337.1:21237454-21239954 GCA_030674155.1 Stramonita haemastoma
ACCTACCTACCTACCTACCTCTGTACCTACGCAGGTCTGGACATCCCGAAGCACGGGGAGCCAGCCTACCCCCTGGAGTCCTACGGTCACGGCCACATCGAGCGTGTGCTGCGGGTCCTGGAGTCAGGGCAGCTGGAGTACTTCCTCCAGGGTGAGTTGAGGGCTCCGGTCTCTGGCTGACCTGACCTGACCTGACCTGACATGATGTGACATGATGTTACCTGACCTGGTCTTATCTGATCTGATCTGACATGATGTGACCTGATCTGACATGATTTGACCTGACATGATGTGACCTGACCTGGTCTGATCTGATCTGACATGATTTGACATGACCTGACCTGGTCTGGTGTGACCTGACTTGACCTGACCTGGTCTGATCTGACATGATGTGACCTGACATGGTCTGATCTGACATGTGACCCGACCTGATCTTGCCTGACCTGACACATATGACCTGATCAGACATGACCTAGCCTGACCTGACCTGACCTGATCTGACCCGATGTGACCTGACCTGACCTGACCTGACCTGACCTGACTGCTAGGTATTATCAGGATTATCGGTGTGATGTGTTCTGTTGTTGCCGTTGTGTGTGGTTTGGAGTGTGTGTTGTGTGATGTGTTGTGGTGTTGTGTTGTGTGGTGTGGTGTGGTGTCGTGTCGTGGTGTGGTGTGGTGTGGTGTCGTGGTGGTGTGGTGTTGTGGTGTGGTGTGCTGTCGTGATGGTGTGGTGTCGTGGTGTGGTGTGCTGTCGTGATGGTGTGGTGTCGTGTCGTGGTGTGGTGTGGTGTGGTGTCGTGGTGGTGTGGTGTTGTGGTGTGGTGTGCTGTCGTGATGGTGTGGTGTCGTGGTGTGGTGTGGTGTCGTGATGGTGTGGTGTGGTGTGGTTTGGTGTGGTGTGGTGTGGTGTGGTGGTGTGGTGTAGTGATGGTGTCATCTTGTAGGGTGTGGTGTTAAGTGGCGTGGTGGTGAAGTGGTGTGGTGCGGTATGGTGTTATATGGTGTTGTGGTGGTGAATTGTGATGTGGTGTTATGTGGTGTGGTGATGGCTTTATATGGTAGGGTGTGGTATGGTGGGGTTTGGTGTGGTTTAGTGTGATGTGGTGTGGTGGTGGTGTATTGTGATGTGGTGTTGTGTGATGTGGTGATGGTGTTATGTGATGTGTTGTTGTGTGATGTGGTGACGGTGTTATTATTTTTATGTATTTATTTATTTATTTATTATTCTTTTATATCGAGGATAATAGGATAAGCACTCATGTGCATTTTTACACATCCAGTCCCCTTGTGTATGCAGTTTTGTAAATCTTGTCATCTGTTCCCACCGGCACACAATGGCCTACTCTTACGAAAATCGGAACAGGATTTAACGTGTGCACAATATGTTCTGCATGCGTTCGCACACAGGGCCTCGGTTTATAGTGTCATCCGAAGGACTTTGAGGGAGGGTGGAGTCAGCACTGGTGTTAACTCTAGGAGAAAAATCTCCTCGAACGGGAATCGAACACGGGTCGTCAAATTGCGAGTGCAATGTTCTGACCTCTAGGCTATCCTGTTGTACGTCCCGCGTGCGCGTGCGCGCGTGCGTGTGTATGTGTGTGTGGTGTGTGTGTGTGTGTGTGTTTTATGGTACTGTGTTTAAATAATGGTTAAAGATTGCATGCATAAAAACTATAAACTATGTTGTTAAGTTTTAATTTTTGTTTTCTTGTTTTGAAATGACAAAAAATAATATCTCATATCCCTGAAAGGATGACAGGAAATAGACTATAAGTTATCATTTTTCCCCTCCATTTTCTCCCTTAAGGTCATCAAGGAACAGAAAACGAAGGTAATTTATATTTATCATTAATTCATGTTTATCATTAACTTCTGTTTATAACCAATTAGCTTCTAGGCCTAGCTGACGTCAAACGTGCTTCTCTCTCTCTCTCTCTCTCTCTCTCTCTCTCTCTCTCTCTTCTCTCTCTCTCTCTTCTCTCACCTCTCTCTCTCTCTCCTCTCTCTCTCTCTCTCTCTCTCTCTCTCTCTCTCTCTCTCTCTCTCTCTCTCTCTTCTCTCTCTCTCTCTCTCTCTCTCTCTCTCTCTCTCTCTCTCTCTCTCTCTCTCTCTCTCTCTCTCTCTCTCTCTCTCTCTCTTCTTCCTCCCGGCGCTTTTCGATTTCTGCTTCTCCCCCCTCTCGCCCCCCCCCCTCACCTGCTTTCTTTTCATTTCTTATTTTCTGCAAAGGCTAGTCCATGAGCAGAGTATTTGTAATGTATTTGTTTTCTTTGCTTTTGAATTTGCTTGTGTATTTATTTTACAAAATCCATCATGATTATTTCCACTTCATCTTGTTTCAGTTTGTTTAGTTCATGCCTATGATTATTCGATTGACTTGTTAATTGATTTTTTTTTTAAGTATTCATTTATCTGTTGATTTGAATATTTATGTATTAAAATTTATTCATTTATTCGTTTACTTATGGACATGCACATTTTCTTTACTGATATAATT
>CM060337.1:21244954-21249954 GCA_030674155.1 Stramonita haemastoma
CCTCTATATTTCTTTATGTACTTTTGATAGAAGTTTACATAGGCTACTGGAAAGGGAATAAATAGCTCAGTGGTAAGAGCACTCGCTCTCCCCAAACTGGGGTTAAGCAGCATTTGAGCGTAGTTAGCTCTGACGGGTCACCCTTCTAGCACATTAGCATCAGTACAGTCCCCCAGTTCCCCCAGCTGTGTGAATGGGTACCTGCCCTCCTTAGGGTTAGCTAGGGAAGGTAAAGCAGCGAGGGAGAGGAGATAGGCGCCACACTCAATATGCTGGCATCTAGAGAAGCTGAGGTCTCTGATATTTCGTGGCTAAAATGCTGATGGGAACACCTTTATTGTTTCTCTATAGGCGAAAGATAGTTATAAATTATGAGAAGCATCCCGCTGCAATGTACAAGCCCGCCTCCCCCCCTCCTCCCCATTTCCCATCTTGCCCATTGGAGATGCTGAGGGCTCTTTCAACCCCCCCCCCCCAAAAAAAAAAAAAAAAGTATAATGATAAGCATGCCCACTGTCTGACAATTATTGTAAATGAAAGTTTTCAGTCCTTACGATTGTTTTGTTTCTTTCTCTCTCACTCGGTCTGTCTGTCTGTTTGTCTGTCTGCCTGTCTGTCTGTCTGTCTGTCTGCCTGTCTGTCTGTCTGTCTGTCTGTCTGTCTGTCTGTCTGTCTGTCTGTCTGTCTGTCTGTCTCTCTCTCTCTCTCTCTCTCTCTCTCTCTCTCTCTCTCTCTCTCTCTCTCTCTCTCTCTCTCTCTCTCTCTCTCTCTCTCTTTCTCTTGTGTACTTTCTGCCTTTCCAGTCAATTTTCCAATCTTTTTTGTCAAATATGTGTAACAGCTTTCTTTTTTTTTCTCAGTAGACATGACATGACATGACATGACAGTGTGCCACTGTGGTTTGGTTTGGTTTGGAACACCAAGTCATAACACCATGAATACGGGAGTGGGCACAATACTATTTTGCCCATACGATGATTCACATAATTATAATTTTTTTTATTACTACAAAGTGTTTATCTTTTCCTACAAATAAATTTGTGTGTATGTAACCTTTGGGGGTGATAGGTTTGAAAACAGAGTGGCTAGCTTCTTCAAGGAGCAAAGCCCGGTTTTTATTTGTTTGTTTTATTGCTGTGATACATCAAATAATTAGGACACTATGTCCTTTTATTTTTAGGTTGGCTGGGGCTAGATACTTGGAGGATTGGACAGTTTTAGATTCTTTTAAAAAATATTTTTTCTTAATTTTCAAATAGAATACCAAAAAAAACATAATTCAGAAACATACCCTCTATGCCCACAAGCACACGAACTATTACCAACTACCAATTACAGCAAGGAAACCACCCAAAAAACCATCCTAGAAAGTCATCAGAACAAAACAAGACTACTATCATCGTTACCAACACCCCCTTTCTGAATCCACTAATTGTGTACAGAAACATGGTCACTAAGGGGAACAAAAACAAACAAAACTACCAAACATACAAACAGGTTAGTCTCATACCAATAGTATCGATTACATCCAAAAGTGTGCTATATGCGTACGTATAATACATAATATATACATACAGGTTTTAGATTGTTAACTTAAGACTATCGGTGTGAGTCGCTGGACTAGAATGATTGGGAGGAAATGAGGATTGTTGGTTGAGCCGAAAGACTATCCCTAATGTGGCCTTTGTGGTCGGTGCATCTAAAAACAGCATGGCATGAAAATAAAGACGTGTGGCAGGTCGGTTAGAAGAACTTCAACGGTCGCGGAGACCTTTGACAAAGCAAAACAAAACAAACAAACAAAACAAACAAAACAGAAATGAGTGTCCGTCCAGACTGGAAGATCAAATCAGGTTCTGTGTTGCACTATAAAAGTTGTAATGGTCAGTCATGCAAAATGCTGTTCATGTAAATAAGAAAGTTCAACTCTTCTTTGTCAAACTTGAGAGAAATACAAATGGCTTTCATAATTATTAGCCCTACTGGAGAAAGAACCAGTGTTAGCAGCCCTTGTGACTTGCAATGGCATTGTTGTTCCACCACGAAATGAGTCGCTTCGCACATTACCTAATTTTGCGCTAGGAGCCATTAAATGTAGATGGGGGTTAAGTTGTCAATTTGGAGCTTTTGATCGATTATTAAACTGTATCTATTAATCTACCTTGTGATGAAATATCAAGACATAATTTTTATTCCTTTTTGCTTTTAAATGTGTTTTGAAAATACTCAAGCCCTCTTTCTGACAACCTGTTACGAAAATAAACTTGCCCGTTTCTTATTTTGTCACATCCTGCAGTCTACCATGTCAATTTGTATTAACTTTGCACAGGATTGTCCGATTTTCAATCAGTTTTCTGTATTGAAAAGCCATTTTTATTGCAGATTATTAACTTGTCAATAACTAAAAATTGACCTCTTGTGCAATGCGACTCCTTATGTGGTGGAGCGTCATATTTGTTACGGTGTGTGATGTGGTGACAAACTGGAAACTGCAATGAGTGTGAGATCCCAATAAACTTCATTTTCTGTCCAGTCCTCTTCCTTGTGTCTTCCCCTCTGCTTGGCATGGCTATATGAGGTCATTCTTCTGAGACTGACCACTCACTGTGTGAACGTTCTCTCTCTCTGTGTCTCTGTCTCTCTCTGTCTCTCTCTGTCTCTGTCTCTGTCTCTGTCTCTCTCTCTCTGTCTCTGTCTCTCTGTCTCTGTCTCCCTCTCTCTCTCTCTGTCTCTGTTCTCTCTCTGTCTCTGTCTCTCTCTGTCTCTGTCTCTCTCTGTCTCTGTCTCTATCTGTCTCTGTCTCTGTTTCTGTCTCTCTCTGTCCTCTGTCTCTCTCTGTCTCTGTCTCTCTCTGTCTCTTTCTCTCTGTCTCTGTCTCTTGTTCTGTCTGTCTGTCTGTCTGTCTGTCTTCTGTCTGTCTCTCTCTCTCTCTCTCTCTCTCTCTCTCTCTCTCCTCTCTCTCTCTCTCTCTCTCTCTCTCTCTCTCCTCCTCTCTCTCTCTCTCTCTCTCTCTCCTCTCTCTCTCCTCTCTTCTCTCTCTTACCACAAGGAATGTTTGTGTCCACTTGTTTGTTATTGTTGTGCGTTCCCCAGATTAACACCCTAGGGGTCAACCAAAGTGACTCATTCTGTATATGCTTCTTGGCGAACTCTGTGTTTTGAAAACATTCCGATGTGTGTGGAATAGCGGTGACATGCCAAGAATTTGTTCATGCATATTGTTATTTTTGTTTTCATAACATTTTATGCCACAGCAGATTTCACAGCGTGAAATTCGGGCTGTTCTCTCTGAGGAGAGTGCGTCACTACAAATGCAGTGCCACCCATTTTTTTTTTTCATGTCTGCAACTGTATTTTATCGCTCGTTGAATCAAACCAAGACAGGGCACACTTTGACTTAGGAACTCTGCTGTTCTTCTAAATCATCTCCAAACAACATTCAGTATCGGCACAGTGGTTTCACAACAAAACGTTGACGTCATTTTTTTCCCCAAAAATCCTTTCAACAAGCACAGTAGATCCAATACCAAAAACACTGTGACTACGCTCACTTAACACCGGCTGAATCCATTAAAAGCTTTAATTCTTCATCGGAAGTGTCAGACAGCAACTATTGTTATCTGTCATATGAAAAAGACTGCATTACGCTGCCGTTAAGCGCCTGACAAGTCAGGCCCAGCGCATCTTGACTTCGACGTGGGAGAGAATTGTTATATTCAAAGTCTCTCTGGAGTAAAAAAAAAAAAAGAAAAAAAAAAGAAAAAAGAAAAATAAAAATAAAGGAGAATGAACCAAAGAGGCAGAAAATAGAAATGAGGAAGGAGGCTACAGGAGGAAACGGAACAAGGCAGAAAGAAAGAGAAGGAGCTTTAGTTATAGATTGTAATCTAGCTGTTTTCATCTGACTGAACAAATAAAAAATACATTCTTTATTTCCTGTCATCCCTTTAGGGATATAGAGGATTGTACATAACAGCAATAAACAACATCATAACTGAACAACATACACGCACCATGTCATTGAATATTAGAACAATTACTATCCACAAAAAAACACAAGAGAAAATGTCTGTTTACACATATCAAACTCACAAAGTTTACATGTTATTTCTGACAAAATCAATCATTTTAACAACATTGAGCAGAAAATTCTTCTTTGGTGAAGAAAACAGTTGTTCATACTTCAAAGTGTTTGGATGATTAGCGTAATATTTTGGTAAACATTTTTTACGAGCTCCATTAACCACTGGACAAATAAAAGTGTAATGAAATACGTCACCAATATCACCACCATTGCATTTTGTACAGTATCTTTCATTTCTTTGAATTCCCTCAAAACGTAGGAAATTAATAAGCAAATTATTATTATTTGTGCGAAACCGGGCAACTCGAACAGGAACATTGGATGGCAATAAGAGTAAATACTTTTCAACACAAAATTTTGTTTTAAACATTCTATAAGCGATAAGACGGAATTCCTAGAACAGGATTTTCAGGAGGAGAATGCTGTTTATATTGACAGTCCCCCCCTCCCCTCATTCTTCCCCTCGTCCTCACGAAAGGGAAAGGGGTGGTGGAGTGTGTGTGTGTGTGTGTGTGGGGGGGGGGGGGGGGGGGGTCAGTAAATGACTTTCAACGTTTCAGTGTTTATTGACAACTATACTACTTAATTTTACTCGGGTGAGATTATAAGCAGAACGAACACACGCAGAACACCTTGCCCGCTCATTTCAAAACCTCCAAGAGTAGATAGATCACTTTGTGCCGAGAGGGTTTGATGACAAAATGTACAAAACTACATGAGCATGTGGATGGCCGGCTGAAATAAAAACAAACGATTTTTTTAAAAAAATCCCACATAGAGCTTACCTTCGAAATAAGTTTATTCACAAGACAAGCCTATAATGAAAAATGAACCTAAAATGACTTTGCCCGAAACAAAGTAAGACACAATTCAAATCAAAGGTAAACGCAGTTGGGTTTTTCTGTTGGGATTTTTT
>CM060337.1:21254954-21272454 GCA_030674155.1 Stramonita haemastoma
AGAGATAAAGAACAGACAGACAGACAGACAGAAAAATAGATAGATGAACAGTAGACAAACAGAAAAATAGAGAGACATAGAGACATAGCAGAATTTTTAAAAAATCTTTTAATTTTTTTTAAAAAATTCTTTTATGTAGAGGATAATGGAATAAGCACTCATGTGCTTTTTTTCACTCAGTCCCCGTGTGTATGCAGTTTTGTAAATATTGTCATCTGTTCCCACCGGCACACAATGGCCTACTCCTACGAAAAGCGGAGCAGGATTTAACGTGTGCGCAAGATGTTCTGTTCTGAGATAGAAGAGATAAAAAGCAGCATGTAAATTCACTGCCAAAGCCTGCTTCTTTTTCCTGCTTTTTTTTTTTTGGTGGGGGGGGGGGGGGGGGCTTCTTTTCTCTCCTTTTTTTTAAAACTAGGGGACTAAACTGTGAGCACTTTTGCTTTCCCCGTGAAAAGTGTTCATGTGTGTGGACTGGGGGGTACAGGGCAGTTTGCAAGGTGTCATTTCACACAGCCCCCTAGCTGCAGTGCAGACCACTGGCACTGCTGGGGAGGGGAAAAAAGAAAAACCTCTGAAGATTTTATATTCAACATACTGGTCGGTGAAGACTGAAGAAGCCGTAAGGGTTAGTATTTGTTTTTATCACTGTCATTAAGAGTTTTTATCTTTATTGTAACTAAGAGTAATAGTTAGACCAGTGATGTAAGCTGAGAGGATTTTTTAAACAAAACCTGGATCTATATTATTATATTCTTGGATCATCCAAAGTCAGATTGTAAAATGAGTGATACATCACCAGGCCTTAACACAAAGTTTTGCTGTTGGTCCAATATTGAATAAGGTTTTTTTTCCTTACATTGACAGTCTCCTCTTTTTTATGTCTTCGATTTTTTTTATTTTCCTCAACAATTCAAAGAAGGCAATGTTGGGGGAGGGGGGGGGGGGGTTGAGAGTAGACTACTTAAATTCACCAAAAAAAAATTCAAAGTTTGTATTGCTACCTAGCTGATCTGTTTAACACTTGGTGCAGATTTGAGTTCAGGGATAAGGATTGCAAAGGTGGGCTACTCATCCAGTCCCCGTGTGTGTGCTGGTTTATAATTCTGTTCCCTCTTGCTGGCAATGGCGTATTACGAAAGGTGGAACAGGTTTTAATGCCAGCACAAGAGGTTCTGTGTCGGCTCGCATAGGGGCCCTGATTTTGTTTCATCCAAAGAACTGTCGGGATAAGCACAATATGTCGGTTCCACAGCTTTATATGCCCATATGGCAATTTAAACCTTTATTATTTTTTTTAGGGTGGGGGGGTAGTCTACTTTGAAGATTATTCTTTACTTTTGTGTAATTCTGGGATGATAAATCGAGCACAATCGCTGGCGTCCTCCGCATAGCCTGGTTATGTGGGCCAAAAGAAATGAATTTAACAATTAAAATATTTTAACAGCTATTTTATTTTTCGAATTGACAGTGTGGGATACTGGAGGTAATAAGGTCGTGTTGGTTTTAAACATGAAGTAAATGTTTCTACTAGAGCCATAGAAAATGACTGAATTGACAGCCCCGAAATGGCTTTCGTGCTCAGTTGGGCTTTAAACAACATAAAATGAAACAAAAGTTGGAACTAAGTGCCAGAAAACTGAAGACACGTATCATGCGTTTTGTTCCAGGCTGGCCAAATCCAGCAGACACAAAGCTGCCATCCTGAAAATGCCCATAGCAAAGACACAACGCTGCCATCCTGATAATGCTCGTAGCAAACAAACGCTGCCATCCTGATAATGCCCATAGCAAAGACACAACGCTGCCATCCTGATAATGCCCATAGCAAGACACAACGCTGCCATCCTGATAATGCCCGTAGCAAAGACACAACGCTGCCATCCTGATAATGCCCATGGCAGGTGATGTACAGACCCTGGCAACTCGCGCTATCCTTGTTCTTCCGTCCTTTTGCAAGATGAACTGGTAAGAGAATTTTCTATGAGTGCATTACATCTTTTAAACCATGCGTTATCTATAAACCGTTTTTAGAACACAAACCTTTTAGTAAACTATTCAATTGTCCGTAGATGAAGATACAAGCGCGCGCGCGCACACGACACGCACACACGCACACACGCACACACATACTACATACATACATACATACACACACACACACACACACACACACACACACACACACACACACACACACACCCACACACCACGCGTGCGCACGCCCACGCGCCTGCGTATGCACTACTCCATCTTTCCCTGTCTGTCGGTCGGTCTGTCTGTCTGTCTACACTACTCCACCTTTCCCTGTCTGTCTGTCTGTGTCTGTGTCTGTGTCTCTCTCTGTCTCTGTCTCTTTGTCTCTCTCTGTCTCTCTGTCTCTCTCTGTCTCTCTCTGTCTCTGTCTGTCTGTCTGTCTGTCTGTCTGTCTGTCTGTCTGTCTGTCTGTCTGTCTGTCTGTCTCTCTCTCTCTCTCTCTCTCTCTCTCTCTCTCTCTCTCTCTCTCTCTCTCTCTCTCTCTCTCTCTCTCTCTCTCTCTCTCTCTCGTGGGCGCTCATCCACGACCGTATCGGTTATGGGATCCCTTTACCTTTACACATAGGATGCGTTCACAAAATGTCGTACCCTAAAAACGCTCACACGCGCACACACGTACACGCAAACGCGCGCGTGCACACACACACGCACACTCATACACACACTCTATCCCTCTGTACTGTCTCTCTACGAATATCTGCTTTTTAAAAAAAAAACCATAAGGTGATCTTTTGTTGTTGGTGGTGGTGGTTTTGTGTAAAGATGGCTGCCTTCCCACTTTGAGGATGAAAAAACACACCAGTGGGTATTTTTTCCCAAATACTTTTGTAGTTCTTACCGGCACAACGGGGCCTACTCTTCCAAATTGTGGAACGGGTTTTGACGTGTTCACAAGATGTTCAACTTGTGTTCAGAAATGGGGTTTCGGTTTATGGTCGAGAGTAGATTAAAGGAGCAACACTAACAGATAGACCCCTCCCATCCCTTATTGTAGTCTTTTTTGTGTGTAAAAGGGTTAGTAGAGATTATATACTGTTAGCGTTGTTCATGGTCTTGTCACCAGATCTTAGCTGGTGATAGTGATCCTTCTCACCAGAGATCAGGGAGACGCCATGCCACGATGTTGGAACACATGACCCTGAACTTGTCCAAGATCCCCATGACTAAGTAGACAGATGTCAGATCTATGAGAAAGGGTTTAGAATAGGGGAAAGGAGAAAGTGCTACATCAAATTCCTGAAGGGCAGACTAGTGCACAGCCTGGTTCCGTTGCCCAGGGATCTATGACATAGTCATTCGTCTTCATCTTCTACTGGGCTGAGCAGCAAAATAGGAGTTTGGGGGCTTTCGTATCAAAGTGGCGTCTATATGACCGCCCATCTCTGCAACACTTTAGCGAGCAAAGGCGATGAGAGCAGGAGGGGCTGTGGTCCTTGTGGATATCTGCTTGTCGACATAGAACCAACAGTAGAAAGAGGTAGGGTTGCAGAGGATCCGAACATGCAACCCCGTCTTGCACACTTTCCTGGCGTGTCTATACAGAGTATGATCTGTCAACGTATGTGTGCTCAATGTCCACAAAAGTCACCCAGTTCTTCATAGTTTCTGAGCTGGAATAGAACTTTGTGCCGGAAGTTCTCTGCAAGGCTCACTGACCACAGGGTTGAGTACTCCCGTCAGTATCCGATCAACCTTTTCCGCAGTGGTCAGAGGGAGCGCACCTAGAGTGGCGGGAACAAAGATTTGGGTGTCCTAAAACGGCACAGCCTGCCTACCCTCGCATACCGTGCTCACGAGAGGAAGGGGCACCTCACGCCCCCAAACATTTTCTTAAAGCACTTCCCAGACCTTCTGGGTCTCTCCATTCTTGCTCTGAATCCTCAGAAGTCTGACATAGGTGTCGACAGTTGTCATGGGGATCGAATCACAGTTCTGGGCGTGTGTCTTTCATCGTGGCAGCAGAAAGTATCCAGACAATCATCGTGGCTACATATCCAGAACTCTGAAGCGTAAGTATTATTTTTTCGTTCCTTGGATAGAGCTCCGAGGTAAAGCAATGGTGAGATTGTGTGTAGGCAAACCCTTTGCAATCCATTACAATTTAGCTGCATCTCGCCCTCGGGGATGTCTAAAGACAGCATTATGCATGCGTTATTTTTTTTAAAATCTATTTTGGCACGCGAGGGCATACTCTGCCAAAAGACTAAATGGGTTTTACCGTTTCCGAAGGATTTTTCTGCGCGTGTTCACACATGTGACCACGGTTTATAATCGCATGCAAATTACTTTCAGGAAAGTAGAGTCAGTACTTGTATTAACTTCAGGAGAAAATGCCATTGAACAGGTACCTGGGTGGTGGCTCAACCCCAGGCCGTAGGATCACAAGCACAACAGTTTAACCACCAGGTTATCGTGCCACTCGTAACCATATTCATTTTTTGGTTTTTAAATGCCTGGCACAGTGTTACTGAGGAGCTGTAGATAGATGCTGACCAGGTGTTTTTTTACGCCATAAGCAGTCAAAATTTACAGATCGTTAGGGTGAACATTTGATCTTATACACGTGTCTACGCAAATAAAACAAAAGCATTGGCAAGTCTGCATCTTAATAATTATGTCATAGAACGATGTAAAAATGTCCACCCTTTATTCATCAAGTGCTGTTATTTTTTTTGTTTTTTTACCTTCCTGGGTTAGAGCTCGAGATAATGCGTATCCCACCGATTTACTCACCATTAAGGTAGCAGCATTTCGACTTCAGGGATGGAGTCTAAATTCCAAACCTGTTTGCATACGGTTTATTTTTTTTTAGATGCACTAAAGTTTTTTTTTCTTCCAAAAGTCGGAACGGCTTTCTAACGGGTGCTAAAATGTTCTGCGTGTTATTGCACATACGGCCTCAGTTTATAGTCTCATCCAAAGAACTTTTGGGACAGTGGGGATAGTAGTATTGTAGAGATTTCGTCCTGCGACCAAATACTTAATTCTGAACTAGTTGTAACGAAGAAACTTGTCACCTTAGTCATCTTGCTATTGGTGGATAAGTAGTCTAGTGGTTACGTACCTGCCTAGAAAGTAAAAAGTCCGGATTCGATCCTGCTCTGCTGGAACATTTTTCCAGAGAAAATCAATTTAATTAAAACAAATACTGAAATGATTTGTTTGAACATGTAAACTTTCCGGATTACTCAAGGTTATTGTTGATGCTGTTTTCAGAAGTTCTGGCGCCAGACCAAAGTACCAAGCATCCCAGGGGTCTGGAAGCAGTTCAAGACTGCAGGTAAGGGTCATCAAGGAGGAGAACAACGGCCCCAGGTTTTGGCTGCCAACACCCAGACATCCCCTCAAGAAATGTTTCCCCTAGAGTCAACATCAGTACCGACTCCCCCCCGAAAAGTCCTTTAATTAAATGAGACTAAAAAACAAAGCCTCCCCCCCCAATTCCCCCCTCCCCATGCGCAAACGCAGATCATCATATAGCATGTTAAACAAACCGTTTCGAAAGCGCAAGGGTAAGCCATTGTTTTCCAGTGTGACAGAATGACATTTGAAAAAAAAAATGCATGCACACAGGTGTTGTGTTCAGACATGATCCCTGAAGTCGGAACGTGGCTACCTTAATGGTGATCAAAAAGTCCCATTCACAACTTCTCACCATTGGAGAACTTCAGACCTGGAACTCAGGAAGGCAACTACAAAAAGTCACCACCTGATATATCTTAACATTTTTTTAAAAAATGAATCTCATAAAATAGTTAGGTTGGAAAGCTGTTTTTACTATTATATCCTGTGGGACTGGTAATTGTTTTTTTTTCCCAAGAAATTGAATGAAAATTTTACTAATAATGTTTTTAAGAGTGTCTTTTCATTGTAAATCATTACCAACCCCCCGATTTTTTTGGACATGAAATAAATTGTTCATTATTGAAAAATAGGCCTATGTGTTCCGTAACCTATGTAGCCCTTGGGCAGCAAAAGTGTCAGACCTCGAAAATTAAAAACAAAATGCAAACAAGCAATGATATAGCCATTCCTTTTGGCTGGAGTAGAAAAGTGTACGAAAAAGTCCTAAGAAGGGTCGCGGTATGGTTAAGACGTTTGCTTGCCAAAAAAGTAAATCATGAGGGTCTAGGTTCTATTCCCACTCTTTGATGAAAAAAAAAAAATCTCGATCCTTCAGATGGGACAATAAACTGAGATCCCCTGTGCGAACGCACGCAGACCATCTTTCACACACGTTAAAAACCCGTTCTGCTGTTCTTAAAAGTAGGTCATAGTGCGCCGGTAGGAGCGGATAAACCCCTCTCACAACATGCACACGGGTTGAGCAAGCGCGCACGCACGTGTGTGTGTGTGTGTGTGTGTGTGTCTGTCTGTCCGTGTGTGTGTGTGTGTGTGTGTGTGTGTGTGTGTGTGTGTGTGTGTGTGTGTGTGTATAACATTGGTAGTTGTGTGGAGGAGACATTAGGTTGGAAAGAGGCAAAGGAAAGGAAGGGATGTTTATGAGGGTGTGGGTGCATTTCTAAAGCAGTGGAGATTGAAAAAAAGATCTGGCTTGCAGAAATATTCTTACATGGTTTATTTTGGGCTAGGATGTTTTTTTTTTAAAGGGATGTAACTTCTAAAAAAATGTCTCGGGTTTGAAATCAATTTGACTGCACTTAACCAGAATCTCACCATTGGTAAACCTCGGAACTCTTAGCCAAGGAATAAACCAAAAGTGGACAGTAAAATCATCTGTTGCTGGAACTACAGATACTGATTAAAAGCTCCATAATAATACTGTGAGCTACGTACCATTGTGTCTATAGCTACTTACTATTTGTCTATGTGCCTATTGTGTCCATTTTTCTAACATTCAGACCGACCATCTGACAGACAACCTTTACCGCTATTAACTCTTTAACACTAACCTTTACACTAACCTTTACACTAACCTCAACTCTAACCATGACCCCCCCTGCGGACACAAAAGGCAGGTAGATATATGGTACATGCTGACACTTTTCTTCTTGGCTGGTATTGGCTAGAATGCAAAGTGCCTGGTCTTTTTCCACGCTGTTCCTCTGCAGGAGGTCTATGCCTTGCTGGCCTCAGCCGACACATTCCCATTACAGGGCAGTTTGTTAAGAAGTTTTCAAACAAGAAAAAAATATGCCAGAAGGAAAAAAAGCAAGAGAATAGACTGGGTCGGTAGAAAATAAGCAAGAGAGGATAGAATTAAAGGGAAAGTGGAAAGAAAGCGAAGGATAGAAAAGAGGAAACTTCTTGCAGAAAATTTCGAGAAAGTGGGGAAGTTCTTTAGACTGAGCCTCCAGGCATTTTCGGGGAAGGGGGGGGGGGGGGGGGGGAGGTGGAGAGTATGTTGATACAATGCATGTACATTTTTTTCAGGGTCAGTGGGAGGAGGGATGCTATAACTTTAGCAAAAAGGCTAGGAGGAAGGGGGGAGGGGCAGGGGGGAGCGGTAAAATGTTTTTGTGTATATGGATGGAAAAATAATGCATTTTAGAAAAAGCTTTTTTTGAAACGAAAGTAGAGGGTGCCGGTTGTAGAATGCCCAACATATTTGGCGAGTGGGTGCATTTAGTTTTTTTTTAGATTAAAAACAGAAATGGGGGGCACTGATGTATATAAGAACTATTGAATTATCATTGGAAAACGCACAGTGAGACTGCACTGCAGAAAATAGGCGTTAGTAAAGAGTAGAAAATATGTTCGTGTGTTTTCCTGTGTGGTGTGTGCGTTTCGCGCGCCCGGGCGTGTGTTGGGGTCAGGTGTTAAAAAGAAACAAAAATAGCTGTTAGCGAAATAAAATGAATGTTATCCATGCATGTAGCGGGATTTTATTAAAGCTTGTTAAATTGTTGGATTTGCCGCTGTAAAAATTGATTTTAAAAAATCGCTGTAAATTTAGAAAGGTCGAGGTGAAGGAAGTGCCGGATTTAAAAGAATTGCATTTTTTTTTCAAAAATTTTACGTGTATATCTTATTCAACAAACTTGCATTAGAACATGCAGTATAACCCAGTGGTCAGATAACACCTCTTTAGGGACAGGGAAGGTAAAGTAGCAGGGAGAGATGGGCACCGCCCTCAATATGCTGGCCCCTGGAGAAGCTGAGGTTTCTGATAACTTTCTCCCCAATGACCACATAGGCTATGGGACACCTTTACCTTTTTGTGAATTAGAAAAGGCATTGTGCCGTATATCTTTTTTTTTAACTGGTTAAGGTGCAAGAAAAATAATGTCAAATTTTATATATTTTTTGATGTGTAAGATAGCCGACAACTTGTATTAGTTTGTGCTGTTACCTTTTTTCTTGCCTTTTGCTTTGCGATAAGTCGGGGACATGTCCACTACCCAGGTCATACATTTAGCACTCCCGCCCATCTGTAGACTTTTCCATCTGCATTTCTCCCAGCCGATTTTGATTCCCATTTTCAACTCAAATAAACTTAATCTCTATCACAGTCTTTGTTTTTATTTCGTGCTTTTTTCCCCATTAAAATGAAAAAGGAGCAACAGGTTGGAGATCTCATATTGTAATTAAACAAAACAAAAACCTAGAAATAACGGAAAGATAAATCAATAAAAAAAGAGGAAAGAATAAATAACTGGAGACAAAGGGGGGTTGGAGGCCCCACACAAGTATTGTTTTCTATTAGCAAGGCTGAAGTAAAAGACTATGCTTTGATCAGTGCTCATTGCTGCATGGTTTCTGGTCTACTTTCTAGCTTTGGTCCAACAAAACTCTACCTGAATGTCTTTCGCAAAGTTCCAATACGGGAAATGTGAAATATTGTATTCTTGCGAAAATGCAATGCGGTAGTTTTTGATGGGCTTTTTTGTTGTTGTTTTTTTAAATCAGCTTGTCTTCTTGCTTTTACTTTCCTAGTCTCAACATACCTGGGTTGTGTAAAACTAGAAAATGTGATGCTCCACCACAAAATGAGTCCCTTAACACATGAAACACTTTTGGGCTAGGAGCCATTTAAGGCAGGTGGGGGTCAGGTTGTCGATTTTGAGATTTCAATTGATTATAATACTATGACCATTATTCTAACTTGTAATGAAATTTCAAGGCATAATTCTGTTTCCTTTTTGCTTTTGAATGTGTTTTAAAAAAATACGCAAGCCCTCATTCTGACCACCTGTTAACAAAAATAAACTTGTCCCTTTCTCATTTAGTCACGTTCTGCAGTGTATTATTTCACTTTGTAATAACTTTTTATAGAACTGTCCAATTTTAAATCTGTTTTTTTGTATTCTATAGCCTTTTTATTGCATATTACCATGTCAATGACTAAAAATTGACCCCAATTGCAGTGCAACTCATTATGTGAGGAGGTCACAAATGGTTTAGCATGTGTGATTTGTTTAATCATTGGGTGATGGTAAACTGTTTACAAGCAGTTGTACCAAACAGTTGGCTCTTTTTCAAGTCAAGTCAAAAATATTTTGATTTTGTGTGTGCTTTAAGCCGATTTAGCAAAGATAAATGTGCATTTTAGCACAGGAATTAAATTTTATGCATTTGTTTTTATTTTTGTTATATCGAGGATAATGGAATAGGCACTCGTGCTGTTTGATTACAGCCAATCCTTGTGGGCATGCAGTTTTTTAAATTTTGTATGAAATTTTAAGTTTTGCAAGGTATCTGTATCTATTTTTAAGTTCAGTTAATGCACTCCGCTTTGTTTGCTGCCCCTTCCCCATATATATCCTTCCAGGGTCAACAGTAAAATTACACGAGTTTGACTAGAGAATATTTTTTCTGTTGAAGCTGAGTTTAAGGTTCATTCTTTTAAACTGCATTGAACTGAAGCTGTTTTTCATATAACTTTACTTCTATGAAAACGTGAATTGAAACCCATGTCAGTAGCGTGTTAGACGTTTAACTTTTGGGGTTGCAAGTTTTATCAATGCTTTCCTTGCTTTGTTTGTACCTTCGTTAAAAACTGCTTTATTTTGTTGCTTCTTACCCACTTAAGCTTGATCTAGAATCCCAACTAGAAATGTACGAAGGTTGTAGAAAATGTTTACCTTTTTTGATTACCTATAAATATTTGTGATGGAGTCAGTCAGTCTCTTACACAATATAAATGAAAATTAAGTATACAGGTCTAAATTTTTTAACTTTGAAAAAGCGTTTGATGTAATTAATCACTCCTTGCTAGTGCGTAAACTTCACCTATATAAACTAACACCAAAAATAATCGATCCTTTAAAAAGTTTTTTTGTCAGATAAACAGCAGCTGGTAACTGCAAATAAAACATCAGAACTAGTATCTATTAAACATGGAGTACCACAAGGATCAATGTTGGGTCCTCTTTTGTTTGCAATACATGTAAATGACTTACCCTTATTTCTACATTGTAGCCGTGAAATGTTTGCCGATGACACATCCCTCTATTGTAGTGATACTGAACCCCCACATACTGACACTCAACTTCAAAACAATATCAACAGATTGATTACTTGGACTCGATTAAACCATATGTCCTGAAATGCACAAAAAAACCAAGAGTATGTATGTACTAGCGATACAAAAGAGGCAAATATGTAAATTTCCAACCTCTGTTGATAGATCAAAAAATTATTGAAGTTGACTCACAAAAAAATTCTGGGTTTAATTATTGACAAAAATCTTACATAGACTGACCATGTGAAGGCACTACGAAAACGTCTTACAAACAAGGTACGTCAGTTACAAAAAATAAAGCACTTTCTAGATAATCATTCACGCATTTTGTGGACATATCTTGCCTATAGTTGACTATGCCTTTGGGACAACTGCAGTGAAACTAATTTAAAATTCATCCATCGATTATATAAAAGAGCACTAAAACTTGTCCTATTAAAATCAAGCTCTCTAACCATCAATGATTATAAGCAAACAAATAATTATTCTTACATTCCAAAACGGGCTTTATTTCAATAAAGCTCTATTTGTACAAAAAGTTGTCAATGGAAATACCCCTCCCAAGATCACCAATAGATTCAAAATTGAGCACAGGCATAACCATCTACCAGACCCAGAAACAATCTTTACAAAACAATCTTCTTATATTCAGGTGGTGATTTATAGAGCAAGCTCCCAAAACGTTTAAAATGTATCAAAAATAAAAATCAGTTAAAAATCATTGGATGGGCTTATGCAAAAATGTTTAAGAACTAATTATGAATCCAATCAACCATATCTAGATTAGATTAAATATAATTATAGGTACTCTCTGGTTACCTAAAAATCTTTCGCATGTGGTTTATTGTGACTGAAAAATTTACATTTTGCTTGCTATTGACTATGTGCATGTGGAAGGGGGAAAAGGAGGAGAAAGGTTGCTTAAAAAATATTTATGAACAGGAAGGGGTATAAGTGATGTATGTAAACACGAGTACAATCTGCAAATTCAAAAGGAGAAAACCAAACCACTGATCTGATGGCTAGATTGGAGACATTTTGTTCATGCATTTGTTCCTAACCAGATCAATAGTTTTCATTATAAACGGTTTTTAAAATTTATTTTATTACTTTTATTAATGGGACTATTAGCACTGTTAAATTTATACACGTTGATTAGTAGTTAAAGCCTTTCTATTTTTTCTTTTCTGTTTTGTTTTGTTTTGTTGTTTGTGGGGTTTTTTTTGTTTTTTTTTGGAGGGGGTTGTTCGTATGTGTGGTTTTTTAATTTATTGATATAATCATAAATCATTACTTTAATTCTTCTGTTTGCTGTTTGTGTTTTCCCCCTTCCTCCTTGATACCCCTTCTCCATCCGTTCTAACCCCCTCTCCTTTTTCGTTTTTGTTTTATTTATTTATTCTTTTGTTTTGTTATTGTTTGTTTGTTTATTTTGTATGTTTTTTAGTGTTTATGTTATTTCCTCTCAATGGTGATAGATATTATCATACGGCATTGTTGCGTTTTTGGTTTTTTTTCTTTTTCTTCTAATATATAAAGTATGAACTAAACTATGGAGATATTGTAATCTGACAAAAATTGCTTATTGACATTCCATGAATTCTTTTTTTGAAGTCTTAAGAAATGGCATTGGTGACATTGTAACTGATATAAGCTGTTTGTTTGACACTATATGATTTTTTAAAAACTTTAAATGTGTGTATGCGCGTACGTGCATACGTGCTGACTGGAATCGAGAAGTGTTTTCTCACTTCCATGTTTTAAAAGTATAATAAGAATGAACAGATCATTTTCGTCTAATATTTGAAAAGTGTGATAAGTCAAAAGAAAGTCAGGGGGTCAGTCATTGTCACTGCTGGTCAGAGCATTGAGAAAAGCCTACTTCCCCCTTCAGCAAAAAAGGCTGGAGTTAGGGCTGGGTATCCGGCTCGCAGCTGAAATCGATCAAAATGAAAAGGAAATTTCAGAGCTACTTAGAATAACAAGAATTGTCAAAACCGGATGAAAAATGATACAAGGAAGCACCAAAACACGAGTAATTGTGATTTTCCTTGGCTGGGTTTATAAATGGCTGAGGTAAAGTTGACTTTTTAGGCGCTGATGTTCCGATGCTGTTGTGGTATATATCGGTGATATTATGTTTTCATGTTGACTCGTTATGTATGGCTTGTGACCTGCTTGAATTTCTGAGATTTTAAAGTGTTTGAATTGAATTGACATAAAATATGACAAAAAATAAGACTAACTTGAGCAATGTCTTTGTTCAGAGTTCCATTCATGAATGACTTAGTTTAGAAGTGTTTATTAGTGTATCTGCACAAGATCTCAGATATTTATCCATACACACGTTTGATATGTACTGCCATCTCTCTCCTCTCTCTCTCTCTCTCTCTCTCTCTCTCTCCTCTCTCTCTCTCTCTCTCTCTCTTCCTCTCTCTCTCTCTTCTCCCTCTCCTCTCCTCTCTCTCTCTCTCTCTCTCTCTCCTCTCTCTCTCTCTCTCTCTCCTCTCTCTCTCTCTCTCTCTCTCTCCTCAAGAATGCCATTTAAACCCACCTTAAAAATACTTATTAATATGCTTACACAACAGAACCCCTACTACATGTTATAAATGGTATGTTTATGAATTCAGCACTTGTATGTTATTTGAAATCCATGTTATTGGCAATCAATTGAATGTTTTTGGGGTGTGTTTTTTATAGTAAAACTGTCTTAGTTGCTGTGTTAGGATTTGTATTTTATGTGTATAATTGTTTGGTAATATTTAAATTGTTCATCATGTATTACACTATTTGAAAACGCATAAGATTATGTCTAATTACTAGACAGTCTTTTGTATTGATGTTTCCATACATACTACATCTTGACGTGTTTTGCGTGCTTGTAGTTACATTGTTTTTTCTTTGTCTATTTGTTTGGGTAATTCTCTTATTGATGGCTCCCTCCTACCAATTTCTTACACTCTCCATGTCCTTTTACCCTTTTATCACTACTTCTTTAATATCGGTGTTCCCTTATCATTCCCTTGGAATGCATTGATTTTAATATGAATTTTTGGTTTATAGATTTGTGATCCCTAATGTACCATCGTCTTACATGATTGCAATCTTCTTCTATAATAGTATATATGATATTTTTAATGCATTGAGCTCGATTTAAAACTTGTTCGTATAGCTTTAAATATTTCTTTGCTGTTTATTTTATATACACAGTGCTGTTTTTTTGTTTTGTGTTTGTTTGCTTCTCGGTTTTTTTCTTTCTCATTGTTAGGCTTTTGGACACAATACGAGCCTATAGGTTTCGTTGATGATTATTATTGTTTAAAGAAGTGTTTTTTTATGGATGATTTCAAGTAATTTATTGACTGGGTTTTTATGATGATGTAAATTGAAGATTCCTCTTCTCTCTCTCTCTCTCTCTCCTCTCTCTCTCTCTCTCTCTCTCTCTCTCTCTCTCTCTCTCTCTCTCTCTCTCTCTCTCTCTCTCTCTCTCTCTCTCTCTCTCTCCTCTCTCTCTCTCTCTCTCCTTTCCTTTCCTTTCCTTTCCTTTCCTTTCCTTTCCTTACCTTTCCATCTTCACTCTCACATATGCTATCCTAGACTTATCATTGTATAGAAGTGTTTGGTTCTCATGTTGAATTGAAATTGTATTTTACTGTTTAAATATAGAGATTTTTATTCAGTTTTTTGTGATTAAGGGTTTTTGTGTTTGTTTGTGGTTTTTTTTTCCTTTTTATGCTTTTTTTGCTTGTCCCCCCCCCCACACACACACACGTGCACACACACACACACACACACACACACACACACACACACACACACACACACACACACACACACACACACACACACACAACCACTTGGAATAATTTTATATTATTTTTCATATGAATGCTTTGGCTTGTAGATTTGGAACGCCTTGTGTATCATCGTCCTGAAAAATTGCATTTTTTCCTTCATCTTCATTAGTATATCTGTTATCTTTTAATGTATTTTGATTTAAATTTTTTGTGTATATCTTTAAATGTTGTTTCGCTCCTATTTGATATTTATTTTATATGTTTTGCTCTTTTGTTTGTTTGTTTTGCTTTTCGGGGTTTTTCTTTTCATTGTTTGGCTTGACCACATTGTGAGCTTATGTGTTTCATTGATAATATTTACAGAAGTTTTTTTGTGGGTGTTTTGAAGTACTTTGACTTGTTTGTTTTGATGACAATGTAATTGGAAGATTTTTTTTGCTTTCCATCTTCCACATAATTATGCTGTCCTAGTCTTATCATTGGATAGGGGTGTTTGGTTCTTATAATGAATTACTGTTTGAGTATTGAGATATGAGTTTTATTTAGTTTTTTTGTGTATAAGGGTTTTTTATGTTTTTTATGTGTGCGTGTGTTTTTTTCCTTTTATGCCTTTGCTTGTTTTTCTCCCCCTCATGCACACACACACACACACACAAACACACACACACACACACACACACACACACACACACACACACACCACACCACACGCATGCACGCATGCACGCGACGCACGCACGCACGCACGCACGCACACACACACACACACAAAACCCTGGAATGTATTATCTTTCATGTGAATGTTTGGGCTTATAGATTTGTAATGCTTATGTATCTTCATCCTGAATAATTGCAGTTTTTCTCCTTCATCTTCATTAGTATTATAACATATTATATTTTAATGTATGTTTGACTTACTGATTTGTTAACTTTATGTTTCGTTCCTATTTGATATTTTTTGTACATTTGTGCTTTGTTTTGTTATCGTTTTGCTTTTCTGAGTTTTTTTTTTATTGTTAGACTTGCATATTGTAGCTTATAGGTTTCACTATGATAATTATTGCTTACAGAAGTGTTTTGTGGTTTTTTGAAATACTTTGTTGATTGTTTGTTTTGATACGATGTCCAATTGTTGCGTCTCCTTCTCTCTCTCTCTCTCTCTCTCTCTCTCTCTCTCTCTCTCTCTCTCTCTTCTCTCTCTCTCTCTCTCTCTCTCTCTCTCTCTTCTCTCTCTCTCTCTCTCTTCTCTCTCTCTCTTCTCTCTCTCTTCTCTTCTGTCTCGTCTCTTTCTCTCTTCTGTCTTCTGTCTCTTCTCTCTGTTTCTGTCTCTCTCTCTCTTCTCTGTCTCTCTCTCTTCTCTTCTCTCTTCTGCTTGTCTCTGTCTCTGTCTCTCTCTGTGTCTCGTGTCTCTGTCTCTGTCTCTGTGTCTGTGTCTCTGTCTCTCTCTGTCTCTGTCTTGTCTCTGTCTCTGTCTGTGTCCTGTCTGTCTGTCTGTCTGTCTGTCTGTCTGTCTGTCTGTCTGTCTGTCTGTCTGTCTGTTCTGTCTGTCTGTCTGTCTGTCTGTCTGTCTGTCTGTCTGTCTCTGTCTTCTCTCTCTCTCTCTCTCTCTCCCCTCTCTCTCTCTCTCTCTCTCTCTCTCTCTCTCTCTCTCTCTCTCTCTCTCTCTCTCTCTCTCTCTCTCTCTCTCCCTCCTCCCTTTCCTTTTTTTCCTTTCCATCTTTTACTTCCACATATGCTGTCCTTGTCTTATCATTGGATAGGAGTGTTTGGTTGTTATGTTGAATTGAACTGTATTCATACCAAATTTTGTGCATCATCCTCTTGAATAATTGCAATCTTACTTTTCTTTTTCATTTATATAGATGCTATTTTTAATACGTTGAGTTTTTAAAACCTGTTTGTAAAACTTGTTTCGTTGCTATTTTGATTTTTTTAAATACAGTTCTGATTTGGGTTTTTGCTTTTCTGTTTAAAAAAAAAAATCTTTTATAGGTTTTTTTTGGTGCTGTTTTTGTGTTTTGTTTTGATTTTTTGTGTTATACATTTAGTTAGTCTTTCTTTTTGTGCTTTTGGGTTTGGGTTTGTATTTGTTTTGGGGGTGGGTTTTTTTTTTTTGGGTGGGGGGGGGGGGGGGGGTGCCAGAGGGAGGGGGGGGGATTTTTTCACTTTTCGAGTTTTTCATTTTCATTTTTATTTTTAGGCTTTTGGCCACATTGTGAGCTTATAGGTTTCATTGATGACACTTATTGTTTAAAGAGGTGTTTTTGTGGGTGTTTGCAATACTTTGTTGACTGTTTGTTTCGACCATACAATTTGAAGATTCCTCTCTGTCTCTGTCTGTCTGTCTGTCTGTCTGTCGTCTGTCTGTCTGTCTGTCTGTCTGTCTGTCTGTCTGTCTGTCTGTCTGTCTGTCTGTCTGTCTGTCTTCTGTTCTGTCTCTCTCTGCTCTGTCTTCTTCTGCTCTCTCTTCTCTCTCCTTCTCTCTCTCTCCTCTCTCTCTCTCTTCTTCTCTCTTATTTTTGCTTGCCTTGTTCTGGTCCTTTTTTTTGTTTTTTTCTTATTTAGTTTTTTCTCCTCTCGATTTTAATCTACTTGATTTACATAAATAATTATATTCAGCACATCTGTCTAGATAATGTTCGAGTCAGCTGTGGAATGTGTTTGTGAATATATAACTTTTTATTTGTTTACATAAATATCAGTGTAACCAGTTAGAGATTACGCGTTTGTTGAATGTATCCCATCTTCTTTTAAAATATAGGTTGAACTGATGTTGTTGGTGATGCTGGTTTGTAGGGGTAGGGAGGGGGGTTTCTTAGCTTTATTCCCTGATCAGGACAAGGGCCGGATGAAAAAAAGTATGTAATACTTACTCTGTAACCCATGAAAAATAAAGATTGTTCATTCAAAACCGATTATTCAATTATTTCATTCATTCATTCCTCTCTCTCTCTCTCTCTCTCTCTCTCTCTCTCTCTCCTCTCTCTCTCTCTCTCTCTCTCTCTCTCTCTCTCCACTCCTCCCTCCACTCCACTCCATCTCACTCCATCTCTGTTATGTCTCATCTCGCTCTCTCCCTTAACGTTTAAATATATCGATGTAAAATATTCGCAAACTCTCTAGCCGATTCACAGACAATGTCTAAATGCCTCTCGGAAATAAACATGTACGAACAAATAATTACTTTTAAAATTACAAGTAATATAAATACCCTGATATATGGAATTTGTATAACGCAATA
>CM060337.1:21277454-21282454 GCA_030674155.1 Stramonita haemastoma
CAGGTTATGCGTTACAAGTAGTGTTAGTGTAGGTAGGTAGGTATTCATCACCCGCATAATCCCCTGTGTACGCGGTACAGTGTTACAGCAGTGTTCAGCAGTGTTCGTCAGGTAAGTTTCATCACCGCATAATCCGCGTGTTACAGAGTAACAGTGTTACAACAGTGTTACAGAGTGTTACAGTGCAGGTAGGTATTCATTTACCCACATAATCCGCTGTGTTGCGCTGGTACAGTGTACAGCAGTGTTACAGCAGTGTTACAGTGCAGGTAGGTATTCATCACCCACATAATCCGCTGTGTTGCAAGGTAACCGGTGTTGCATTTATTTGTTGTTTGTTTGTTGTTGTTTGTTATTTATTTATTTATTATTATTTATTTATTATTTATTTATTTATTATTTATTTATTCATTCTTTATTTATTCTTTCTTTCTTTCTTTCTTTCATTCTTTCTTCTTTCTTTCTTTTTCTTTCTTTCTTCTTATCATAGATTCTTTTATATCGAGGATAATGGAATAAGCAGTCATGTGCTTCATTTTTTTTAGCCAGCCCCCGTGTGTATGCAGTTTTGTAAATCTTGTCATCCGTTCCCACAGGCACACATGGCCTACTCTTACAATAAGCGGAACAGGACTTAACGTGTGTGCAAGATGTTCTGCAAGCGTTCGCACATGGGACCTCGGTTTACAGTCTCATCCAAAAGACTTTTGGGAGAGAGTGGAGTCAGCACTGATGTTAACTCCAGGGGAAAATTCCCCTCGAACGGGAGTCGAACTCGGGTCGTCAAATTGCCAGCGCAATGTTCTGACCACTAGGCTATCCCGTCCCCTGTATCAGTGTTACAGTTTATGTAGGCACTCATCACCCACATAATCCACTGTGTTACGCGATTACGGCGTTACAAGCAGTGTTACAGTGTATGTAGGTATTCATCATCCACATAATCCGCTGTGTTACGCAGTAACGGCGTTACAAGCAGTGTTACAGTGTATGTAGGCATTCATCACCCACATAATCCGCTGTGTTACGCAGTAACGGCGTTACAAGCAGGTTACAGTGTAGGTAGGTATTCATCACCCGTTTCATCCTCTGTGTTACAAGGTAACTTTATTTATTTGTTTTTTCTTATTTTTTAGGTTTTTTTTATTGTATTCTTTTATATCGAGGATAATGGAATAAGCAATCATATGCTTTTTTTTTTTTTACATCCAATCCCCGTGTGTATGCAGTTTTGTAAATGTCATCTGTTCCCACCGGCACACGATGGCCTACTCTTTCGAAAAGCGGAACAGGATTTAACGTGTGCGCAAGATGTTCTGCGTGCGTTCGCACACGGGGCCTCAAGCTTGGATAGATAGTCAATACACACATCCTCCTCCCCCTGTGTTACTTCTTCTTCACTCAAACTCTCAAACAGCCACTATTGTTCATCTCTCATATGAACGAAACTACGTTGCGCTGCCGTTAAGCGCCTGAGAAGCCAGGCCCAGCGCATCCGATTTCGGCGTGGGTAGGGATTGTTATCTTTCAGGTCTTTCTGCAGGGAAAAAAGGCAGAAGAATGGACCAAGAATTGAAGGCGAGAAAGAGGTGACAGAAAAAAAGCGAAGGATAAAAATGAGGGAATACGTGGCGCGGAATTTTTCAGAAGGTGGGGGGGGGGGGGGGGTGTGCTCCTCTAGATTGATAGGCCCCTGGTAAAATAAAATAAAAGTAAAATAAGATAAAATAAACTGAAATAAAATAAACTGAAATAAAATAAAATGAAATAAAATAAAATGAAATAAAATAAAATACTAGATAGGCCTCTGTCATCCCGACATGGAAGCCTCCGTTATGAGGTAACAGCCTTACAGCAGCTACAGCAGACGAGCAAGGTGTAGGGACAGTCATCAGTTGACCTCTTTACCTGACCTGACCTGACCTGACCGCTCTCTTCCTTCCTCAGAAGTCCTGGAAGCACTGCACAGACACTTCTGGCGGTAGATCTTCAGTGGGTTGAATATGGCGGATCTTTTATGTATAGAGGTTGGGACAGCTCAGTCAGTGGTCAGACCACTCGCTTTCCCCTAGCCAATGTTAAGCAGCGTCGAGCGTGGTTACAGGTTGGATGGGTGACCGTTTGCGCGCCTTGGCTTTAGTACAGTCCCCACAAGTTCATCCAGCTGTAAATGGGTACCTCTTTAGGGTCGGGAAGGTAAGGCAGGGAGGGAGAGGAGATGGGAACCGCCCTCAATATGCTGGCTCCTAGAGAAGCTGAGGTCTCTGATACCTCGCTCCCCTACGACCGCCTAGGTTATGGGACACCTTTACCTTTACCTTTTTTATGTAAAGTTCAAAATTGAAAATAGTGAATGGGGCTTTGAAGAAAACAAACTCTGATATCCTTAATTTCCTCGGATCAATTGAAAACCAGACGCAGAAGACATACAGAAAGTTATTGCAAACAGCATGTCAAAATTGTCAGCATACTTACATAGATAGAATCTCCTTTAAAAATTCCTTTGAGTTCACTGTTCCTTATGCAAAAAAGTTCAGTACTACTGAACTACTACTTGGCTTCAGTACAGTCTCTCAGTTCACCCAGCCTTAAATGGGTACCTGCCCTCTTTAGGGTCAGGGAATGTAATGCAGGGAGGGAGAAGAGATGGGAACCGCCCTCAAAATGCTGGCCCCTAGAGAAGCTGAGGTCTCTGATACCTCGCTCTTCTACGACCACGTAAGTTATGGGACACCTTTACTTTTTACCTAGAATGGTAACTGAGCTTTTAATTTTGATAGTGCAACCTAAGTGACTCATGTGAACCATCGGTGACTTTGTATAGCTTAGTTAAAAATTACCGAGTCGCACAACATTACAAGTGTAGCAGTATTTCGTGTCTCTAACTTCAAGATAATGCTATCAATTTTGCAGCCGTGTTGTGAAAAATCAATTCTTTGTTTACGAATAATGGGCGGAATAAGTTTATCATGTGTGCTTAAAAACGTAGACTAAAAACTTTTATGAATGCGTATGTTGTGATCGGCGTGCGTGGTGCGTGCGTGTGTGTGTGTGTGTGTGTGTGTGTGTGTATGCGCACGCATGCGCGTGTGTGGTATGAGCATGCAAGAATCGTGTGTGCATTATTTATGTGTGACTTCGTGTATAGGCATGCAAATGACCAGATTAGATTGTGGACATATGCTTATTCTGATAGAAAGAAAAGTTTCGTAATAATAATAATAATGATAATAATAATAATACTAATAATAATAATAATAATAATAATAATAATAATAATAATGATGATGATGATGATGATGATGATGATGATGATGATGATGATGATGATGATGAGGATAATGATAATGATAATGATAATAATAATAATAATAATAATAATAATAATAATAATAATAATAATAATAATAATAATAATAATGATGATGTGTACACTTTCCCACTGCCAGGTGTACGGGGAGTTGAAGAGTCACCTGAAGGGCCTGATTCCAGACCTGCAGTTCTTTGTGGACAGGTGGCCTCACTCGGCCTGGTGGCCAGGGAGAACCCTGCAGGGGGACAGGTAGGGGGCCTGTGGGATAAAGATGTCCTGCCCTTTCTGTGGGATAAAGATATCCTGCCCTTTCTGTGGGATAAAGATGTCCTCCCCTTCTGTGGGATAAAGATGTCCTCCCCTTTCTGTGGGATAAAGATGTCCTCCCCTTTCTGTGGGATAAAGATGTCCTCCCCTTTCTGTGGGATAAAGATGTCCTCCCCTTTCTGTGGGATAAAGATGTCCTCCCCTTTCTGTGGATAAAGATGTCCTCCCCTTTCTGTGGGATAAAGATGTCCTCCCTTCCTGTGGGATAAAGATATCCTGCCCTTTCTGTGGGATAAAGATGTCCTCCCTTTCTGTGGGATAAAGATGTCCTCCCTTTCTGTGGGATAAAGATGTCCTCCACTTTCTGTGGGATAAAGATGTCCTCCCCTTTCTGTGGGATAAAGATGTCCTCCCCTTTCTGTGGGATAAAGATGTCCTCCCCTTTCTGTGGGATAAAGACGTCCTGCCCTTTCTGTGGGATAAAGATGTCCTGCCCTTTCTGTGGGATAAAGATGTCCTGCCCTTTCTGTGGGATAAAGATGTCCTGCCCTTTCTGTGGGATAAAGATGTCCTCCCTTTCTGTGGGATAAAGATGTCCTGCCCTTTCTGTGGGATAAAGATGTCCTGCCCTTTCTGTGGGATAAAGATGTCCTGTCCTTTCTGTGGGATAAAGATGTCCTCCCCTTTCTGTGGGATAAAGATGTCCTGCCCTTTCTGTGGGATAAAGATGTCCTGCCCTTTCTGTGGGATAAAGATGTCCTGCCCTTTTCTGTGGGATAAAGATGTCCTCCCTTTTCTGTGGGATAAAGATGTCCTCCCCTTTCTGTGGGATAAAGATGTCCTGCCCTTTCTGCACAGGTAGGGGACCTGTGTGATAAAGCAGATTGCCTGATTGTAAATGTTGAAATAGATAAATGAACTGATTGCCTTATTACAACTAATGTTGAAATTATTATATACTGAACAGATTGTGAATGTGGAAATATATACCAAATAGATTGTGAATGGTGAAATAATTATATGCTGAACAGATTGTGAATGGTGAAATATAAGCTGAACAGATTGTGAATGGTGAAATATATGCTGAACAGATTGTGAATGGTGAAATATATGCTGAACAGATTGTGAATGGTGAAATAATTATATGCTGAACAGATTGTGAATGGCGAAATTGGTTTAAATAGTTTGATTCATAATTTTGGACAAACATTGTAAACAACAGCATTTAGAAATCACAGCAACAACAAGCTTGTAGCTTATAATGTGCTCAATTTAACAATGAAAATTAACATGAAAACGACGGCCGTTGAGCTGCAATGTGCAAACCAACAACAAAAACAAAAAATCCATCAATTTCAATCTTTACTAGAAAAAGGGAATGTGAATGGCGAAATTCATGTGAAACTGATGGCCTTATCGT
>CM060337.1:21287454-21289954 GCA_030674155.1 Stramonita haemastoma
AAGGCTAGCTCAGTGTTCCTGAGGGGATCAGAGTCCTGATCTGCCAGTTCTTTCAGGCCGTTGGTGGGTTTTGAGTCACAGCTAAGCTGGCTGTCTGTCTGAGGAGATTTGATCTCCTAGGAGTGAACATGGAGTCTGACTCTGTTGCCCTGCCTGTCCTTTGGATGAGACTAGAAGATGAGATACTGTATGTTTTTTTATAATGGTAATATGATAGGAAATACTGCATGTTCTTTGTATGAGACTGAAGGATGAGGTACTGTATGGGTATTTATTATGGCATTATGATAGGAAATCCTGCATGTTCTTTGTATGAGACTGAAGGATGAGGTACTGTATGGGTATTTATTATGGTCTTATGATATGAAATACTGCATGTTCTTTGTACGAGACTGAAGGATGAGGTACTGTATGGGTATTTATTATGGTCTTATGATATGAAATACTGCATGTTCTTTGTATGAGACTGAAGGATGAGGTACTGTCTGGGTTTTTATTATGGTATTATGATTGGAAATACTGCATGACCTTTGTATGAGACTGAAATATGAGATATTGTATGAGTTTTTATTATGGTATTATGATAGGAGATACTGCATGACCTATGTATGAGAATATAATATTACGAAATACTGCATGTCCTTTGTATGAGAATATAATACTACGAAATACTGCATCTCTTTTGTATGCTAATATAATACTATGAGATACGGCATGTCCTTTGTATGATAATATAATACTATGAGATACGGAATGTCTTTTGTACAACTTACCCAGCATGGATCCTACTGTCCGCCAGGGCATGAACTCCACCACACTCAACTTGCCTACAAACATGCAGCAGGACCGTTTCTGTTGATACACACATGCTATACCAAACATCTCGCGCATATGTTAAAACCGGCTTCGCTTTCCGGAAAAGTACCTTTTCTTTTCTTTTCTTTTATTTCAAGGATAATAGAATAAGCACTCATGCACTTTTTTTAACATCCATTCCTCGTAAGTATGCAGTTTTGTAATTTTGGTCACCCGTTCCGTAGCTCTAGTGTGCCGGAGGGATGGATAACAACATTTGCAACACTGCATACACATGGCGGCTGGTTTTAAAAAATCAGATTATGAGTGTGCATTCCATTACCTTTGGAATGATACTAATGATAAAATGATTGAATAACGGCACTTAAAGGGGCGGCACTTCGAGCCAAAACGGTCAATATAGTCCTTCAGTCACAATATACTTCTTGTATCACGAACTCAAATAATCCATTTAATGAAATGCAAATGGAGCCTCTGCGATATATCGGATATTATATATATATATATATATATATATATATATATATATATATATATATATATATATATTATATATATATATATATATATATAAATAATATATATATTATATAATATAAAGATATATAGACATAATATAAGAGAAGACAGAGACAAAGACAACAGACAAATAGACAAGATCAGTATCAAATCAAATAATCAATACACACAATTCTTTTTTTGAGGATAATGCAATACGCACACATTTGCTTATTTTAAATCAAACCACGATAAGATCATATCATCACAAACAAAACTGAATAAAAAAACTATCACAACATTACCAAGCAAACACACAATCAAGAAACAAAAATAAAAATACTTTATGTATCTAGTCAAATTGAAGGAACTTGTCTATGTCAACTTGTGTTTGTAATGGTTGCGGTTTATTTTTCATGGAGGAGTTTGACTTGTTAACTTCATCATATCTTGAATAAAGAGTTTTCTTTTATGGTTGAATGGTCTTTGTTTCTTTACTGTAATACCTGTTTTATATTGCATAGTAGCATTAACACAAGTACGTACATGCATATAATTATGCATACATGCAGACACATACATACATGCATACATACAAATGTACATACATATGTACACACATACATACATACAAACATACATACATACGAACGTTCGTACTTACGTACGTACGTACGTACGTACGTAACAACGGCGCACAGGGTATATTAGGCAGGAGATGATCAGTGGGAGGTGCAAGCTCATCAAGCAGTTGGTTGGGAAACGTGTTGTAGTATTTTTTCATCATTGCAAATGACTATGCATAAAATTAATGAACTGACCCACTCATGAAAAAAAGATTAGATTAAAAAGACAACAAAATTGGGGATCATCTAGTGCGTGCAGAAATCAAGGACAAAGTCTGTAAAGTCTGTCATCCCATAAGAGTCATGACGATATGTTTTGGACTCTGGCTGGTTCCTGTCAAGAGTTAGTGTGTTGTGGGCTCACAGGGAAGTTTTGGACAACACAATTGAGCTTCGCCTACTTTGTGGATGCGAGATTTTGAGACGTGTGGCTTAAATTACCTGTCCAAGACTGTAGATGTCTGAATCTCTCGGAATAATGCTGAGGCAAGTAAATGATATATTGACTGACTTTCAGTTGAACATGGAACTGATCACCATTGAAAATTTTATAATTATGA
>CM060337.1:21294954-21299954 GCA_030674155.1 Stramonita haemastoma
CAGCTGTTGCCTATTTGACAATTGTTTTTTTTAGTAGCTGAATAATTTCATGTGTCAGTTTGTACAATTCTAATTTGCGTAATAACATAGATTGATCAGTCACATCAAATGCTTTTTCAAAGTCAACAAAAAAGAGTCCAGTAAACTTTTTGTTATTTATGTTGTGTGAGAGACTGTCAGTAAGCTGAGTTAGAGCATTGTGACAGGAGTAGTTTTTACGAAACCCCGATTGATCTACCTTTATTAGACTGTTGTTAATGAAGTTAGAATTTAGAGATGTTTGTATGTGTTTTTCAATGGGTTTAGATAATATTGAGAGAATTGAAATTGGCCAATAATTCTAAGGAGAAGAGCATTCTCCTGATTTGTGGACTGGTATAACTTTTGCTTGTTTAAACTTGAGAGGAAAACACCTTTTTTCAATATACAAGTTGTATAGATGTGTCAGTGTTTCAGCAATGACTGGACCAGATAGTTTGATTATCCGTCCATCCAAATTTCTAGATCACGTGTCCTAGAATTTGTTTGTAATTTTAGATTTTTAATACATCAAAGATTGTCTTTGGCTGGAGATAAAATGGAATTTTAATGTGTTTTGAAATAAGATATTGTTCTAGGTAATTCAGATCATGTTTGCTTGACTTGTCGCATGTTATAGCTTTATCAGCTACATTTGAAAAATGGTTGTTTAATTCCTCAGCTGATATATCTTTAATGAATTGTTGGCTTTTTGAAATATGTTTATTACATAATGTATTAATGGCTTACTAAATTTGAGAGAGTCATTTGTGGTAGTTAACAACTGTTGGAAGTGATTACGCTTCGATCTGCGTTTTAGAGAATTCCCTTTATTTCTTTGTTCTCTAAATTGTTCATTTGTACCATGGGTTTTCAGGCAGTTTCTTAGGTTTATCTTGGAATCTGTGTCCTTTGTTATCCAATGAGGTTTCCCTTTTTCTTTGACTCTTTTTCTTATGAAGGGAGCATATTAAATATGCTAAATTTTATCATACAGAGATAAATGTGGTATCTCAAAAATCAGCAGCTTCATTGGGGTCTCTAATTTGTGTGTGTGTGTGTGTGTGTGTGTGTGGTGTGTGTGTGTGTGTGTGTGTGGTGCGCGTGCGTGCGTGCGTGCGTGCGTGCGTGCGTGCGTGCGTGCGTGCTTGCTTGCTTGCTTGCTTGTTTGCTTGCGTGCGTGCGTGCGTGCGTGCGTGCGTGCATGTGTGTGTGTGTGTGTGTGTGTGTGTGTGTGTGTGTGTTTGTGTGTGTGTGTGTGTGTGTGTGTGTGTGTGTGTGTGGTGTGAGAGAGTCAGAATCAAATGCCACAGACGAATCTTTATTTCCAGATGGTAATTAAGTAAGCAAGTGTATGTTTGTGTGTCTGTGTGTGTGCACGCGTGCGTGCGTATGTGAGTGAGTGAATGAGTGAGTGAGTTAGTGTGTGTGTGTCGTGCGTGCGTTCATGCGTGCGTGCGTTTGTGTATGTGTGTGTATACCTGGTACTCTTCTTTCAGAACACACAATGGCAGTGAAGTTATCAAGGACACACCTTCCCCAGCTGTTGGCATGGCTGGAGCCACACCATCCCCTGTGTTACAGGGTGCGTATGCAACAATTATAATAATCAGCTGGCCTTTTGATTTGACCTAACTTCTCTCTCTCACCTTCCTTAGGAGCCATCAGAGCACTGCATTGACACTTAAGGCAGTATGGACTTTTAGAAATTAATGTAGATGTGGCCTATATCTCCCGTTGAAGTCGAAGTTTTTCCTGCTAGGTGTATGTATCTGTTCCACTTCTGCCAACAACAAAAGTGCTGTCTAATTTTCCACCCTATAATTGATGATGATGGTGATGATGGTGATGATGATGATGATGGTGATGATGGTGATGATAATGATGATGATGATGATGATGATGATGATGATGATGATGATGATGATGATGATGATGATGATGATAATAATGATGATAATAATAAATAATAATAATAATAATAATAATAATAATAATAATAATAATAATAATACGTGGAATTTATATAGCGCTGTATCTTGTGAAAAACAAATCAAAGCGCTTGCATTCGACCTATACAACACGTGAAAGAACACACAGCAACAAGAGGGTTGACCCTGGCAAAATTCTGTAGAAAAAAGTCACTCTGATAGGGAAACAAATACAGTTGCGGACAGGAAAAAGAAAAAAAAATGGGCAGGCGCTGCACTTGTTGCGACGCGCTCTCCCCAGGGAAAGCAGCCCGAATTCCACGTAGAGAAACCTGCTGTGACATAAAGTGGTACAAAATACAAAATACAAGCAATCAATAACATTTTCTAGCTTTAGCAAATTCGAATGTACACACACACAACACAACACACACACACACACACACACACACACACACACACACACACACACACA
This sequence comes from Stramonita haemastoma, assembly GCA_030674155.1. Taxonomy (NCBI): domain Eukaryota; kingdom Metazoa; phylum Mollusca; class Gastropoda; order Neogastropoda; family Muricidae; genus Stramonita; species Stramonita haemastoma. Next base: position 21,297,379 of record CM060337.1, read on the forward strand.
CACACACACACACACATGTCCCTAGCATAATCATAACATCTCCCTTACTTCCATCAATCTTCATGCAATGTTCAGTGAATGAAACGACAGATGTAGGTAACAAAAACAAAAGTCTCAAAGTCGGACACCTCTGTTCCTGTGTTGTCATTGGGAAAACAGTGTTAGTGTTGGACCCACCTCTGTGGCTGTAGTAAGTTGTTCTTCAAGCCTTCAGCGCTGGATGCTCATGGAGGACGTTTTTTTTTTTTTCATTTTTCATTTTATTCTTTATGTCGAAGATAGTGGAATAAGCATCTTGTGTTTTTGTTTTACATCTAGTCCCGTGTGTATGCAGCTTTGTAAATGTCATCTGTTCCCACCGGTACGTGATGGCCTACTTTACGAAAAGCGGAACAGGATTTGAACGTGTGCGCAAGATGTTCTGCGTGCGTTCACACACGGGGCCTCGGTTTATAGTCACATCCGAAGGACTTTTGGGGGAAGTGGAGTCAGCACTGTTGTTAACTCCAGGAGAAAAATCTCCTCAACCGGACTCGAACCCGGGTCGTCAAATAGCGAGGGCAATGTTCTGATCACTAGCTATCCGTGTGTGTGTGTGTGTGTGTGTGTGTGTGTGTGTGTGTGTGTGTGTGTGTTGTGTGTGTGTGTGTGTTTGTGTGTGTGTTGAGTGTGTGTTTGGTGTGTGTTGTGTGTTGTGTTGTGTGTGTGTTGAGTGTGTGTTGTGTGTGTGTGTGTGTGTGTGTGTGTGTGTGTGTGTGTGTGTGTGTGTGTGTGTGTGTGCGCACGCTTGCGTTGTGTGTGGTGCATGGTGCATGCGTGTGCGTGTATGTGTGTGTGTGTGTGTAAATAAGACCAGTTTCCTTGTGGATGTGCGTAGATGTTCATCATTGTGCACTCTTCTGATTACATTGTTTGCCTACCTTCCCACTGCCAGGTGTACGGGGAGTTGAAGAGTCACCTGAAGGGCATGAATTCCAGACCTGCATGCTTTGTGGAAAGTGCCTCACCCTGGCCTGGTGGCAGTGAAAACCTGCAGGGGGACAGTAGGGGCCTGCGGGGATAAAGATGTCCCCCTTTCTGTGGGATAAAGATGTCCTCCCCTTTCTGTGGGATAAAGATGTCCTGCCCTTTCTGTGGGATAAAGATGTCCTCCCTTTCTGTGGGATAAAGATGTCCTCCCCCTTTCTGTGGGATAAAGATGTCCTCCCGTTTCTGTGGGATAAAGATGTCCTCACCCTTTCTGTGGATAAAGATGTCCTCCCCTTTCTGTGGGATAAAATGTCCTGCCCTTTCTGTGGGATAAAGATGTCCTCCCCTTTCTGTGGGATAAGATGTCCTCCCTTTCTGTGGGATAAAGATGTCCTCCCTTTCTGTGGGATAAAGATGTCCTCCCTTTCTGTGGGATAAAGATGTCCTCCCCTTTCTGTGGGATAAAGATGTCCTCCCCTTTCTGTGGGATAAAGATGTCCTGCCCTTTCTGTGGGATAAGATGTCCTCCCCTTTCTGTGGGATAAAGATGTCCTCCCCTTTCTGTGGATAAAGATGTCCTGCCCTTTCTGTGGGATAAAGATGTCCTGCCCTTTCTGTGGGATAAAGATGTCCTGCCCTTTCTGTGGGATAAAGATGTCCTCGCCCTTTCTGTGGGATAAAGATGTCCTCCCTTTCTGTGGGATAAAGATGTCCTCCCCTTTCTGTGGGATAAAGATGTCCTCCCCTTTCTGTGGGATAAAGATGTCCTCCCTTTCTGTGGGATAAAGATGTCCTCCCCTTTCTGTGGGATAAAGATGTCCTCCCCTTTCTGTGGGATAAATGTCCTCCCTTTCTGTGGGATAAAGATGTCTCCCCTTTCTGTGGGATAAAATGTCCTCCCCTTTCTGTGGGATAAAATGTCCTCCCCTTTCTGTGGATAAAGATGTCCTGCCCTTTCTGTGGGATAAAGATGTCCTGCCCTTTCTGTGGGATAAAGATGTCCTGCCCTTTCTGTGGGATAAAGATGTCCTCCCTTTCTGCAAAGGTAGGGGACCTGTGTGATAAAGCAGATTGCCTGATTGTAAATGTTGAAATAGATACTGAACTGATTGCCTTATTGCAATTAATGTTGAAATTATTATATACTGAACAGATTGTGAATGTCGAAATATATACTAAATAGATTATGAATGGTGAAATAATTATATGCTGAACAGATTGTGAATGGTGAAATATATGCTGAACAGATTGTGAATGGTGAAATATATGCTGAACAGATTGTGAATGGTGAAATATATGCTGAACAGATTGTAAATGGTGAAATAATTATATGCTGAACAGATTGTGAATGGCGAAAATCATGTGAAACTGATTGCCTTATCGTGAAAGATGAAAAATAAAATAGATGTTGCTGCTGCTGCTGTTGCTGCTGCTTGTGTGTTGTTGTTGTTGTTGCTGCTGCTGCTGCTGCTGCTGCTGCTGCTGCTGCTGCTGCAGATGATGATGATGATGATGATGACGATGCGATGACGCTGAAAACGACGACGACAACGACACGACGACGCACGATGACGCTGCTGGCTACTGCTGCTGCTGCTGCTGATGAT
>CM060337.1:21302454-21317454 GCA_030674155.1 Stramonita haemastoma
CTGACAGACAGACAGACAGACAGAGGATGAACTAAGAAGTAGATAGATAGATGATAGTAGATAGGATAGATATGATTTTTGTGGAGGGAAACATACCTACAGTGCAGGAGCCATTCCTTGTTTTTTATGTAACCCCCCTCGCAAAAACGTATTTTTGTTTGGTGTGTTACTAAGCGTTAAGTTCAGTAACTCCCTTGTAGAGTTGAGTTCTCTCCCTTAAAGACTGCCTATGGGGATATTTCTGTTTTTTAAATCTCACTTCTTGCCTGGGGCCCGTGAGGAAAGGAGTGTAACTGGACTCTCTGAGTCTAGATGTTCCTGATTAAGGTTTGGGTTTATTTTGTTAATTTTGTTTTTGATCAAACTAACTGTTTAAGCCATTTCAGCTTAATTCAGATTAGTTGTGGAAGGTTCAGGAATTTATATGTTGATTAATTTCACAGGCTTTCAACCTGTGAATTAACAGTGAACCTAAGTGATTGCGTTGAACAAGAAAGCATGGCGTAAATTTTGGCACGGTCATGGTCTTTGTTGTAAATTGAATTTTTGGTAGAATATTGTTTAGCTATTAAAATGCTGGAAATATTCTAGTGTGGCTTTACACTACAAATATATGGGTGTGAAGGCCTACTTGATTTTTGTAATGATTTTTATCACTGAGAATTTTGATTATTTGCGATATATCATTTAGAAAACCTAAACAGTTGAAATGTTAGTGGGGGCATTAATTTAATTTAAGAGGCTTTTAGCCTGTGAACTAACAGTGAGACCTAGTGGTTGTATTGAACAAAGAAAGCATGTGGTAAATTTTAACACAGTCATGGTCTTTGTTGTAAGCTTAATTTTTGGTAAATATTGTTCAGCTATTATTAAAATGCTGGAAATATTCTAGTGTGGCTTTACACTACAAATATATGGGTGTGAAGGCCTACTTGATTTTTAAAATGATTTTATTCGCTAAGATTTGTGATTTATTTGTAATAAATCATGTAGCAATTCTAAAACGGGTGAAATGGCATTGAATGTCATTGTGGACATTTATTTAAAATAAATTAATCCTTCTTATTAATGTTGGCACAATTTCATAGGATGGACCATCATCTGTCCTAAAGTAAATGAGACATGTTGGGATGCTTGCACAGTTTCATAGGATGGACCATCATCTGTCCTAAAGTAAATGAAACTTGTGTAATACTAACTACTAAAATTATGTAATGATTTTAGAGGTGATGTTAGATTGTTTTGAGACTATTTTATTCTCATGAGAATTGCAAACTGGATAGGGTGAAAGTACATTTTTGTAATTGAGTTTAGTATTGTAAATTAGCTCAGTGATTGATGGTTGATGTGTGGGCATTTGAAATATGCCTTGGATTGGTTTTGTGGTGATGTTTTTTTACATTGTATGTTCTTTTTATTACAGGAACATCGTTTTCCCCTGTCACCTTTTATCCGTCATCATCCCTCCCTCCACACCCCGTTCTGTGTTTGTAACTAAGATTGGTCTATGATTAATTGGTTTGAAACAGGACAGATTATATTTTGTGTTTTTTAATTGTACTTGCAGTACAATTGGTGTTTTATGTTGAAGTGGTAGTGGTGTAGGTTGTGTTGTGGAATATATGTTGTAAACCCAACTTGCTCGGTCTGGAGTCGCATTGAATGAATGTTGTTGTTCGTCACTTCAGTGTATTCAGTGTGGCTGCTGAGTGAGTTGAGGTAAATTAATTTCACTTCACCTACTTCCCTCCTCTTCTATATTTCTTTTTCTCTATTTTTCTACTATCTCTTTCTATCCCCCCTTTATCACTCCCCGGCCCATAAGTAGCTGAGCCCTACTCTTCTTTAGGGTTACTAAAGAAACTAGGAATTAGTCTAGGACGCTAGATTTCCGGTGCCGAATTAGGCGGAACGGGAATGACGAGTGGCGACTTAGATAATTCCCGTGTAGGACCCTCTACATTTAAATAATGGTGTCTTTGATTTGTGGTTACAGTTTGATGCCATGTTTCGACCCTGATGTCTTTAACTCGGAGATTATGGAATCAAGTTGACCTGTTTATTCTGCCATCTCTGTTTTTGTTTTAATTTTGCTTTGTTTGATCCCCTTACAAAAGGCACAACGATTTGTTAGGGGAGACCACATTGATGGAAACAAAATTATAGGGAAGGGAGAGGGCGGAGAAGGAGTGGATTCATGGATTCAACAATAACAGCACGATATCCCCGAAAAGGCTATTTTCTCCTATAACTGTGCAGTCCTGGTCAGTAGGGATTCTGGCTTACAACAGATGCTTGGCTATTCAGCTGGGGTTTCGAAAATGTTTGGCCTGACCATCATCTAAGACTGACTGAACTGCTCCATAAACCAGCACCAGACATGAACCATCACTACAGATGGTACCAGGCTTGCAATTCAAAGGCTTCGGGTAGCTGGATAGCGTAACCTTTCAAGAAGGAGCTTTGGATAGAGAAATCGGTGTTTGTATTAAAAAGCAGGCCTGAGAAGGCTTTGAGACAGGGTATTTAAAGCCAGCACAGCATCTGACTGTTAGTGAAGCTGGCGAGAGACAAACAGACTGACAAACAGACAAACGGACAGACAGACAGACAGAGAGGACGAGAAAAGACGGAGAGAGAAGGTATGTTTACTCTATGGAAGATCTTAGCACACATGGCTTATGTCATGATTTTGAGTGATTCTTTACTTGTGATGCTATTTTGTAGACGCAGCACTTTAGTTTTCCTTTACTTCAATGCTGATCTGCAAACTTGACAGGGTTTTTTTTCTCTTCTGTGTGCTTCCACAGACCCATCCCTGAGGGACTGAAGGTTCAGCCCATTTCTGACGCTGAGATCAAGATCATGCACTCCACCTGGAAATTCTCTAGTGCAGCCAAGGAAAGGTACGTCCAGAACTATGTGGAGAAATACCCCTCCATCTATGTGGTGACGGAAAACGGGGACCATGTGGGACACATGGTGGGCTCCAGTTATGGCGTGATGGGGATGCTGTACGTCAATCCTCAATTCCGCGGGAAAGGTTACGCCAAGGTCATCGTGTCCCAGCTGTCTCAGAAATACTTTGACCAGGGAGAAGACGCCTACGTGATGATTGAAGAAGGTAATGCCTCCTCACAGAATTTGCACAGGTCCTGTGGATTCAAGGAGGCCTCTGAAATAACATTTTCATACGTGATTTGTGACTAGTATCCTGTTGACAGGGAGAGCTATCCCCATGGACAAGACTGGCTCAGTGTTTGAAGGTGCTGGAAATGTTTATCCAGTGTTGTCTGAAGGTGGGATAAACACGTCATAGCTGAGTTAGTTCTCTGTGTGAGGGGAATTATATTTTGTACTTTGAATTGTCTGTCTGTCTCTGTCTTTCTTCTCTGTCTGTGTCTGTCTGTCTGTCTCTCTCAAAGGTGTATTCATGCACAGAATTAAGAATAATCTTGCTCCATCCTATCTGAACAAAAAGTTCCACAGACAGACAGAAACAGAGAGAGAGAGAGAGAGAGAGAGAGAGAGAGAGAGAGAGAGAGAGAGAGAGAGAGAGAGAGAGAGAGAGAGAGAGAGAACTCCAACTCGAACTCGAATGATTTATTAACAAAAAGGCCATTGGCCCATACATGAAGGGGGTTGCCAAACTGCTTTAGTATTTTGTTGTTAGATTAAGGACAACAGCAAAAACAACAAAAGGAATTATTATATAGCAGCAACATCAGCTACAAAGATATGACTTACGATAAAAAACTATCTCTTATTCTGAAAGCTTTACACAAATATAGAGTGAGGCTGTGCACAACTTCAGGCTGTACTTGACGCCATGAGTAAACAAAGTCCAAAAGAATCAGTCTGCCTACTATATTTTACAGGGATGTAACTCTGCCTATGATCATCTAACACTGGACAGCATAACACAAAATGTACTTCATCTTAAGGTGCTTGCTTACATAATGGACATAGTAACCTAGGGTCATCAACATCATATTCTCTGTATCTGAATTTATGAACATTTATATCTGATACACCAAGTCTAAATTAAAATAATTCTTTTGAAATGTTTGTCCATATCAAGGTTGAGATAAGGTTTGATATACTGTGTACTTATAAATTGTCTATACATTTGATATCTTTCACTGGTTTGAATATGATCACTCCATTGCTGCCATCGGCAGTCAGTCAATCTTTGCCTGAAAGCGTTAATAAATTCTCTGCAATTTCCAACACCTTGAATGAGGCAAACAAATCCCAAACCGAGTTCACATAAACAGGTGCGTATTTGTGTAGCCCAGTTGTTTTTTCCCTTTGACGTCTAGATCATAGAGCATCTTGTAAGATTTAAAAGGTAGCCAGAGAGAGAGAGAGAGAGAGAGAGAGAGAGAAGAGAGAGAGAGAGAGAGAGAGAAGAGAGAGAGATTTGTTTTTATTCTTTTATATCGAGGATAATAGAATAAGCACTCATGTGCTTTTTTTCATCCAGTCCCCATGTGTATACGGTTGTGTAAGTATTGTCATCTGTTCCCACCGGCACACAGTGGCCTACTTTCACGAAAAGAGGAACAGGATTGAATGTGTGCGCAAGATGTTCTGCGTGCGTTCGCATAGGGGCCTCGGTTTACAGTCTCATCCGAAAGAGAGATTTGATTTGATTTGATTTGATTTGATTTATTCTTTATATCGAGGTAATGGAATAAGGACTCGTGTGCTTTTTTACATCCAGTCCCCGTATGTATGCAGTTTTGTAAATGTTATCTGTTCCCACAGACACACTGGCCTACTCTTACGAAAAGCGGAACAGGATTTAACGTGTGCGCAAGATGTTCTGCGTGCGTTCGCACACGGGGCCTCGGTTTAAAGTCTCATCCGATGGACTTTTGGGGAGAGTGGAGTCAGCACTGATGTTAACTCCAGGAGAAAAATCTGCTCGACCGGAATCGAACCCGAGAGACGCAGACGCAGATGCAGACGCAGACGTTTATTCATAAAGGCCAAAGCCCCTTAGAAGGGGGATAAACATAGTGATAACATCATGACATATAATGCATAAGTACAATAAATGCTGCTCACTTTAATACTGTACTTCTAATTGTAAATGTTTTCTGTAGATACAATGCTAAATGTCTTATAGTTGTATTGTTTGTTGCAGTCAGAAGCAATATCAGTTTAAACAAGCAAGGTTGAGAATAGTATTTAAATGGAATAAACAGTTTTCTGAGATCACTTAATCCAGGACATGAAAGAACAAAATGCACTTCATGCTCTTGTGACTCAAGGTATAATGGACAAGTCAAATTGCAATCATCTACTTTTCTATAACGAAAACGATGAACAAAAATATCAGAAATGCCGTATCTAAATTTCGTTATAGCCCGTTTCAAATATCTATCCATTTGCATCGATAGATATTCTGGAATACAATGCGAGGAATTTAACATTTTATACATGTAAAAGCTAGTGCTGTCTTCAATATGAGCACTCCATCTCTGCCAACCACAATCGATAACTCGTTGTCGAAAAACACCGATAAAACCATTCAAATCACCTACACCTTGATTCATCCACACAAATCCAAAACCATATTCAAACAATGTCATTCGTACACGAGAAACCCAGTTACTTTTACATCTTGCATCTAACTCTGCTAACATGTTGTAAGCCTTATGTGGAAGTCCGTGTGGTTCCATCTGAGTTACTTTAACCCAGTAACGAATACAAATTACCTTAGATCGTAGATATACAGGGTATCTGTTTGTCTATCCATAAACTAGATCATTGGGTGTTTGGAAGGAAACTCCAAGAAACCTTTTCAGTGCATACAGGTGAACTCTTTCAATGTGCATAGCAGCTGGGTCCAAACCCCACAATTCTGCACCATACTGAACCATCGGTTGAATTTGATAGTCATGATCTTTAAAAGTAACGTCAATGAATCATTTTTTAACCAAGCCAACTTCCTCATAATGCAGAGTAATGCATGCTTTGCTCTGCTTGCAAGGTTTTTGCAAGTAAAAGTAAAACTTAAACGAGTTGAAAAATATATTCCCAGATATTTATAAACATTCACTACAGGCACACGACTTCCATTATACGTCCAATGTTCTCTATCAGCAAGATAACCTCCTTTTCTAAATACTATTATCTGACTTTTACTCATATTTATTTTCAACTGGAGAGAAGCAGCAGCTCTTTCTAAACTGTTTAACTGTGTTTGCAAGCCAACAACAGTTTCAGACAACAATGCAACATCATCAGCTAGTAGTAATATAAACATTTCTAAACCATCATTTCCAAATCTTGCACCATGCTTTCCAGACCTAATAACCTCTACATTCAATTCATTGATAAACAAAGAAAAAAGGATAGGGCTACATACATCCCCTTGCTTTACCCCAGATGTGCAATTTATATACTGAGTTAAGGATGAACCAAATCTCACTCTAGCTTTAACAGAGTGATACATGCTTAGAATACTATGATACAACTTTCCTCGCACTCCATTCTTAAACAAAACATTCCAAAGTATACATCTATTAACTGAATCAAATGCTTTTTCAAAATCAATGAATGCTACATAAAGTTTGCGGTTTAAACAGAACTGTTTTTGCATAAATGCCATCAGAGTGAACATGTGGTCTATAGTAGAATAATTTTTCTTAAATCCAGCTTGACATTCCCCAATTATATTATTTTCATTCACCCATTCCTGAAGTCTTCGATTAATTATGGCACTGTAAAGTTTACTCGTTACGTTGCACAAAGAAATTCCACGATAAATGTTTGGATTGTTAACATCACCTTTTTTATGTCAGGGAGAACAACTGACTGTCCACATTTCAGGAAAAAATACCCTTATCAAATAGAACACTGAAATGAAATGTGAACCAGAGAGAGAGAGAGAGAGAGAGAGGGGGGGGGGGGGGGCAGACAAACAGACATACAAGACCAAAACCACTTTGTGATTATTTATTTCCCTACTCTATATTGCATTTGTATACTCTCTGTTTGTCTTGGTCTTGTCTGTCTGTTTGTCTGCACCCCCCCCTCTCTGTCTGTCTGTCTGTCTGTCTGTCTGTCTGCTTGTCTCTCCCCCCTCTGACTCTCTCTCTCTATTTTGTCTCTCTGATTTTCATCTAATTGTTATTAGTAGTATTTCATTATGATGCTCATTTTGTTTGTTTATTTTTAATCTATTTGAAAGTGTTGATCATTATTGTTTGCATATGGTGTTTACTTGGGTTTTTGTGCATGTGTATGTGCATGTGCATGTGCATGTGTGTGTGTGGTGTGGTGTGTGTGTGTGTTGTGTGTGTTGTGTGTGTGTGTGTGTGTTGGTGGTGTTTCCTTTCATTTTCCTTTTTCCGATTTTTTTTTGTGAGAGCATGGTGTAAAAAAGCTTTGTACTTATCCATTTACTCTCAATAAACATTTCGAGTTCGATTTCGAGTTCGAGTCGAGTTCGAGTTCGAGTTTCCATCCTCTCTCTCTCTCTCTCTCTCTCTCTCTCTCTCTCTCTCCTCTCTCTCTCTCTCTCTCTCTCTCTCTCTCTCTCTCTTCTCTCTCTCTCTCTCTCTCTCTCTCTCTCTTCAATTTGTCTCCTTCTCTGCTTGTGCGTGTGAGTGTGTGTGTGTGTGTAGTGTGTGTGTGTGTGTGTGTGTGTGTGTGTGTGTGTGTGTGTGTGTGTGTGTGTGTGTGTGTGTTGTGTGTGCAAGGCTGTGCATCATTATCATCTGACAAGTGCACAACACCACATAAATTATATATTTATATATAATTTCATAACACATATTTCCTGCTATACATTTGTCACACCTAGGTCAAGGCTGTATGGGCAATGATTTTATCATCATCTCAAGACACGATAGGATGACAGGATGGTTAAGACTTTCACCTGCCTAACAAGTAATCCTCAAGGTCCTGGGTTCTATTCCCAGACTTGTCTTGTCTTCCCAGTTTGAAGAGAAATCAAACTGAATATCAAAATCCTTCAGATAAACAGACGTCCCGTATATAAATGCACACATAACATCTTGTGCACATTAAAAAAAAAGTTCCGCATCTCAGAAAAGTCGGTTCAGACAACATCTCTGAAGTCCGAATGCAGATACTTAAAGGTGGAGGGTGGGGGGTAAAACGATTGAATATTGATGAGCCTTAGAGCTCTAGCTGAGGAATGAAAACTAAAGTCATAATTGCAAGTGACTTCAGCATAAATAAAACGATAAAACCGTCACAAAATCAGATTCGAAAGAAAACGAAAACTGCAGGAATCTAGTGTACAGCAAAAAATCAAAGGATGAATAAAGTCCCTAAGGTATATACCGGGCGTATGTATCTAAACATACTGTACATCTACAAAGAAACATAAGTAGTAGTATAGTTGTGGTATCAGAAGAAGAAGCAGTAGTAGTAGTAGTAGTAGTAGTAGTAGTAGTAGTAGTAGTAGTAGTAGTAGTAGTAGTAGTAGTAGTAGTAGTAGTAGTATCATCATCATCATCATCATCATCATCATCATCATCATCATCATCATCATCAAGTAGTAGTAGTAGTAGTAGATAGTAGTAGTAGTAGTATGTAGTAGTAGCAGTAGCAGCAGCAGCAGCAGCAGCAGCAGCAGCAGCAGCAGCAGCAGCAGCAGCAGCAGTATTAATATTAACAGTAAGTATAGTAGTAGTAGTAGTAGTAGTAGTAGTAGTAGTAGTAGTAGTAGTAGTAGTAGTAGTAGTAGTTAGTAGTAGTAGTAGCAGTAGTAGTAGTAACAGAATAAGAAGAGCAGCCCTAGAAAATTAGAAATGTAAATCAACTTCCCTGTCACCATTTGCTGGTACAGTTGCAGCTGCATGCGTCCCTAATCAGGGAAGGCAGAAAGGAGGGAAAAAAGGGCACAACTTGTTCTTATGGGCTACATGTTTTATTCATTTATTTATTTATTTATTTTATTCTTTTATATCGCGGATAATGGAATAAGCGCTCATGTGTTGTTTTTTTTACATCTAGTACCCGTGTGTATGCAGTTTTTGTAAATATTGTCATCTGTTTCCAGCGGCACATAATGGCCTACTCTTACGAAAAGCGGAACAGGATTTAACGCGTGCACAAGATGTTCTGCGTGCGTTGGCACACGTGGCCTCGGTTTATAGTCTCATCCAAAATACTTTTGGGGAGAGTGGAGTCAGCATTGATGTTAACTCCTGGGCAAATAATTATCTCCTCACCACTGTCAACATTGGAGTAGAGTTCTTCACGCATTTAGCTACCATTTCTTTTCGTAATATACTGAAGGAAAAACTTGAAAAATGAAATTAAAAGGTGTTTTAAAATCTTGTCTTGTTATATTGATTTTATTGTTAATTTAAAAAACAACAGCATCTACAAATTAGTGCACTGCTATACAGTACTAAATCTTACCGTCAGTATTATACGTTTATAAGTTCATTTAGATAGGTTATCTCCCCCAATGTACAACAACAAATACAGCAAACATGAATTTGTACAGAATCAATACAAGTCTGACCAGAGTCATCAAAGAGCTGTACAACAAGGCCACCAGTGCAGTGTACTTCTACTCTCACTCACTCTTTTCAACATCTTCCTTGAGAGAATCATGGCTGATGCACTGGAACACCATGAAGGATCAGTCAGCATTGGCGGCAGAACGATCACAAATCTCCATTTCACAGATGATATTGAAGGACTAGCAGGATCAGAACAAAAGCTTGCCAGCCTAACAGAACACCTGAACAAGGCCTCTACAACAGACGGCATGGAAATCAGTGCAGAGAAGTCCAAACTGATGACCAATAACGTCAAGGGCATCCGCACTAATATCAGGGTCAATGACCAGAAGCTGGAAACGGTTCAAAGTTTCAAATACTAAGGAGCCGTTGTATCAGACAAGGGGTCCAAGCCAGAGGTAGTATGCAGGATTGCACAGACAATAACAGCACTGTCAAAACTGAACACCATCTGGAAAGATAAAAATATCTCACTCAACTCCAAGATCAGACTAATACGCTCCCTTGTCATGTCCATATTCCTGTATACCTGTGAATTGTGGACCCTGACTGCTGAATTGGAGAGAAGAGTACATGCGGTAGAGATGAGATGCTTCCGGAGACTCATTGGCATCTCCTACAAAGACCACATAAGCAACGACGAGGTGCGTAACAGAATCCAGCAAACCATTGGTCCCTACGGAAATTCTCTATCAATGGTAAGAAGCGTAAACTTGAATTGTACGGGCATGTCACAAGATCGAACGGACATGCTCTGTTCGGAAAGTGATTGTCGGATCTTACATCGATCTCATTTTGAATATTAGTTTCGACAGCTGAGCTTCTTATGGCGTACTTTGCTACTGTTAGCCGTATTCATCTACAGGTAAAATTCCCATTTCTGTATATGTGCCTACAGATGAAGCGTGTGATGGTATACCCAAGGCAAGGTGAAAAGCTTTACAATTATAAGCATTTAAGTTTCTTTAGTAAATATCGTGGATTCTTGCACAAACGTTAGTATTGAGCGAACGAGCGCAAACAATATATGTTTTAAAATTGCTGTATTTTGTACCCATCGCTGCTTGTTTAAAACACAATTTCTGAAATTTAAACTTTTCCTTGCTTTATCTAACAAGTCTTCAATATGGCGATTCCACGTTAGTTTTGATGTAAGACATATTCCTAAACACTTTAACAAATATTTATATTTAAGACATACATCATTAGTTTTAAAATAAGAACTGCATTGTAGATATGCTCAGTTGTTGAAGAGTACAATGTTAGTTTTAGTCGGTGACGATGACAGAATTAATCCATGTTCTATCATATAAGTGTTAAGCTTATCAATCTTACACTGAAATATTTTTGTACCGTAAGACAGTTGCCATTTTGGTGTTATCTTCTTTATGTTTGTGTCTGCGTGCGTGCGTGCGTGCGTGCGTACGTGCGTGCGCGCGCGCGCCCGTGTGTGTGTGTGTGGTGTGTGTGTGTGTGTGTGTGTGTGTGTGTGTGTGTGTGTGTGTGTGTGTGTGTGTGTCACTGGGTGTCTGTGTCTGTGTCTATGTGTGTGTATATGTGTGTGTGCGTATGTATGTGCATGTGTGTACGTGTGTGTATTTGTGTGTGCGCGTGCGTATGTGCATGTGTGTGCATGTGTGTATGTGTGTGTATGTGTGCGCATGCGTATGTGCATGTATGTCTATGTGTGTGTGTGTGTGTGTGTGCGTATGTGCATGTGTGTGTAGTCTATATATATATATAGAATATATATATAGAGATATATATATATATATATTTGTGTGTGTGTGTGTGTGTGTGTGTGTGTGTGTGTGTGTGTGTGTGTGTGTGTGTGTGTGTGTTCAGCCTGTACTAAATGGCAGTGAAGTTATCAGAGACTGATCTTCCTGAACTGTTGGCATGGCTGGAGCCACACCGGCCCCTGTGTTTCAAGGTAAGTAGGCAAGAACGGGACAGCTCAGTGGTCAGAGCTCTCACTTTCCCCAAGCTAAGGTTAAACAGCTGTGAGCGAGGTTACCAAGTTAATGGGTGACCGTTAGCGCGCGTTGGCTTCAGTACAGTTCCCCTTGTTCATCCAGCTGTAAATGGGTACCTGTCCTCTTAAAGGACAGGGAAGGTAAAGCAGCAAGGGAGAGGAGATGGGCACCGTCCTCAAAATTGTGCTGGCTTCTGAAGAATCTGAGGTCTCTGACATCTTGCTATCCAACAACCGCCAAAGTGATGGGAACATTTGTACCTTTACGTACGCAAGTATAACCTGTTCTTAATGTGATTTGACTCCATGTCTCCTTTACTCTCTCTTGGTCTTAAAGATTACCCAGAATATGCACTCTTTATCACTCATCTGACCTGGAAATTACTGTGAGACCGTAGATACTCAGTGGATAGGCATTTTCTGTGCATGGCTTTTTTTGAATAGTTAATCATGTAAGCAGTCATGCTCCATCCTTAGATGGTTTTAGTCTCCTTTGTGACAGATGCTATAGCCAAGTGGTAAAACAGTTTGACTTTTTCGGTGGCATCTAGTGAATTAAGAGTTGGGAATTTTACAATCTCCCAAGTCAGTCTAAAGTGCAGACCTGCAAATGCCTAAGTCCCTTTGTGTATACACACACAGACGGTCAAATATGTACTCAGATTTAAGGGATAAGTTTTTAACTGAATGCCGAAATATACTGACAGCATCAAATAGGGAATGAAGTCATTATCTATCCAGATATAGTTTTCATTCTTTTAATAGAAGGAAAGAATTGTTTTGTCAGAATAAAATTTAATGATGGGTATGGTAAAGATTTGTATTCACAAGTATGAAAGTATTAAAATGTTGTATTTTGACTGATACCGAGCGTGGTGTCTGCTAACGAAAAAAGCGGTGCAGTGTAATATGAATATTAATTAAACTCTAAACATGTTCAAGATATGGTCATTGCGATCACAAGCATGAAAGAATCGGTTTTTGTTTTTCATTTTTGATCACATTTTGCATACCATTATACTGGTTTTACTCATTCCCACCAAACTCCGTGTATTGTGGCCTAAGGCCAATGTACATATTAAAACTGTCCAGTGTTCAGTGTTCAAATATGCACGTCAAAGACACTGTAGTTCACATCAGCTTTTGTTGAGTTATGGAAACACAAACATACTCAGCATACATCCCCAAAGTCGGAATGTTGCTACCTACATGGTGGGCTATAAAGGTCGCGTACACAAGATCTCAGCATTCTGAATCTCGAGCTCTAGCCGAGGAGCGAAGAAAATCCTCCTTTGTGGAGTACTTGTTGTTAGGGCAAGGAGCTGTGTTGAAGACAGTCTCAGCACAGCATTTCAGAAGGTAAAGGTAAAGGTTTTCCCATAACCCATGTGGTCGTAGGGAGCGAGGTGTCAGAGACCTCAGCTTCTCCAGTGGTCAGTATATTGAGGGTGGCGCCCATCTCCTCTCCCTCGCTGCCTTATCTTCCCTGACCCTAAAAAGGGCAGGTACCTATTGACAACTGGGTGAACTGGGGGGCAGTACCAACGCCAAGGTATGCAAACGGTCACACATCCATCCAAGGGGCAACCACGCTCAACGTTGTTTAGGTCGGAGAATGCTAGTGCTCTGACCACTAAGTTTTCCGTCCCCTCAGTATTTCAAAGCCTACCATCATAATAAAAAGGCCATGGCACACATTAATAACCTTTTAAAAAAAAACCTTTGCACTGAGCCAGTGGAACTTGATTGATATCTGTAGATTGTTTGTGACTTTGCTTTCTAATGAGAAATGATGAAAAAAAACGAAAAAGACGGTCTGACAGTGTGTTCCTGTCTGTGACCTCCAGACAAAATGTATGTGTGTATGTTGTATGTATGTGTGTGTGTAGTGTGTGTGTGTGTGTGTGTGTGTGTGTGTGTGTGTGTGTGTGTGTGTGTGTGTGTGTGTGTGTGTGTGTGTGTGTGTGTGTGTTTCAGCGGGGCTCAGTGAGATTGATCTTGTGCTGGTGACCGATTGACTAGAGACCTTTTGCAGTCTGATCACAAAACCTGCACACATAAACATGTCTCTGTCTCTGTCTGTCTGTCTGTCTGTCTGCCTGTCTCATTCTCCCCCTCTTTCTGCCTGTTAATGTGTCTGTCTGTCTGCCTCTGTCTGTCTGTCTGTCTGTCTGTCTGTCCTATTGTTTTTGAATCTTTGATAAGTCGTGTTCAAAATGATTGAGAAGTTGGTACCTGCACTTGTCTTTCCTCACTACTTTTTCCTCAATAATACTTTGTGGTCAAGTGGGAAGTGTAGGCCATTTATATTTTTTTCCCAACTTCTTTTGCCTGTGCATGCACATAAAGTGTATTGCAATGTTTGGGTTATTATCCAGCTAAGACTGACCACTTGGCTGGATACAAACTGTATGACCTCCCTTGCATCCTTTAATAGGATCCCCAAACTTAAGGCACAAAGATTTACTAGGTGCTTATTTTGTCTTATTCATTTTTTTTCCCAACATATATTCTAAGCATATTTTCTTTCTCTTTTTATCATTGTCTTTTGAGGCAGCTTCAAAAGGCCACAGGAATATCAAATATTCCTTTGAATGCAATTGACACTTTTAAATTCTGAAATGTGTCTTGCTGTAAGGTACCACAGCAGGTGGAGTTTCAAACACCATAGAGACCTCTGATGAGGGCTCATCCAGGAGCCGAAACTTGAGTCAGGTCAGGCCAAAGGCATGGTTCTTACTCAAAAATGCCTACAATGCTGCCACTGAAAGACATTATTCCCTAGAATTTATTTTTATTTCGTTTTTTTAAATCTTTGATAAGTAATTTTCAAAATGGTTGAGAAGTTCGTACATGCACTTGTCTTTCCTCACTACTTTCTCCTCAATTAAACATTAATGATTCATGAGGATTTTCCAAAACAAATTGGAGTACTTTTCAATTACTGTCATAACTACCTACATTTAAGTGTCTGTTGACATGTTTTTACTTTATTGTTGATCTTTAAAATATCTCATAGCTTTGATATTCATATAATTATATGCCCATTCCTTGTGGTATGTGTAAAATGTATGTACTAAACACTAAAAAATCAAGCAAACTAGGTCGTTAAAGTCATATACCTATAAATAAAAAACCCACCCGAAACTAGTCTCAGTGTCATTAACCTATAAATCTTAAACAAAAAGGACACCCCAAAACTAGGTCGTCAATGCCATTTACTTATCTAAAAAAAAGACTAAGCAAGGGCAGTCATACTATAACTACTACTCAGGTTACAAAGGAGGTTAAAAAATGTGATGTGGTGTATTCATGATTTTATCTGTCCCAGTCAGTAGAGGTGTGTGTGTGTGTGTGTAAGACAAATTTTGATTTTGTGTGTGTGTGTGTGTGTGTGTGTGTAGCAGGTGCACACTGCTGATTGCTACGATCTCATTGGTTAATGGAAAATATCACATGAGTTCACGGTATGTGTGTGTGCAAAGTCTGTGCAAAAGCCTGTTAGAC
>CM060337.1:21322454-21331677 GCA_030674155.1 Stramonita haemastoma
TTTTGAAATATGTTTATTACATAATGTATTAATGGCTTACTAAATTTGGCAAGAGTCAGTTGGGGTAGTTAACAACTGTTGGAAGTAATTACGCTTCGATCTGCGTTTTAGAGAATTCCCTTTATTTCTTTGTTCTCAAAATTGTTCATTTGTACCATGGGTTTTCAGGCAGTTTGTTAGGTTTATTTTGGAATCTGTGTCCTTTGTTATCCAAGGAGGTTTCACTTTTTCTTTGACTCTTTTTCTTTTGAAGGGAGCATATTTATCATACAGAGATAAATGTGTTAACCCCAAAACCAGCAGCGTCATTGGGGTCTCTAATTTGCGGTGTGTGTGTGTGTGTGTGTGTGTGTGTGTGTGTGTGTGTGTGTGTGTGGTGCGTGCGTGCGTGCGTGTGCTTGCTTGCTTGCTTGCTTGCTTGTTTGCTTGCGTGTGTGTGTATGTGTTGTGTGTGTGTGTGTGTGTTTTGTGTGTGTGTGTTGTGTGTGTGTGTGTGTGTGTGTGTGTGTGTGTGAGTCAGAATCAAAAGCCACAGACGATTCTTTATTTCCAGATGGTAATTAAATAAGCAAGTGTATGTTTGTGCGTGTGTGCACGCATGCGTGCGTATGTGAGTGAGTGAATGAGTGAGTGAGTTAGTGTGTGTGTATGTGCGTGCGTGCGTTCATGCGTGCGTGCGTTTGTGTATGTGTGTGTATACCTGGTACTCTTCTTTCAGAACAGACAATGGCAGTGAAGTTATCAATGACACACCTTCCCCAGCTGTTGGCATGGCTGGAGCCACACCAGCCCCTGTGTTACAGGGTGCGTATGCAATAATTATAATAATCAGCTGGTCTCTTGATTTGACCTGACTTCTCTCCCAACTTCCCTGGAAGCCATCAGAGCACTGCATTGACACTTAAGGCAGTATGGATTTTTAGAATTTCATGTAGATGTGGCCTATATCTCCTGTTGAAGCCGAAGTTTTTCCTGCTAGGTGTATGTATCTGTTCCAACTCTGCCAACAGCAAACGTGCTGTCTAATTTTCCACACTATAATTGATGATGATGATGATGATGATGATGATGATGATGATGATGATGATGATGATGATATATGAATAATAATAATAATAATAATAATAATAATAATAATATCATATAGCGCTATATCTTGTAAAAACAAATCAAAGCGCTTTCATTCGACCTGTACAACACGTAAAAGAACCCACAGCAACAAGAGGGTTGACCCTGGCAAAATTCTGTAGAAAAAAGCCACTCTGATAGGGAAACAAATACAGTTGTGGACAGGAAATAGAAAAAAAATGGTTAGGCGCTGCACTTGTGGCGATGGGCTCTCCCCAGGGAAAGCAGCCCAAATTTCACGCAGAGAAATCTGCTGTGACATAAAGTGGTACAAAATACAAAATAAAAGCAATCAATAACATTTTATAGCTTTAGCAAATTCGAATGCACACACACACACACACACACACACACACACACACACACACACACACACACACACACACACACACACACACACACACACACAACACACACACAGGCACACACATGTCCCTAGCATAATCATAACATCTCCCTTACTTCCATCAATCTTCATGCAATGTTCAGTGAATGAAACGACAGATGTAGGTAACAAAAACAAAAGTCTCAAAGTCGGACACCTCTGGTCCTGTGTTGTCATTGGGAAAACAGTGTTACTGTTGGACCCACCTCTGTGGCTGTAGAAAGTTGTTCTTCAAGCCTTCAGCGCTGGATGCTCATCGGAGGACGTTTTTTTTTAATTTTCACTTTTCATTTTATTCTTTTATATCGAAGATAGTGGAATAAGCATCTTGTGTTTTTGCTTTTACATCCAGTCCCGGTGTGTATGCAGTTTTGTAAATGTCATCTGTTCCCACCGACACGTGATGGCCTACTCTTACGAAAAGCGGAACAGGATTGAACCTGTGCGCAAGATGTTCTGCGTGCGCAATGTTTCTGACCACTAGGCTATCCGTGTGTTGTGTGGTGTGTGTGTGTGTGTGTGTGTGTGTGTGTGTGTGTGTGTGTGTGTGTGTGTGTGTGATGTGTGTGTGTGTGTGTGTGTTTAAGTGTGTGTGTTTGAGTGTGTGTATGTGTGTGTGTGTCGTGCGCATGCTTGCGTGTGTGTGGGTGCATGTGTGCATGCGTGTGCGTGTATGTGTATGTGTGTGTGTAAATAAGATTAAGACCCTGTTTGCTTGTGGATGTGCGTAGATGTTCATCATTGTGCACACTTCCGATTACATTGTTTGCCTACCTTCCCACTGTCAGGTGTACGGGGAGTTGAAGAGTCACCTGAAGGGCCTGATTCCAGACTTGCACTTCTTTGTGGACAGGTGGCCACACCCTCAGGCCCTGGTGGCCAGGGAAAACCCTGCAGAGGGACAGGTAGGGGGCCTGTGGGATAAAGATGTCCTCCCCTTTCTGTGGGATAAAGATATCCTGCCCTTTCTGTGGGATAAAGATGTCCTGCCCTTTCTGTGGGATAAAGATCCTGCCCTTTCTGTGGACAAAGATGTCCTGCCCTTTCTGTGGGATAAAGATGTCCTCCCCTTTCTGTGGGATAAAGATGTCCTCCCTTTCTGTGGGATAAAGATATCCTGCCCTTTCTGTGGGATAAAGATATCCTGCCCTTTCTGTGGGATAAAGATGTCCTGCCCTTTCTGTGGGATAAAGATATCCTGCCCTTTCTGTGGGATAAAGATGTCCTGCCCTTTTCTGCTGGTGATAAAGATGTCCTGCCCTTTCTGTGGGATAAAGATGTCCTCCCCTTTCTCTGGGATAAAGATGTTCTCCCCTTTCTTCAGGAGCACAGGTATCTATTTACTTATCTATTTGTGTATTTTTTTTATATCGAGGATAATGTGATAAGCTCTCATGTGCTTTTTTAACTAGAACCCGTGTGAATGTAGTTTTGTAAATAATTATTCTCATCTGTTCCCACTGGCACATAATGGCCTACTCTTACGAAAAGCGGAACAGTAGTTAATGTGTGCTCAAGATGTTATGCAGTATTTGCACATAGGCCTTGGTTTATAGTCTCATCCAAAGGACTTTTGGGAAGAGTGGAGTCAGCACTTATGTTAACTCCAGAGGAAAAATCCCCTCGAACTGGAATCGCACTGGGGTTGTCAAATTGCCAGCGCAATGTTCTGATCACTAGGCTATCCCGTCCCCTTGGTGACCTGTGTGATAAAGATGTCCTTCCCTTTCTTCCAAACAATACACCCATGTTTATCTCATCAACACTGACCATGCAAGCTGTCATTAGTAGCCTACATAGCTGTTTAATGATGTTCAACTATTTGCTTCTACTTACATTGCACACAATGGGGACTGGATAGCTCTAGTGGTCAGAGTCACTCGCTGTCCCCAAAGTAAAGTTCAGCTGCGTTGAACGTAGAGTTAGGGCGGAGAGATTGAAATGATCGGCTTGGGAACAGCAGAATAGGTAAGTCATAGAAAGCAGCAATAACCCCCCCCCCCCCTAAAAAAAAAAGCACCCCCCCACATCAGTACTGACCCCCATTCCCCGAATGTCCTTCGAATGACGATATGAACTGGGCGTCTTAGAAGAACGCACGCAGTACATATTGCTCACAAATTAAAAGCCCGTTTTGCCTTTCGGAAGAGTAGGCCAATTGTGCCGGGGGAAAAACGATGACATTAATTGTATTAGAAAGAAAAGCATGCACACCGGTATTGTGTTCAGATATAATCTCGGAAGTCGGGATACGGCTACCTTCATGATGGACAAAAACGGTGGGATAGGCAAAAACCTGACCATCGGTGAACCTTGGAGCTGTAGTCAAGGAACAAAACAACAACAACAACAAAAACAAAACTCAGCCTTGATAACTGATAACTGTGGAATGGATATTGACAGTAGTAATGGCAGTTTGGATAATGCTGCTGCTGCTGCTGCTGCTGCTGCTGCTGCTGCTGCTGCTGCTGCTGCTGATGTGTGATGGCGATGATAACGACGATCATAATAACGACGATAATGATAACGATGATGATGAGGTTTTTGACGACGGAGATGATGATGATGATGATCATGATGATGATGATGATGACGACGACGACAACGACGATTTCAGATGATGAGCTTCATTGGTGGAATGAGTGTGTTCGCGGTAGAAGATAAGGCACTCGCCAGTCTGCTGAAAGACCCTGCTGTTGTCCCGTGGACCGGGTTTGTCGTCCTGTGTTGTGAGTTGGCTGCTTTGGCATTGTCTCTTCGTGTTCTTCTTGTTCTTCTTGTTTTTCTTCTTCTTGTTCTTGTTCTTCTTGTTCTTGTTCTTCTTGTTTTTGTTTCTTCTTGTTCTTGTTCTTCTTGTTCTTGTTCATCTTCTTGTTTTTGTTCTTGTTCTTGTTCTTGTTCTTGTTTCTTGTTCTTTCTTGTTCTTTTCTTTTTCTTGTTTTCTTTTTTGTTCTTCTTCTTCTTCTTCTTCTTCTTCTTCTTTTTCTTGTCTTTCTTGTGTTGTGTGTGTGTGTGTGTGTGTGTGTGTGTGTGTGTGTGTGTGTGTGTGTGTGTGTGTGTGTGTGTGTGTGTGTGTGTGTGTGGTGTGTGTGTGCTATAATGTGCATACTGTGTGCAGTCAGAAGCCGGACTTACCCAAGTTACACAAGAGACGGTCTACAGACGCTTTATTACGGCCAAAGTTTTCATGGTGTATTGAGTTTTCCCTACATTTTGGGGGAAACTGACATTTGATTGACAATCTCGGTTCTGATTATTTAGTTTTATTGTTATTGACGTTTGGTTACATTGTTGTAATTGTTGTTGATATTTTCAGCCAGCTTTCCTTTCCCTTCTAGATCTAGACTGTTACTCTAATCTTGTCTTTATTCTTCACTAGGAACTGGGTTTGGTTCTTTTAAACATCTTTGTGGGCTTGTTTAAATTATACTGATATTTTAGAATATTCCTTGTTGCCATTCAATTAGTAAGAATAGGAAAATTTATCTTTCACACCATGCCTTCTTGTCTAGATTCCTGGCCCTCTAAAGAAGGGCTTAGAATTGGATATTTGAATATTAACCATGCTGCCAACAAATTAACAGACATTTCGTCCATCTTATGTAATGGTGGGAAACAATTCCATATTTTTTGCATCGCGGAATCTCATTTACATGAGCATATTTCCAATTCCGACTTATCTATAGCAGGATATAGTTTTATCCGTATGGACCCAAAACGTAAAAACGAAACGGGTCTACTATTGTATTATACACAATCAATGAAAGTAAAGCAAATAGACAATCTAGCTAACCATGGAATTGAATCTATATGGATAGAAATTCATTTAAAACATAGCAAACCATTACTTGCAGGTTTTCTATATACGAACCCTACAGAAAGAAGTCACTGGTTTGATTCTTTCAATTCCATGATGGATGACGTCATTTTACAGTCTAAAGAGACCCTACTGATGGGTGACTTTAATATAGACTTATTGAAAAACCACCCCAAGTGGAAACAAGTTTGTGACAATTGCTGCCTAACCCAACTTATACAGAATCCTACCAGAATTACCGCATCTTCTGAAACTCACACCACATTTACTTACTGATAAACAAAACTTATTTGAGGTTTGCGCACCTATTACTGGATGTAGTGATCACAAAGCTGTATGTATAACATGGTTCAAAAAGGGCTAAAAAAATTCCAAAAGCTGGACACAAAACAATTACTTATCATTGCTTTTCTAAATTTGAAAAAGAAGCATTTCTGTTTGATTTAGCTCAATCTCACCTGTGTAATGTTTACCATTATACTGACCCCGATGAGGCTTTGCAATCTTGGTACAATACTTTAAAATCTATATATGACAAACATGTTCCAATAAAATCTAAAAGAATAAAACATAATCCTAAACCACCATGGTCAACAAAAGATATAGAAGAAGCTAGACATATTAGAGACTCCTTACTAGCTTCTAAGAAACATGATGAATAATTATAAGAAACAAAGGAACAAATAAAATAAAAACCCTCTCTTTTACGTGCTTCAAAAAAGAAATATTTCATAGATCTAGCAGGTACCAATAAAGATCCAAAATCTGTATGGAAAGCAATAAACTCTTTGACCAACAAGCTAACTTCAAACACGAACTTATCAACGCAAAACTTATCCGTGGATGACTTGAATCACCATTTCGCAAATATAACCGACAAGATAATTCAAAATGACAAATCAGCCATGAATAATTTATCGCCTCTGAGTGAATTCTGCAAAACCAAAAATATACATAGGCAACTATCAATACCACCTATAACAGTATTTGAAGTCTATAATAGTCTAGTAAAACTAAAACAAACTAATACAAAAGGCATGGATGGCCTGATGGGAAAATTATCAAACTTGTGCATCTTATTTTACTGACTCACTTACATACATATTTAATCTATGCATTGACAAAAAATATTTTCCAAAAGCATTTAAAATAAGCAAAATACTCCCTATATATAAATCAGTTGAAAGGACTGAGCCTTCCAACTACAGACCTACTTCTATTCTATCAGTCCTTTCTAAACCTCTAGAGCAACATATAAAACATCATATTGTTGCTCATATAAAAAAAAAAAGATCTTCTACATCCTAATCGATCCGGATTTCGTGAGAAGCATTCATGCCACACTTCCTTGATAAAACTTGTCGATGAATGGCTTTCAAATATAAATGATAACAAATTTAATGGAATAGTCTTTGTAGATTTTGCAAAGGCTTTTGATACACTTTCTCATACTCTGCTTCTCCGTAAACTCAACGTTTATAGATTCTCTGCCAATACTCTTGCACTCATAGCATCTTTTCTCAATTGTCGTCATCAAATTGTATGTATAAACAATAAATATTCCACCATTCTCCCACAGAAATTTGGTGTACCGCAGGGATCGATTCTAGGTCCTATTCTTTTTTCACTTTATATTAATGATTTGTCTCTTTATGTTAGATCTACTTGTGAACTCTTTGCTGATGACACTACCATCTCCTGTAGCCATCAAGATATTCCATTATTATACAAGAACCTACAAGAGAGTACTAACGACCTAATCAGATGGACTGAATCGAATCACATGTCCTTAAATTCACAAAAGACAAAACAAGTGCTTGTAACAACTAGGCAGAAACGCCAAAATTTAAATGACAATATTCCATCTATCTATATAAACGATGACAAAATTGAAGTAGTCAAGTCACATAAAGTCTTAGGTCTTATTGTAGATAATGATTTATCATGGTCTGATCACATTAGTAAACTATCCGAACGAGTGTCAACAAAGGTTTTTCAGTTATCTAAAATTAGAAAAAATGTCCTCCCTTTTCATGATCGGAAACAATTTTTCCACGCTCACATGAAATCAGCTATAGACTACGCATCCACTCTTTGGGACTGTGCTAGTGAAAACACATTAAAACCACTCACTCAAAGTTATAGACGAGCACTAAAAATCCTCCTCCTTAGGTCATCCTCATTAACTCCAGAAGATTACAAATTTCTTGATATTCTACCACTGAAAAACAAATTAAAATATAACAAAGGTATTCTAATGCATAGGATTATATCACATATAGTACCTGGTACCATTATTGATTTATTCCCAATTAATAGTAAACGAAATACTCACAAACTTGCATTGTCAAAGCCTCGAATAGATTTGTTCAAATCAAGCCTACATTATTCAGGAGGTACCCTATGGAATTCATTACCAGAACGTCTCAAAAATTTAAAAAGCCATTATTCTTTCAAGAAAATGTATGGAGAACATCTATCATCAAACAATATATAACTCTCTCTCTCTCTCTCTCTCTCTCTCTCTCTCTCTCTCTCTCTCTCTCTCTCTCCTCTCTCTCTCTCTCTCTCTCTCTCTCTCTCTCTCTCTCCCTACAGCTATGAAGTATTAAGTTACATAATTTTTTGTTACAAACAGAATTATGCTATGTTTTTTTTTTTCCTTTTTCCATTTTCTTGTTGTTAGTTTGCTTTTACTAGTTTGTATCATTATAGAAGGCTGGATGTAAAAAAGCAATTGTCATGCTTACTCCTTCACCTTCTGAAAATAAAATTCATCAATCAATCAATCAATCAATCAATCAATCAATCAATCTTTGAGAGCTCAGACAGCAGCTACTGTTGTCTGTCATAATTATTAGCTCAAATTCGTTGCGTTAACGTTAAGCGCCTATCAAGTCAAGCATGTACCGTCTTGAAATTCTTCTTTTTCGCCGTTGAAGACTTAGACAGCAACTATTGACTGTCATATGGGTGAATATACATTGGGCTGCTCCTAAGCGCCTGATAAGTCAGGCCCAGTGTATCAGACTTCAGCATGGAGGAAAATTGTGATATTTCAAGTTTTTTTCTGGAAAAAAAAGTAGGAGACCAGACCCCAGAAGGTAGAAAATAGATGAAAAGGAGGAGACAGAGAGAAAAGGAATGAGGCAGAAACAAAGAGAGGGATAGAAAAAAGGGAAATTCCTAGAAGAAAATTTCCAGAATGTGGGGAGATACTATTTATATTGACAGGCCCCCCCTTGAAATAAAATTTTGAATTTGAATTTGTTCATCCCGATTGCCGTGTCCATTGTTCATTGTTCACAGCAATACCCAGCAGCCTGAAACCAGCGGTGATGGCAGTGGCCAGAGAGAAAGAGAAGTCAGTGTCGGTGATGACCTACATCCTCATGCGGGCAACGCCAGGGAGTGGGAAGCCCATGTGAGTCTGATATTTATTTATTTTTATTTTATTTATCTATTTATCATTTTATATCGAGTATAATGGAATAAGCAATCGTATGCTTTTTTACATCCAGTCCCCGTGTGTATGCAGTTTTGTAAATGTCATCTGTTCCCACCGGTGCATGATGGTCTACTCGTAAGAAAAGTGAAGCAGGATAGGAGCAAAACTTTTTACATGCTATATACTCCTCCGTCAATTGTCTTCCTTTCAGTTATTTCAACAATCACCTGCATCACATGTCTACTTCGGTTGAATTTGCAATATACATACATATATATATATATATATATATATATATATATATATATATATATATATATATATATTATATATATAATATATATAATTATATGCATATAGGTCTTGTCATTTCAAATGACAATGCGTGTTTTACGTCGCGTTAGTGCATTTCAGAGACCTTTTTTCCATCAGTAAGCGCACATAA
>CM060337.1:21331777-21336777 GCA_030674155.1 Stramonita haemastoma
TGTATGGGCAATAAAACTGTGTCAGTGTCAGTGTCAGTGTCAGTGTCTCTCTCTCTCTCTCTCTCTCTCTCTCTCTCTCTCTCTCTCTCTCTCTCTCTCTCTCTCTCTCTCTCTCTCTCTCTCTCTCTCTCTCTCTCTGTCTGTCTGTCTGTCTGTCTGTCTGTCTGTCTGTCTGTCTGTCTCTCTCTCTCTCTCTCTCTCTCTCTCTCTCTCTCTCTCTCTCTCTCTCTCTCTCTCTCTCTCTCTCTCTTCTCTCTCTCTCTCTCTCTCTCTCTCTCTCATGTTTCATAAAAAATGAGAGTATGTTGAAAAGTATGTATTGTTGTGTTCCCTGTTGTGTTTGCTGGGGTTTTGAAGTATCTGATTTTTTTTTAAAAGTCCATTGGGCGTGAAACAGGGCTGATGAATGTCTCCTCTGATTTTTTTCTTTATTAATCACCGAAGAAGTTGCACAGTGGCTGAACATAGTTTTCAATTTTACCTGCCTTACAGGAGTTTTTTCTTTTGTTTGCAAATGATGCTGTTTTGCTTTCTCATAACCCCTTTAGCCTTTAAAACCAAATGAATAAATTACAGAGAGTATCTGCCACTTTAAGATTAACTGTTAATCTTGATAAAACTAATATTATGGTGTCCAGGAAAGGTGGGCATTCAATTTTATCCAATCAGAAAAGTGCTATTTTAAAGGCAAATATATCGAAATTTGTTGATAGCTACATGTATCTTGGTTTTACTCTTAAAACTAAAGTATCTTTTGACACCGCACTAGAAGAGTATGCTAGGCGTGCAAAACATAGTTTTTTGAGATTGTGAAAACAATGTGAGCCTTGGGCAACATGGATATGTTTGTGTTGTTAAGTTAAGTTAAGTTGTTCGATGCCCAGGTCAAACCTATGTTGTTATATTCGGCAATACGTCAGTTCCGCTATCCACTTCTGTGAAGTATCTAGGAGTCGTTGTCGACAACACTCTCTCCATGCAAAAATTCATTACCCAAACCTGTCAGTCATGCTACTATCAACTACGGCGTATTAGCGCAATTCGTAAGTACCTGTCCACTGATGCAACATCCAAACTTGTCACTTCTCTTATTCTCTCACGTCTGGACTAATGCAATTCTCTTTTGGCGGGTCTGCCAGCATCATCCATCCACTCCCTTCAACGTATACAAAACTCTGCAGCTCGTCTGGTCCTCAGAAAGAAAAAATCCGAGCACATTACCCCTCTCTTGCAATCTCTCCATTGGCTGCCCGTACCACAGAGAGTAAACTACAAGATCAATACCCTCTGTTACAAATGTCTCCACAATACTGCACCCTCCTACCTCTGTGAATGTCTTCACTTGTACACACCTTCTCGCTCCCTCCGCTCCTCGGCAGATACTTTGTCTTTAAGAATACCCAGATTCAACCTATCTACCGTTGGCCGCCGCTCTTTCTCTGTTTCTGGTCCATCG
The DNA here is from genome assembly GCA_030674155.1 of Stramonita haemastoma. Classification (NCBI taxonomy): domain Eukaryota; kingdom Metazoa; phylum Mollusca; class Gastropoda; order Neogastropoda; family Muricidae; genus Stramonita; species Stramonita haemastoma. The sequence goes on from CM060337.1 coordinate 21,333,234, forward strand.
ATCTGGAACGACCTTCCTCTCTCCCTCCGGCAAAAGCCTACTTATGACACTTTTAAATCCAACCTTAAGACACACTTATTTCAAACCTAAGTTTTTCTCCTTCCGCTTCCATCTCTTACCTGTCCCTGCCTTCAACATCCACCTGCTAAAGTGCTTAACGTTTGTAGGTGTGTGCGCGCGCGCGCGTGCATGCGTGCGTACATGCGTGCGTGCGTGTTGTGTGTGTGTATATTTAAATTTGTTAAAACTGTAAATAGTTGTTGATTGTGTGTTGTGTAGGTCAAATGAAAGCGCTTTGATTTGTTTTTACAAGAGATAGTGCTATACAAATTCCATGTATTATTATTATTATTATTATTATTATTATTATTATTATTATTATTATTATTATTATTATTATTATTATTATTATTATATGCTTCTGAGCTCCGGGGTTTTAAAAAAATTCACTGTATTGAATCAATGCATTTATTTGCTCACAAACGTTTATCAAATGTACACTGAAAACTCCTTATACAATGCTCTTAAGGAAAACAGGACGTCATCATTTGTATATCGATGATTGAGAAGCTGGTACCTGCACTTGTCTTTCCTCACTACTTTTTCCTGAATAATACTTTGTGGTCAAGTGGGAATTGCATTTCTAGTAGATCCAAGTGTAGGTCATTTATATTTTTTCCCAACTTCTTTTGCCTGTGCATGCACATAAAGTGTATTGCAATGTTTGGGTTATTATCCAGCTAAGACTGACCACTTGGCTGGATACAAACTTTATGACCTCCCTTGCATCCTTTAATACGATCCCCAAACTTAAGGCACAAAGATTTACTAGGTGCTTATTTTGTCTTATTCAATTTTTTTCCCAACATATATTCGAGGCATATTTTCTTTCTCTTTTTATCATTGTCTTTTGAGGGCAGCTTCAAAAGGCCACAGGAATATCAAATATTCCTTTGAATGCAATTGACACTTTTAAATTCTGAAATGTGTCTTGCTGTAAGATACCACAGCAGGTGGAGTTTCAAATAGAGACCTCTGATGAGGGCTCATCCAGTAGCTGAAACTCAGTCAGGTCAGGCCAAAGGCATGGTTCTTACTCAAAAATGCCCACAATGCTACCACTGAAAGACATTATTCCCTAAAATTTATTTTTATTTCATTTTTTTAAATATCTTTGATAAGTCATTTTCAAAATGATTGAGAAGTTGGTACCTGCACTTGTCTTTCCTCACTACTTTTTCCTCAATTAAGCATTAATGATTCATGAGGATTTTCCAAAACAAATTGGAGTACTTTTCAATTGCTATCATAACTACCTACATTTAAGTGTCTGTTGACATGTTTATACTTTATTGTTGATCTTTAAAAAAAATATCCCATGTTTTGATGTTCTTATAATTATATGCCTATTCCTTGTGGCTTGTGTAAAATGTATGTACTAAAGATTAAAAAATCAAGCAAACTAGGTGTAAAAGTCATATACCTATAAATAAAAAGCCCACACGGAAAGTAGTCTTCAGTGTCATTAACCTATAAATCTTAAACAAAAAAACACCCCAAAACTAGGTCGTCAATGTCATTTTCTTATCTGGAAAAAAAAGACTAAGCAAGGGCAGTCATACTATAACTAATACCCAGGTTACAAAGGAGGTGATAAAATGTCATGTGGTGTATTCATGATTTTATCTGTCCCAGTCAGTAGAGGTGTGTGTGTGTAGGTCAAATTTTGATTTCCAGTGTGTGTGTGTGTAACAGGTGCACACGGCTGATTGCTAGATCTCATTGGTTAATGGAAAATATCACATGAGTTCACGTATGTGTGTGTGTGCAAAGTCTGTGCAAAAGCCTGTTAGACTGAGATCAAGTACGAAATTTTAGGAGCCAGAAGGATTTGTACCTGAGAGATTTCACCATTGGGGTTGAAGGTCCTCCAAGAAGACACGTTAAATATCAAGTATATACAGCACTGCTGCCGCCCTGTCAAACTTGTGTATGTTCAACAACAAATAAGGTTTGTTCTCCTGTTTTGTTGGTATTGTTTGTTAGTTTTGTTTTTACTGTTCTCTGCTGGATTTCTGCACAGACCAACCTGGTGTGTGTGTGTGTGTGTGTGTGTGTGTGTGTGTGTTTGAGTGAGTGTGAGTGTGTGTGTGTGTGTGTGTGTGTGTGTGTGTGTGTGTGTGTGTGTGCGCACACGGCAGTTTACCCTTCCCAAAATCTGACCCTTTAGTTAGCGCAACGCTGGCTCTGTTATTCTGTGACGGACCCTATCCTTTCGGCTACACTGTAAGCGAAATTCCACAGCACAGCAGGCTGGCTGGCTCAGGCTCCCTACTATTTCTCTGTAGTTGAGAAACCCACGCTTTGGGATTAATGTGACAAAAGCTTTCATAAAACGTAAACTAGACTTGCTATGTGAATGTGAAAAAGTGCTGTGAGTTGGTCAATATGTATGGATTAATATGTGAAAGAATGGTGCTGTAAAACGATCAGTAAGTAATAAAATCAACATTTTGAAGTTCCTCATTTGTGACGCTCCACCACGGAATGAGTCGCTTAGCACATTACCCAATTTTGCGCTAGGAGCCATTAAAGGTAGTTGGGGGTGAAGTTGTCAATTTTAAGATTTTGATTGATTATTAAACAATATCAGTTTATCTACCTTATAATGAAATAATCAAGGCATGATTTTTATTCCTTTTGCTTTTAAATGTTTTTTGAAAATACCCAAGCCCTCATTCTGACAACCTGTTACAAAAATAAACTGGCTCGTTTCTCATTTTGTCACATCCTACAGTCTATCATTTCAATTTGTAATAACTTTGCACAGAATTGTCCGATTTTCTATCTGTTTTTTGTATTTGATAGCCACTTTATTGTACATTAGCAACATGTCAATAACTAAAAATTGACCTCTGGTGCACTCCGACTTATTATGTGGTGGAGCGTCACATTTGTGTTATTCAGTGTTCGTTGTCTGCTTCTGCTTCGTGTGTAGCTTACTAGGCGTGTGTGTGTGTGTGTGTGTTGTGTGTGTGTGTGTGTGTGTGTGTGTGTGTGTGTGTGTGTGTGTGTGTGTGTGTGTGTGCGCGCATACCACGTTCAGTGTAAGAGTGGTTTAGAGATTTTTTGTCATTATCTTCCATCATCTGGTCACTTTTCTATTCATATAGTGAAGAACAAATTAACAAACAAACAAAACGAAAGAAAGAAAAGAAAGAAAAAAATCTTAGGAAAAGCACATTGCCATAGGTATGTCCTTGTGTCTAAAATTAAATTTCAATAACAGCATTCATTCTCTCTCTCTCTCTCTCTCTCTCTCTCTCTCTCTCTCTCTCTCTCTCTCTCTCCTCTCTCTCTCTCTCTCTCTCTCTCTCTCTCTCTCTCTCTCTCTCTCTCTCCTCTCTCTCTCTCTCTCTCTGGTGTGTGTGTGTGTGTGTGTGTGTGTGTGTGTGCGTGCGTGCGTGCGCGTGCGTGTGCGTGCGTGTGCGTGCGTGCCTGCGTGCGTGCGTGTGTGTGCGTGCGCGCAGGCGCGCGCACACAC
>CM060337.1:21341777-21351777 GCA_030674155.1 Stramonita haemastoma
CCACATACGAATCTTTATTTCCAGATGGTAATTAAATAAGCAAGTGTATGCTTTGTGTGTGTGTGTGTGCACGCGTGCGTGCGTTGTGAGTGAGTGAATGAGTGAGTCAGTTAGTGTGTGTGTGTGGGGTGTTGCGCGTGCGTGCGTGTTCATCCCGCCGTGCGTGCGTAGCACGTCACGAAGGTAGTGTATACCTGGTACTCTTCTTTCAGAACACACAATGGCAGTGAAGTTATCAAGGACACACCTTCCCCAGCTGTTGGCGTGGCTGGAGCCACATCGCCCCTGTGTTACAGGGTGCGTATGCAATAATTATAATAATCAGCTGGTCTCTTGATTTGACCTGACTTCTCTCCCAACTTCCCTGGAAGCCATCAGAGCACTGCATTGACACTTAAGGCAGTATGGATTTTAGAATTTATGTAGATGTGGCCTATATCTCCTATTGAAGTCGAAGTTTTTCCTGCTAGGTGTATGTATCTGTTCCAACTCTGCCAACAACAAACGTGCTGTCTAATTTTCCACACTATAATTGATGATGATGATGATGATGATGATGATGATGATGATGATGATGATGATGATGATGATGATAATAATAATAATAATGAATAATAATAATAATATCATATAGCGCTATATCTTGTAAAAACAAATCAAAGCGCTTTCATTCGACCTATACAACAGTAAAAGAACCCACAGCAACAAGAGGGTTGACCCTGGCAAAATTCTGTAGAAAAAAGCCACTCTGATAGGGAAACAAATACAGTTGTGGACAGGAAAAAGAAAAAAAATGGTTAGGCGCTGCACTTGTGGCGTCGCGCTCTCCCCAGGGAAAGCAGCCCGAATTCCACGCAGAGAAATCTGCTGTGACATAAAGTGGTACAAAATACAAAATAAAAGCAATCAATAACATTTTATAGCTTTAGCAAATTCGAATGCCACACACACACACACACACACACACACACACACAACACACACACACAACACACACACACACACACACACACACACACAAGGCACACACATGTCCCTAGCATAATCATAACATCTCCCTTACTTCCATCAATCTTCATGCAATGTTCAGTGAATGAAACGACAGATGTAGGTAACAAAAACAAAAGTCTCAAAGTCGGACACCTCTGGTCCTGTGTTGTCATTGGGAAAACAGTGTTTCTGTTGGACCCACCTCTGTGGCTGTAGAAAGTTGTTCTTCAAGCTTTCAGCGCTGGATGCTCATGGGAGGACGTTTTTTTTATTTTCACTTTCATTGTATTCTTTTATATCGAAGATAGTGGAATAAGCATCTTGTGTTTTTGCTTTTACATCCAGTCCCGGTGTGTATGCAGTTTTGTAAATGTCATCTGTTCCCACCGGCACGTGATGGCCTACTCTTACGAAAAGCGGAACAGGATTGAACCTGTGCGCAAGATGTTCTGCGTGCGCAATGTTCTGACCACTAGGCTATCCGTGTGTGTGTGTGTGTGTGTGTGTGTGTGTGTGTGTGTGTGTGTGTGTGTGTGTGTGTGTGTGTGTGTATGTGTGTGTGTGTTTGGTGTGTGTTATGTGTGTGTTGTGTGTCGTGCGCACGCTTGCGTGTGTGTGGGTGCATGTGTGCATGCGTGTGCGTGTATGTGTATGTGTGTGTGTAAATAAGATTGAGACCCTGTTTGCTTGTGGATGTGCGTAGATGTTCATCATTGTGCATAGCACTTCTGTAGGTGTACGGATTGTTTGTCACTGAAGCCTGTTCCCACTTGTCGGTGTGACGGTGGCCATTAGGCACCTTGACAGGGCCTGATTAGACAGGGTAGGCTCTGGGATAAGAGTCCCACCCTTTCTGTGGGATAAGACCTCTTGAAAAGAGCCTTGTGGGATCTAAGATGTCCTCCCCTTTTTTCTGCCTGTGGGATAAAGATGTCCCTTCGGTAACCCCTTTCTGTGGGATAAAGATGTCCTCCCCTTTCTGTGGGATAAAGATGTCCTCCCCTTGTGGATAGATGTCCTCCTTCTGTGGGATAAAGATGTCCTGCCCTTTCTGTGGGATAAAGATGTCCTCCTTTCTTGGATAAAGATGTCCTGCCCTTTTGTGGATAAAGATGTCCTCCCCTTTCTGTGATAAGATTCCTCCCTTCTGTGGATAAAGATGTCCTCCCTTTCTCTGGGATAAAGATGTCCTCCCCTTTCTGTGGGATAAAGATGTCTTTCTCCCCTTTCTCTGGGATAAAGATGTTCTCCCCTTTCTTCAGGAGCACAGGTATCTATTTACTTTCTATTTATGTATTTTTTTATATCGAGGATAATGTGATAAGCTCTCATGTGCTTTTTTAACTAGAACCCGTGTGAATGTAGTTTTGTAAATAATTATTCTCATCTGTTCCCACTGGCACATAATGGCCTACTCTTACGAAAAGCGGAACAGTAGTTAATGTGTGCTCAAGATGTTATGCAGTATTTGCACATAGGCCTTGGTTTATAGTCTCATCCAAAGGACTTTTGGGGAGAGCGGAGTCAGCACTTATTTTAACTCCAGAGGAAAAATCCCCTCGAACTGGAATCGCACTCGGTTGTCAAATTGCGAGCGCAATGTTCTGATCACTAGGCTATCCCGTCCCCTTGGTGACCTGTGTGATAAAGATGTCCTTCCCTTTCTTCCAAACAATACACCCATGTTTATCTCATCAACACTGACCATGCAAGCTGTCATTAGTAGCCTACATAGCTGTTTAATGATGTTCAACTATTTGCTTCTACTTACATTGCACACAATGGGGACTGGATAGCTCTAGTGGTCAGAGTCACTCGCTGTCCCCAAAGTAAAGTTCAGCTGCGTTGAACGTAGAGTTAGGGCGGAGAGATTGAAATGATCGGCTTGGGAACAGCAGAATAGGTAAGTCATAGAAGGCAGCAATAACCCCCCCCCCCCCCTCAAAAAAAAAAAGCACCCCCCCCCACATCAGTACTGACCCCCATTCCCCGAATGTCCTTCGAATGATGATATGAACTGGGCGTCTTAGCAAGAACGCACGCAGTACATATTGCTCACAAATTAAAAGCCCGTTTTGCCTTTCGGAAGAGTAGGCCAATTGTGCCGGGAAAAAACGATGACATTAATTGTATTAGAAAGAAAAGCATGCACACCGTGTTGTGTTCAGATATAATCTCGGAAGTCGGGATACGGCTACCTTCATGATGGACAAAAACGGTGGGATACGCAAAAACCTGACCATCGGTGAACCTTGGAGCTTTAGTCAAGGAACAAAACAACAACAAAAACAAAACTCAGCCTTGATAACTGATAACTGTGGAATGGATATTGACAGTAGTAATGGCAGTTTGGATAATGCTGCTGCTGCTGCTGCTGCTGCTGCTGCTGCTGCTGCTGCTGCTGCTGCTACTACTGCTGCTGATGGCGATGATAACGACGATCATAATGACGATAATGATAACGATGATGAGGAGGTTTTTGACGACGGCGATGATGATGATGATGATGATGATGATGATGATGATGATGATGATGATGATGATGATGATGATGATGATGATGATGATGACGACGACGACGACGACGATTTCAGATGATGAGCTTGATTGGTAGAGTGAGTCTGTTCGCGGTAGAGGACAAGGCACTCGCCAGTCTGCTGAAAGACCCTGCTGTTGTCCCGTGGACCGGGACTGTCACCCTGTGTGGTGAGTTGGCTGCTTTGGCATTGTCTCTTCGTGTTCTTCTTGTTCTTCTTGTTTTTCTTGTTCTTGTTCTTGTTCTTGTTCTTGTTCTTCTTGTTCTTCTTGTTCTTCTTGTTCTTGTTCTTCTTGATTTTGTTCTTCTTGTTCTTGTTCTTCTTGTTCTTGTTCTTCTTGTTCTTGTTCTTCTTGTTCTTGTTCTTCTTCTTCTTCTTTGAGAGCCCAGACAGCAGCTACTGTTGTCTGTCATAATTATGAGCTAAAATTCGTTGCGTTGCCGTTAAGCGCCTATCAAGTCAAGCATGTACCGTCTTGAAATTCTTCTTTTTCGCCGTAGAAGACTTAGACAGCAACTATTGACTGTCATATGGGTGAATATACATTGGGCTGCTCCTAAGCGCCTGATAAGTCAGGCCCAGTGTATCAGACTTCAGCATGGAGGAATATTGTGATATTTCAAGGTTTTTTTCTGGAAAAAAAACGTAGGAGACCAGACCCCAGAAGGTAGAAAATAGATGAAAAGGAGGAGACAGAGAGAAAAGGAATGAGGCAGAAACAAAGAGAGGGATAGAAAAAAGGGAATTCCTAGAAGAAAATTTCTAGAATGTGGGGAGATACTATTTATATTGACAGGCCCCCCCTTGAAATAAAATTTTGATTTTGAATTTGTTCATCCCGATTGCCGTGTCCATTGTTCATTGTTCACAGCAATACCCAGCAGCCTGAAACCAGCGGTGATGGCAGTGGCCAGAGAGAAAGAGAGGTCAATGTCTGTGGTGACCTACATCCTCATGCGGGCAACGCCAGGGGTGGGAAGCCTATGTGAGTCTGTTATTTTTTTTTATTTTTTTTTTTTATCATTTTATATCGAGGATAATGGAATAAGCAATCGTATGCTTTTTTACATCCAGTCCCCGTTTGTATGCAGTTTTGTAAATGTCATCTGTTCCCACCGGCGCATGATGGCCTACTCGTACGAAAAGCGAAACAGGATAGGAGCAAAACTTTTTACATGCTATATACTCCTCCGTCAATTGTCTTCCTTTCAGTTATTTCAACAATCACCTGCATCACATGTCTACTTCGTTGAATTTGCATTTATATATATATATATGTATATGTATGTGTGTATATATATATATATATATATATATATATATATATATATATATATATATATATATATACATATACATATATATATATATATATATATATATATATATATATATATATATATATATATATATATATATATTATATATATATATTATATGTGTGTGTGTGTGTGTGTGTGTGTGTGTGTGTGTGTGTGTGTGTGTGTGTGTGTGTATGTATGCATATAGGTCTTGTCATTTCAAATGACAATGCGTGTTTTACGTCGTGTTAGTGCATTTCAGACATTTGTGACGCTCCACCACAAAATGAGTCGCCTAGCACATTACTTACTTTTCCGCTAGGAGCCATTAAAGGCAGGTGGGGGTCAAGTTGTCGATTTTAAGATTTTGATTGATTATGAAACTGTAGCCATTGTTGTATATTGTAGTGAAATATCAAGGCATAATTTTGTTTCCTTTTGCCTTTAAACATGTTTTGAAAATATAAAAGCCCTCATTCTGGTCACCTATTACGATGATTAACTTGTCAATTTCCCTTTTTGTCATTTTCTGGAGTCTATCACTTCAAGTTGCAATATCTTTTGATAGAATTGTCAGATTTTTAATCTGTTTTTTGTATTGTATAGCCATTTTATTGCTGATTAATAACATGTCAGTAACTAGAATTTGACCTCTTGTGCAATCTGACTTCTTATGTGGTGGAGCGTCACATTTTTTCCATCAGTAAGTGCACAAAAAAGGTTGTATCTTGTATTGTTTAACTAACACAATAATGAAAATAAACTTCAAATATGGCTGAAGAATCTGCTAACTGCAAAATAAACGAATTAAAAGTGCCATTGTCTATGTAGATGCAGCAGTTTATGTTCATTTAACTTCAATGCTGACTTGAAGACTTTTAGTTATCTTCTGTGTGCTTCCACAGACCCATTCCTGAGGGACTGAAGGTTCAGCCCATTTCTGACGCTGAGATCAAGATCATACACTCCACCTGGAAATTTCTAGTTCAGTCAAGGAAAGCTACGTCCAGAACTATGTGGAGAAATACCCCTCCATCTATCTGGTGACGGAAAACGGGGACCATGTGGGACACATGGTGGGCTCCAGTTATGGCGTGATGGGGATGCTGTACGTCAATCCTCAATTCCGCAGGAAAGGTTACGCCAAGGTCATCGTGTCCCAGCTGTCTCAGAAATACTTTGACCAGGGAGAAGACGCTTATCTGGGAGTAGAGGAAGAACATGTCTCCACGCAGAGTTTGTTCAAGTCGTGTGGATTCAAGGAGGCAACTGAGAGCAGATTTGTGACGCTCCACCACGAAATGAGTCGCTTTGCACATAACCCAATTTTGTGCTAGGAGCCATTTTAGGCAGGTGGGGGTCAAGTTGTCAATTTTGAGATTTTGATTGATTATTAAACTAGATCTGTTTATCTACCTTATAATGAAATATCAAGGCATAATTTTTATTCCTTTTGCTTTTAAATGAGTTTTGAAAATACCCAAGCACGCATTCTGACAACCTGTTACTAATATAAACTTGCCCGTTTCTCATTTTGTCACATCCTGCAGTCTATCATTTCAATTTGTAATAATGTTGCACAGAATTGTCCGATTTTCAATCTGTTTTTTGTATTTGATATCCACTTTATTGCACATTAATAACATGTCAATAACTAAAAATTGACCTCTGGTGCACTCCGTCTCATTATGTGGTGGAGCGTCACATTTGTTTCCCTGGCATGTGATTAAGATCTTGCTGACGAGGAAGAGGGAACGGGGGTGGTGGTGGTGGGGGGGAGACTAATTAAACATTGAGAGGGCTGATACTTATTGTTTGCTGATGGCTAGCTAAAGATGAGGGGTTCAGTCTCAAACCAGGCTGTCCGTTTGAGGTGGTATTTTGGGTTTTGTTGTTGTTTTTGTTTTGTTTTGTTTTGATGTTTATTTCTTGCCATGTTCTGTGTGATATTCCTGTCCCACCTTCCCCACGCTGTTCATTTCAATTTTTTCACCCACACCTTTCCCAGATTCATCATGCCTCATGCATCCCCAGGGTCAGATGTCCACAGGGAGCCCATCAATGTCCGGGTCATGTGAGGCCACCAGCCAGAGGGGTCCTGCACTGCTGTTGGGTCACTTTGGCGGTGTGTTTATAGTCGGTGCCTATTCTGGGTTTACATTGAGGGTTTTGCGTGCGTGTTTTGTTGTTGTAAGCAATGCTTGCGATGTTTTGGTATATTTTTGACCTAGCTCATTATGCAAACAGTGAAAAGATGGTGACAAGAACAGGAAGGAAACATTTCAGCCTTTTTTTTTTGGAAGAAACATCCACATCGTCGGTAAAGTACTGGTGTCTTCTGTAACACATCTTGCACTCGTGATAGTCTGATTTTTTAACATTTGATCAGATGTCGAGAATTGATGTTTTTTTAAATGAGACAGTTGTATAATTCTCTGACTCTTTGAACTCTGAATGGAATTATTTTAACATTTCCTTTTCTTTTTGAATCTTTGACGTTGTTTGTGTTTTTGTTGTTGTTGTTGTTGTTGTTGTTGTTGTTGTTGTTGTTGTCGCTATGGAGACTAATCCCTACTTTTGTCACAACTTCCTAATTGTATGTGGTTTGTTTGGATGATTAGTTTTTTTTTCCTTTGGTTTGTCTTGGTTGGGGTGTTTGTTTTTAATTCTTATCATGAAATAAATAAAGGCGGGGGCGGGGACAGGATGTACAAAAACACATAAGTCTGTATACATTATGCCCCCCCTCCCAAAAAAAAAAAAACAATAACAACACAACAACCCAGAACAAACAACAAAAACAACATCGATTTGACTTAACAGGGTTAACTGTTTGAGATAGCTGAGCCAACCGTGTCCAAAATGTTAGCTAATTCGTAATGATAATGATAATGATGATAATACTAGTAGGAGTAGTAACAATACGATGGTTAATGATGATGATGATGATGATGATGATAATGATGATGATCCCGTTGATATAGATGATGATGACGATGATGATAATTACGACGACAACGATGATATTGATGATGTAAGAAACATGTTGCTATGTTTAACAAGTAGTTTCTGCGTCAGCAGCTTTCAAACAGGCTGATCTAATATCTGGTTTACTAACACATCGACATAAACTAATTGTGACGCTCCCCCACGAAATGAGTCGCTTAGCACATTACCTAATTTTGCGCAAGGAGCCTTTAAAGGCAGGTGGGGGTCAAGTTGTCAATTTGTGATTTTGATTGATTATTAAACTAGATCTGTTTATTTATCTTATAATGAAATATCAAGGTATAATTTTTATTCCTTTTGCTTTTAAATGTGTTTTGAAAATACCAAAGCACTCATTCTGACAACCTGTTACTAACATAAACTTGCCCGTTTCTCATTTTGTCACATCCTGCAGTCTATCATTTCATTTGTAATAATGTTGCATAGAATTGTCCGATTTTCAATCTGTTTTTTGTATTTGATAGCCACTTTATTGCACATTAATAACATGTCAATAACTAAAACTTGACCTCATGTGCACTCCGTCTCATTATGTGGTGGAGCGTCACAATTGTCACACACCATCTCTTTTATTGCCTAATCAGTGCTGCTGCTTTGTATCTGAGTAAAATAAACCATTATTTGAAGCCTACAGTCTGGTCTTTCCCTGTCTGTGTGTGTGTGTGTGTGTGTGTGTGTGTGTGTGTGTGTGTGTGTGTGTGTGTGTGTGTGTGTGTGTGTGTGTGGTGTGGTGTGTGTGTGTCTGTCTGTCTGTCTGTCTGTCTGTCTGTCTGTCTGTCCAAGAGAATTGGGGGACGGATAGCTAGTGGTCAGAACATTGCGCTGGCAATTTGAAGACCCGGGTTCGAGTCCGGTCGAGGAAATTTTTCTCCTGGAGTTAACATCAGTGCCGACTCCACTCTCCCCAAAAAGTCCTTCGGATGAGACTTTAAACCGAGGCCCCGTGTGCGAACGCACGCAGAACATCTTGCGCACACGTTAAATCCTGTTCCGCTTTTCGTAAGAGTAGGCCATCGTGTGCCGGTGGGAACAGATGACAATATTTACAAAAACTGCATACACACGGGGACCGGATGAAAAAAAGCACATGATTGCTTATTCTGTTATCCTCGATATAAATAAATAAATAAATAAATAGATAAATAAATAATAAATAAATAAATAAATAAATAAATTGCTCATAAATTATGTACAAGCGCTTGGAACTTATTATTTTTCATGAATGTGACATGTCTTTTTTCCATTACAAGTTCATTTCACCTCTATTGTCTGAATACCATATCATATTTTTTTTTTTTTTTTTTTTTTAGATATCGAAGATGATGGAATAAGCAAACATATGCTTTTTTACATCCAGTCCCCGTATGTATGCAGTTTTGTAAATGTCATCTGTTCTCACCAGCACACGATGGCCTACTCTTACGAAAAGCGGAACAGGATTTAACGTGTGCGCAAGATGTTCTGTGTGCGTTCGCACACGGGGCCTCGGTTTATAGTCTCATCCAAAAGAGTTTTTGGGGGGAGTGGAGTCAGCACTGATGTTAACTTTTGAGGAAAAAGGTAGTAAAGAACTCACGGAAGAGAATTGACATAAGTGTGACATAAAGAGTTATTTGAACTGTTCTAGATGCTTCTTAACCATACACCATTTTTATTTTTTAATCGTTTTAGGTTAGGAATATGTTGTGTGACTAGTTTTTGACTTTAGGATTTGTTCATACATGAGATAAATTCTCTAGTCTTATTTTCGTTGCTTCTGATAGTTTTGTCTCGTTGTTTACTGTTTCATACATAACATGTGTTTTATCATGCAATGTAATCATTTATATCCAGATTACCTCAAATACAACAGGGTGAATTTAAATCTAAAGAGGCCAAATAAAAAAAATATTTAAAAAAAAGTGGCCATCACCGATTTTATTTCATCGTCAAAATTATCAATGACGCCATCATTACCATAATCATTGTCAATCTTTTTGGTCAAAGTATGTAAGGCTTCTAAACTTCTTTATCAACAAAATATTGTCATCTTTCACTGTCAACAAAACCATTTATACGTGTTTTTATGTGGTATAATTATATAACAAAAAAATTGAATTAAAATGTTTGAAAAAAGATAATTGTCACAGTCGTCCTCACAGGAAAATCGTTTTTCGTTTGTTG
>CM060337.1:21356777-21361777 GCA_030674155.1 Stramonita haemastoma
CCACCTTTTTAGTATCTGACCTGGCTGATACCTTCTTGCACTTTACGGTTTCTGGAAACAGACAAAAAACGCACATTAACAAAGTGACAGACAGTTTTAAATGCAGTTTGCATTATACAATTTGGACTCAATTATTGATATTTTCAGGGGGGAGGGGGGGAGTCTACTTATTTTTGTCAGCTGCTCAATTCGTGTGATTTCAACCCCTTCTCCTCTTATGGGGATGCTGTGGTTCTATGGTAAAAGGTAAAGGTGTCCCATAACCTAGGCGGTCGTAGGGGAGCGAGGCATCAGAGACCTCAGCTTCTCTAGGGGCCAGCATATGGAGGGCGCCGCCCATCTACTCTCCCTCGCTGCTTTACCTTCCCTGACCCTAAAGAGGGCAGGTAACCATTAATTTTACAGCGGGGTGAACTGGGGGGACGGTACTGTAGCCAAGGCGCGCAAACGGTCACCCATCCAACTGGTAACCACACTCGATGCTGCTTAACTTGACTTGGGGAAAGGGAGTGCTCTGACCACTGAGCTATCCCCATCCCCTTGGGTACAAACAGAAAAATAGAATACTCACTTTCAGGAAATTCTTTGTTGGAATACCCCCCCCCCCTTCTCTCTCTGTCTCTCTCTGTCTCTCTCTGTCTCTCTCTCTCCTCTCTCTCTCTCTCCTCTCTCTCCTCTCTCTCTCTCTCTGTCTCTCTCTCTGTCTCTCTCTCTCTCTGTCTCTCTGTCTCTCCTCTTCTCTCTCTCTCTCTCTCTCTCTCTTCTGTCTCTCTGTCTCTCTGTCTCTCTGTCTCTCTGTCTCTCTGTCTCTCTGTCTCTCTCTCTCTCTCTCTCTCTCTCTCTCTCTCTCTCTCTCTCTCTCTCTCTCTCTCTCTCTCTCCTTGGTTCCGGCTTTTTCATTTAGTCTATGCTCCCTCTATTGCTTATTTTCTGCCTACCCATCCTATTCTCCAGCTTTGTCAAGCAAATTTGAAATTCGTTTTTATGAATTAGTTAAATTTGAATTCGTAACTTTGTTAATAATTTATGTCACTTGAGGCCAGCTGGCAGACTTCCTGCTATGATATAAGTGCAGGAAAAGATTAGGGACTTACGATTACCTAATATGGCCTGGATAACAAAAAAAAAATTTAAACTGTACAGTTAAAATGTTAATTATCTATTTGAAATATTTCTGTGCAGAGCATATACTTTTGAAATAGTCCGTTACAAAATAACATCTTGTGCTGATGTTGAAACATTTCTTTATCCACATAGTTTTTCTCACCATTACATGTTTACTCTGCCGCCTGCTGGACGGGATAGCCTAGTGGTCAGAATATGGCGCTCGTAATTTGACGACCCGGACTCGATTCCGGTTCAAGGGGATTTTTCCTCTGGAGTTAACGTCAGTGCCGACTCCACTCCCCACAGAAGTCCTTCGGATAAGACTTTAAACCGAGGCCCCGTGTGCGAACGCACGCAGAACATCTTGCGCACATGTTAAATCCTGTTCCGCTTTTCGTAAGAGTAGGCCATCGTGTGCCTGTGGGGAACAGATTACAAAATTGACAAAACTGCATACACACGGGGACTGGATGTTTAAAAATAAAAAAGCACACGAGTGCTTATTCCGTTATCCTTGATATAAAAGAATAGAAGAAATAAATAAATGAATAAATAAATAAATAAATAAATAAGTTCTACAACACAAGTCCTGAACTTCTTTGAATATTGCGTTATTATTTCTTTAGGCTTAAAATAAAGGTTGCAGTTTTTGTGAATGTTTTTTGTAGCTTAGTTCATAATTATACTTTTGTTCTGTATGTTGTTCATTTGGGGGTTTTATTTCGACATTGAACTCTCAAACAGCAACTACCGTTGTCTGTCACATGAGCAAAATTACGTTGCGCTGTCTGTTAAGCGCCTGACAAGTCAGGCCAAGCATATCCGACTTCGGCATGACTGTGCTGGTTTAAACATGCCATTCTCGCAATCTTTTTATATAGTTTTTTTTTAGATACGAATACACTGAACAACATCAAACAACAACAAGCTTGGAGCTTATGGCTTAAACATGTTATTCTCGCAATCTTTTTATCTAGTTTTTGGAGATAATGATACAACAAAACAACAAGGTTGGTAAAGCTTGTATCGTACTCCTTCAGTGAAAATATGCCTTGTAAACAAAATTAAATGCAATGACGGTAAACTATTTCCCAATCTTAATTTGCCTTTTTAATTTTTGTTCGGGTTTCTTTTTTTTTTTTTTTAATTTGTATTTATGATTTATTCTTTTATATCGAGGAAAATGGAATAAGCACTCATGTGCTTTTTTACATCCACTCCCCGTGTGTATTCAGTTTTTGTAAATTTTGTCATCTGTTCCCACCGGCACACAATGGCCTACTCTTACGAAAAGCGGAACATGATTTAATATGTGCGCAAGAACATCTTGCGCACATGTTCAAGATGTTTCTTTGCCTGTTGTCTTTTTTTCATTTTGATCAAAATTAAAACTCAGAGGGATTTTTTGTTTTTATGTGTGTGTGTGTGTGTGTGTATGTGTGTGTTGGAGGGGAGGGGAGAATAAAAGATTCGAAGCATTTTTTTTTAACACGAAACAAAGCAAATATTGTGTGAGAGATAGATATGACACCTGTACTCTAATTAACATCAAACTTTCTTCTGCATCAGCTTCAAGGGCTTGATTTTTCATCTGTCATTATAATAAGACACTGCCAAGAAGACATCAGATTAATGGCCTACTTAATGGCAATGGCCTACTCTTAAGAAAAGCGGAACAGGATTTAACGTGTGCGCAAGAACATCTTGCGCACATGTTCAAGATGTGTCTTTGCCTGTTGTCCTTTTTATTTTGTCAAAATTGATATGAGAAAATCAAGTAACTGTTGACTGCCCTTCATATCACGCTTAATAATTATCCATCTTCATCAGAGCTTACAAAAAAGTGGAGGTTTTTAACCTGTTGACTGCTCGGTGCACAGATCACCTATGTGGGTGTAGAGACTTTTTCCTCTGTCTGACTGTGACTTTGGGGCTCGAACCTAGGCTTTGAAGATCATGAGCAGAATGTTTCAACCACTGCAGTTATCTACTTCATCATTCCTTAATTAATGACTTATAACAGTTTGCTCTTCAATCACATACTTAGATAGACAGACAGGACAGACATATAGACGCGCGCACGCACGCACACACGCACGCACGCACGCATGCACACACACACGCACAGACGCACGCACAGACGCACGCACGCGTGCACACACGCACACACACACACACACACACACACACACACACACACACACACACACACACACACACACACACACCACACACACCACACACACACACACACACAAACACACATTGCGCTATAACGAGGTTTTTGTTCACAATATTTTATTTCGGTTTTCTGAAAGTGACAATGTACAAATGATAAAAATCAAGGCAATAATGAAGTTATAAAAAGTTTTGTTTTTTTTTTAAGAAAAAAAAGGAACAACTAAACAAAACTGTACTTAAAATTAGTAGAGTAGATGAACGAATGAGCAATGACTAAATGATATGAATGCATGACTTCAAAGATTGATAAGAATAATAGTTTTGTTCTGATGTTTTACAATGTTTTCTGTTCCTCGGCTAGAGTTCCAAGGTTCACCATGGTGGGATTCGGCGTATGCGATCATCTTTCATGTCACCATGGTAGCTGGGATGATGCATCTGGGATGATGCATTTGTTTTATCTTATTCATTTATTTTATACCAATTTATGTCACAACGGATTTCTCTGCGTGAAATTCGGGCTGCTCTCCCCAGAAGAGCGCGTTTGAGGGGATTTTTCCTCCTGGAGTTAACTAACATCAGTGCTGGACTCCACTCCCCCCCCCCCCCCAAAAAAAAAAAGTCTTTTGTATGAGACTATAAACCGAGGACCCGTGTGCGAACGTACGCAGAACATAATTCTTATGCACACATGAAATCCTGTTCTGCTTTTCGTAAGAGTAGGCCATGGTGTGCCGGTGGGAACAGATGACAAGATTTACAAAACTGCATACACACGAGGACTGGATGTAAAAAAAAAGAAAAAAAAGCGCATGAGTGATTCCATTATCCTCGATATAAAAGGATAAATGAATAAATAAATAAACAGATAAATAAATGAATGAATAAATAAATAAGTAAATAAATAAATAAATAAATAAATAAATAAGCTGCTTACTATTTCTGCGGCAAATGCGACAAACACACACACACATGAAACCTTCCCTGTACAAAGCGCAGAGGAAGCGAAGACGAGTGTTTCATAACGTTCTTCCAAACAGCGTTTACAAATTGTCACAGGAAATCAACGTTTCTTGCAATGATGTAACAGCAATTTTCAAATACCAAAATTACACCCCCAAAAAAAACAGACTTCCTGCTATGACACAAGTGCAGAAAAAAAGATTAGGCACCTACGATTACCTGATATGGCCTGGCTAAAAAAAAATTAACTTTACAGTTAAAATGTTAATTATCTATTTGAAATATTTCGGTGCAGAGCATATACTTTTGAAATAGTCCGTTACAAAATAACATCTTGTGCTGATGTTGAAACATTTCTTTATCCACATAGTTTTTCTCACCATTACATGTTTACTCTGCCGCCTGCTGGACGGGATAGCCTAGTGGTCAGAATATGGCGCTCGTAATTTGACGACCCGGGCTCGATTCCGGTTCAAGGGGATTTTTCCTCTGGAGTTAACGTCAGTGCCGACTCCACTCCCCACAGAAGTCCTTCGGATAAGACTTTAAACCGAGGCCCCGTGTGCGAACGCACGCAGAACATCTTGCGCACATGTTAAATCCTGTTCCGCTTTTCGTAAGAGTAGGCCATCGTGTGCCTGTGGGGAACAGATTACAAAATTGACAAAACTGCATACACACGGGGACTGGATGTTTAAAAATAAAAAAGCACACGAGTGCTTATTCCGTTATCCTTGATATAAAAGAAT
>CM060337.1:21366777-21371777 GCA_030674155.1 Stramonita haemastoma
GGAACGAAGGACGGAAGGATGAAAGAAACCGTCTATAAGTGGTCCCTTCACTGGAACGAAAATATCAATCTTTCTAACAGCTAGCAATAAAAAAATGAGTTTCCAGAGCAAGCATGCGGCTCTCAGGGCTGAGGTGGACAACCTCCATTGTTCCCCCAGTCCTGTCCTGAACTAATGATATCAGTCTGCCGTGTTGTTGTATGCTATGCATGAAGAGGTAGGCAGAGGAAACGATGGGAAGACGACATCATCAGAGAGTGAACGGGCCTGGGAGTGGAATGTCTTCTTAATACGGAAATCTGTAAAACACTTTGATTTGATTTTTTGCAAGATATAGCGCTATATAAATTCCATTTATTATTATGATTATGATTATGATTATGATTATGATTATGTATTATTATTATTATTATATATTATTATTATCATTATTATCATTATTATCAAAACCCGCAAAGGTGGAGAAAACTGGTTGTGAAATCTTCAGTGGTGCCCCCCAACGGTTAACAAGACTACGGGATAAGTGAAGGTCCACAAAGGTATGAGCTTTGTGACGTAGGCAGGTTTTTTTTAATTATTATTCATGATTCTCTTTGAAGATGGGTTGTTTTTTTTACCTTGTGGATTTCATGGTTAAGGTCTTTGTTGAAAGAGACTGAAGAAGTGATACTACCTGTGGCAAGTTAATACTTCTGTGTCTCTCAACTTTATCTCTTCTTCATTCATTACTTACTTCATCTTGTTGTTTTCTTTTTCTTCAGATTTATTATATATTATAGAGAGAGGAGACTATATATATATATATATATATATATAATATATATATATATATATATATATATATATATATATATATATATATAAAATATATATATATATATATGAGAGGGAGAGGGACTGGTCGCATACGCAAAAAATCTCACCATTGGTGGTCGGACCTCCAGCCGAGGAACGAAAAAAGATTAAATAAATGAAAATGTTCCCGGTTCCTGGGTAAGAGTTCTACTGTTTACCAGCAGTACGATGTTTTATGAGACCAGTTTTTACCCACCATAAGATAGCGGCATTCCAACTTTGGGTATTTGAAAAAAAAACAATTTAGTAGACATTTTATCGGTCTGACTTGACTTGACTGGAGTTAACATTTGCAGACATTTTGTCGTTCTGACTAGACTTGTTTTTGACTGGAGTTAACTTCTGTAGACATTTTATTGTTCTGACTTGATTTGACTTGACTGGAGTTAACTTCTGGCGAAGTTGTTGCAAGGCTACGCTGACTTTTTTTTGGCAGACTATCGTGAGCAAGATGAACATCTCGCGTTTATCTTCCACACTGATTATTACATCGCCCTATTGATGCAGTCACTGTCACCTCCGTGTACACAGAAAACCATGGAAAGTCAGTTTCCAATTTTTCTTTTTTTTAATCATAAAGATCAAATGTTTGAATATGTACACATTTGAAATATATGACCTTTTGTATGCTGGTAGACACATATGACTGAAACTTACGAAACCTCGTGCACACATGGACTAGAGGTATGTTTATTACATTATAAGAGTTGAAACAAAACAGTTTAAATTTAAAAAAAAATAAACCCAAACCCCACATTATAGGTTCAAACCTTGTAATCATTTTGCATGAAGATATATTTTTTTTAAAAAACCCTATCCATCCCAGTTTAAATAATAAACCTGACTGGGTTTTAAAGTGTTCAAATCCGTTTTTGAAGCAGAATAAAAGATGCTCCAAAAATATTTACCAAATGCAAAATGCAAATGCGTTTAAATTAAACTCTTATATAACTTTAGATGAAGCAGTTTTTTTTACTCGATTAGAACGCTTTTTTCAAAATAGTGCTATAAACTGTTTTACGCTTGGCTCGGTAAAATAATCAATTCTGTTGGTTTTGTGTCTTCTTCCTTTTTTTAACTTTGATTCTATTTAATAAAAAAAAATATTCATTACACTTAATGCTAGAAATTAAATTCACGGTAATATATTTTATGAGCACTCACCAAAAAAGTCAACTTTTAAAATGTTTGATTTTAGTCTGATGATTTGTAATATATATAATAATAATATTATAAGAACTAATTATATATAATAAATAGAAATATAAATATATATATATATATCAGTTTATTTTTCGATTTATCGTCCATCTTTATTTGTTCATCATATTGTATAATTATAAGATTTATTCTGTGCCCTTTTGAAAAAAAATGCCTTTGGTTTGACCTTACGCTTGTCCTTGCAGTGACCTTTCTCTCAGTTTCTGTGTTAAATATGAAAATCAAGCCTTCATTATTCGTGAGATAGATCAACCACAATGTAGCTTTTTCGTAGTTTCCTATTTTTTACAGTGAAAACATAGTCAACGGAAAACTTGTGATGATACCAGTAAGACGATCAGAGCTAGCAAGAAATTAAATAGGCGAAGCTTTCTCCCCTGTTCGTTTTAACTACAGTCAGACAGCAAAAGACCAGTCGGTTTTCTTTCAGTTTTCCTGAAACGGTAAATTAAAATGATAAGATTATCTGTGTAGCTTTTGGTGACATCATTGTAAAATAATAATTATTGGCATGTACCAAGCTTTTGAAAAGAGCTAGAGGATTGATGGTTTAATTCCATTGTAGAGGAAGCCTTACGCTTGTTTCACGGAGCGAAGTGTTCCGAATTTCAACGGTAAAGCTAAAACTTATTTCAGCCACTGTCACCAAGAGAATCACGTTAAAAACCTCTTCCTTTTCCCGAAAAGAAAAATAGTTTTCACCCGTTTTCCAAAACGACTTTCTTCCTCCTCCGAACAGCTGCATCAGCATCTTCTACAATGTTTTCCTTGCCGGAAAATGACATGAACAGATGCCAGATTCACACACACGCAATAAACAAATGTCAGCCCTGTTTGCCGGAATCCACAATACCTCAGCACAGCAAAACTCCAATGATGCTTTTTCTTTTTTAAATGATTGATGTCTGTCTGCACGAGGAAGATCTAAGAAGTAAAACAATCAACCGACATTGTTGTACTGCTATGAACGAAGAAGATTTTTAGGGGGGGAGTATACTTTCATAACTGTCATATTTTCTGTCAAGTTTTTTTTTTTTTTTTTTTTTTTTTGGGGGGGGGCTACTTTTTAAGGGAGATCTAAGAATAAAACTCCGTTCGTATTGCCAGTGGAGACATTATGAAAAAAATCAGTTCCCTAATACATTAAATGCAGACATCTTATATATATATATAAAGGTCAGCTTAAATCGTAGAAGGAAACTGTAACCATGACCTCTGAAACACCTACTGACATCTTTAGCTAGCAGGACATCAGTACTGACGACCCCTAAAACTTGCTTACTTTTCTTTTGGAAATACACCACACAGACACACACACACACACACACACACACACACACACACACACACACACGCACGCACGCACGCACGCACGCACGCACGCGCGCGCACAAAAAAACCCAACTAACATTCCCAGAATAACATCACCGCAGAAAAAGAAAAAAAACACATCAGTGACAATACTAAAACCCTAACCACTCAAAGAAGACCCTAGCCCTTACCCGAACTCTCCACAACACACAACACACACACACACACACACACACACACACACACACACCACACACACACACACACACACACACACACACACAAACACACACACACACACACACACACACACACACACACCAACTACTAACAATCCCTGAATAACATCAGCGCAGCAAAAAAAAAAAACACATCAGTGACAATACTGAAACCCTGACCAGCAAAGAAGACCTAGCCGTTACCCGGACTCACACACAAAAACATCACTGACATTCCAGAATAACATCACGCAGCAAAAAAAAATCAGTGACAATACTGAAATCCTAACCACAAAGAAGACCCTAGCCCAACCAACTAACATTCCCAGAATAACATCACCCCAGCAGCAACAACAAAAATCAGTGACAATACTGAAACCTGACCAGTCGAAGAAGACCCTAAGCCCTTACCCGACTCTGTTCTGCACGCTGCCAAGAAGGAGGAAGCCAGCCACAACCAACCTTACCTTACCTTACTTACCTTACTTACCCACCCAGCCTTGCCCGTGCTGAGCTGTGCTGCCCAGACCAACCAGACGAGGGGAGCCTTGGCGGGGAAGTGCCGGAACTGAGGCCCTGTGGGTTTGTCTTGTCAGGTCTGGGGGCCAACCAGGAAGCCAACCGTCTTGAGACAAGTGGAGCACGTGGGTATGACGTAGTAGGAGTAGTAGTAGTAGGAGGAGGAGGAGGAGGAAGGGGGCTGCCCCTGTCAGTACGTTGACGTAGTCCCGGGAGGTGGGAACAAAAACCTGGGACCCCATCAACTTACTGCACGGACAGCCCTTGTCTCAGCCAGCCCCAGCCCCGGTCCTGGCCCCGCCACTTCAGCAAGCCAGCCAGCCAACCAATCAACCAACCAGCCCAGCAACCTGCTAACCTGCCATGTCAGAGACAAGAGAGAGAGAGAGAGAGAGAGAGAAGAGAAGAGAAGACCCCGCCTTCCTACCCCCCATCCTCCTCCTTCTTCTTCTCCTTCTTCGTCTTCCAAGGTGAAGCCCAAGGACTCCCTCAGCCAGGTCGTGATGAATCACTCTGCCATCGGCTTGACGTGCCTGGCTTATTTGGTCTGTGCCTGTTCTGACCACCACCACCACCACCACTAGCAAGAAGCAAGCAAAGCAGGCAAGCAGCTAAGGAGAAGAAGGAGCCTTGTTCTCGACATCTACGACCTAGGCCGTTTGTCTCTCGTGTTGTAAGCTCCCCTCCCTTACCTGTCCGCGCTGTCCCATCCATTTCCCTGTCAGGACATAAACGTTCCTTTTCGGGCCTACTCCACCCTCCTTCTGACCGGCAGTTTTCGCCCTCAGGCTCTGGTCTGCTTCTTAGAGGGACTCCTCCTAGTGTTTCGGCTCTCAACCAGTCATCACAATGACCTCTTTCACCACCTTCCTCCCC
>CM060337.1:21379277-21381777 GCA_030674155.1 Stramonita haemastoma
GTACATACATACATACACTACGTACGCTACCTACACTACACTACACTACGCTACCTACACTACACTACGCACCTACACCTACACTACACTACACTACGCTACACTACACTACATCAGTGACTTAAACCAGAAATTAGACAACATAACATTCTGGGAATGTCTAAAATTAAAATTATTATGATTTTTATCCTGTACATCTAAAGTTTGGGTTAAATACAATGAACAATTCAGTGGATCTTTTAGTCTGCAGGTAACGCGCGTACGGCACCTGTATAGAAAGCAAAGGTCCCGGGTTTAATCCCCATTGATGCCCGAAACTTTTCCCCCATCCACAAGACCGTGAGTGGTGGTCTGGGTGCACACACACACACACACACACACACACACACACACACACACACACACACACACACACACACACACACACACACACACACACAAAAGTAACAACCCCCACCTCTAAAAAAAACCACAAAAACCAGCAAAGTAAACAAGTTAAGGCTTGGTTGGAACTCACCTCACACAGACACGTCAGTCCTACTCGATGGGAAACCCTCCCACGGTATAATGTATGTGTGTAGGAGTATGTATGTGTTTTGTGTGAATGTATAGCCCAAATGAGGCGCCCTCCGGCTCATAAATACTTACAGCTAAAGTGAGCAATATGCTCAAACGTAGACTGTAATCACCTGTCTCATCAATGACAGCTCGCAGCCACAGGGATGGTGGGGTTCATTCCCACTCATGATCCTCCCTCTGGAGGGAAGTTTAATTTAACAAATCCATCCCTACACTCTTTCTCCTCCTTCTTATCCACACCCCTCCCCCCTCCCCTACCTCCATACACACCACATACACACAGTACACACATACACATACACAAACACACACACGTACACACAAACACACACACACACACAGAACACACACACACACACACACACACACACACACAACACACACACACACAGAGTACACACATACATATACACACACGCACACGTACACACAAACAACACACACACACACCACAGAGTACACACATACATACACACACACACACACACACACACAACACACACACACACACACACACACACACACACACACACACACACACACCACACACACACACACACACACACACACCACTCACTCACACACACACACACATCCGGGTTTGTTCGTTTTTTATGTCGATTTTCCACGGTTCATTGACGCTATGGAAGAAAGGGTCGGGGGGGGGGGGGGGGGGGGAGTGAGGGTGAGGGTGAGGGGGGGGGAGGGGGGGGGGAGGGGGGGTATCAGGATGGGGATGGGGATTGGTTTGGGGGGTGTCTGAGAAAGTTTATCTTTTTTTTTCTTTCTCGACATGTTTGTTTTGGATCTATAAGCCGCTTCCCTGTTTATCTCTCTAGCTCCGTGTTTCTGCCTCCGTGTGGTGTGTGTGTGTGTGTGTGTGGTGTGTGTGTGTGTGTGTGTGTGTGTGTGTGTGTGTGTGTGTATGTGTGTGTGTGTGGTGTGTGTGTGTGTGTGTGTGTGTGTGTGTGTGTGGTGTGTGTGTGTGTGTGTGTGTGTGTGTGTGTGTTATGTGTGTGTGTGTTGTGTGTGTGTGTGTGTGTGTGTCTAGATGTCTCTAAGTGTGCCTGTCTGTGTAATGTCTGTGTGTTGTCTGTCTATTTGTCTCTGTCTCTGTCTCCTTGTCTCTCTGTTTCTCTGTCTATTTGTGTATGTTTGTGTGTGTGTGTGTTTCTCTGTGTGTGTGTGTGTGTGTGTTTCTCTGTGTGTGTGTGTGTGTGTGTGTGTGTGTGTGTTTCTTTGTGTGTGTGTGTGTTTGTGTGTGTGTGTGTGTGTGTGTGTGTCTGTGTTTCTGTGTATCTGTGTCTGTGTGTCTGTATGTCTGTGTGTCTGTGTGCCTGTGTTTCTGTCTTTCTCTCTCATGAGTGCTTATTCATTATCCTCGAAATAAAAGAATTTGATTTGATTTGATTTGATTTGATTTGATTTGATTTGATTTGATTTGATTTGATTTGATCTCTCTCTCTCTCTCTCTCTCTCTCTCTCTCTCTCTCTCTCTCTCTCTCTCTCTCTCTCTCTCTCTCTCTCTCTCTCTCTCTCTCTCTCTCTCTCTCTCTCTCTCTCTCTCTCTCTCTTCTCTCTCCCCTATCTATGTCTCTCACTGTCTAATCTTCCACGGTAGTATCCCACCCTTACCCACTCTCAATAGCAATCTACACTCATAATTTGGAAACTCTGTTGTCTCTTTTTCTTCCGTTTGATACTTTGTGGGCAGAGAGAGGAAGATGGAGAGGGGGGGGGCGTAAGGGGGAGGAGTGAGGTGAATGGAAAATAAATGTACACACCTGTTTTTTTTTTCTTTTACGTTGGAATAAGGACTAGTCAAGGATAAAATATTGTGTAAACACCGTATATTATCTTTGTGTGTGTGTGTGTGTGTGTGTGTGTGTGTGTGTGTGTGTGTGTGTGTGTGTGTGTGTGG
>CM060337.1:21399277-21401777 GCA_030674155.1 Stramonita haemastoma
CGGGACCTCGGTTTATCGTCTCATCCGAAAGACTAGCACCCAGACCACCACTCATGGTCTAATGGATTGGGAAAAAAGTTGGGGGCCAAAACGAGATTCGATCCTCCGCACACTCCGACCCGGACTTTTCGCTTTCTAGGTGGGCGTGTTACCATCTAGACCACCGACCACCGATCCTATTACCAAAGAACACACTGTCAGACCATCAATAATAACAGCACATCGTGTTGTTATGCCACTTTCAGTCACGGCAGATTTCTCAGCGTAAACATTTGGGGCTACTCTTCCCGGATAGAACGCGACACCACAAGAGCAGCAGCACCCATTAAAACAATAAAATATTATTGTCTAGCTTATTCGCAAAACAAAAACATGTTTCCTTATTAGAGTGCTACTATTGCAACTGAATTTTGCCCCAAAGAGCTCTCTTGTTTCCGTGTGGATTTTGTTTCTTACATGTGCTCAGTGGCGCGTTGCGTACGGGACCTCGGTTTATCATCCCATCCAAAAAGTCTAGCATCCAGACCACCCTCAAAATCAAATGTACGGGGAAAATGTTTTAACATAGTGGGAATTGAACCGGTGCTTCTCTCTTTATAGACCAAGGAAGAAATGGGAGGACAACGTCAGCGATTGGACAGGCCTAGAACTCAACCAAATTTTGAGAAAGGCAGAACAGAGAGAGGAATAGAGGGGACTGGTTGTCAAGTCTTCAGGGGTGCCACCACGGTCGCTACACTAAGGGGATAGATAGATAGATAGATAGATAGATAGATAGATAGATAGATAGATAGATTAGATAGATAGATAGATAGATAGATAGATAGAGGATAGAGAAGATAGAGAGATAGAGATAGAGAAGAGAGACAGAGAGATAGATAGATAAGATAGATAGATAGATAGAAGATAGATAGATAGATAGATAGATAGATAGATAGATAGATAGATAGAAGATAGATAGAGAGATAGAAGATAGATAGATAGATAGATAGATAGAAGAAGATAGATAGATAGATAGATAGATAGATAGGTAGATAGGATAGATAGTAGATAGATAGATAGATAGATAGATAGATAGATAGATAGATAGATAGATAGATAGATAGATAGATAGATAGATAGATAGATAGATAGATAGATAGATAGATCGCCTCTAGACCACTGATCGACCGGACTACCGAAAAGGAAGAACATGAGTGTGATGCCGATAATGATGATGGTGACGATGGTTTCAGCAGGATTACTAGAGTGGGGAGGGGTGTAGTGGGATGGAGTGTAGTGGGGTGGAGTGAAGTGGGGTGGGGTGGGTGGAGTGAAGTGGAGTGGAGGGGAGTGGAATGGAGTGGAAAGGAGTGTCTTTTTATTTAATTATTTTACTTTGAAGTTAAGTGGATTGGATTGGAGTGGATTGGGTTGGAGTTATTGGATTGGAGTGTATTGGACTGGAGTGGAGTGGACTGGAGTGGAGTGGAGTGTGTTGGAGTGGAGTATATTGGAGTGGAGTGTTTTGGAGTGGAGTGTATTGGAATGGTGTGGAGTGGAGTGGACCGTATCAGAGTGGAGTGTATTGGATTGATGTGCATGGAAGTGGAGTGTATGGGAGTGGGGTGGAGTGTATGGGAGTGGAGTGTATTGGATTGATGTGTATGAAAGTGGAGTGTATGAGAGTGGAGTGGAGTGTATGAGAGTGGAGTGTATTGGATTGATGTGTATGAGTGGTAGGAGTGGAGTGATGTATGGAAGTGGAGTGTATTGGATTGATGTGTATGGGAGTGGAGTGTATTGGAATGGAGTGGAGTGTATGGAGTGAAGTGGGGTGTATCGGAGTGGAGTGGAGTGTATGGGAGTGGAGTGGAGTGTATGGGAGTGGAGTGTATGTGGAGGTTGGAGTGGAGTGTATGGGAGTGGAGTGGAGTGTATGGGAGTGGAGTGTATTGGATTGATGTGTATGGAAGTGGAGTGTATGGGAGTGGAGTGGAGTGTATAGGAGTGGAGTGTATTGGATTAATGTGTATGGAAGTGGAGTGTATGGGAGTGGAGTGGAGTGTATGGGAGTGGAGTGGAGTGTATGGAGGTGGATGATGGTATATTGGAGTGGAGTGGAGTGTATGGGAGTGGAGTGCCATGGATTGATGTGTATGGAAGTGGAGTGGAGTGCAAGTGGGGGTGGGGTGGTGGAGTGGAGTCAGTGGAGTGGAGTGTAATGAACACACACACAAACACAGCACACACACACGTACACACACACAGAGGTACACTCAGACATACAGACACCACACACACACGACACACACACACACACACACACACACACACACACACACACACACTACACGTACACACAGTACATACACGTACACTCAGACACACAGACACACACACTTACACACACACATACACACATACTCACGCACACAACACACACACACACACGCACACACACACACACACACATAAACACACTTACACACACACGTACACACGTATACACGTACACACT
>CM060337.1:21404277-21416777 GCA_030674155.1 Stramonita haemastoma
ACACATGCAACACACATACACACACAATAGTAGGCCACCGTGTGCTGGTGGGAACAGACGGCAAGATTTACAGAGATGCATACACACGGGGACTAGATGTAAAAAAAATCCCACATGAGTGTTTTTTTTTCCATTATCCTCAATATAAGATGATGAATAAATAAATAAACATATACACACACATTCTTATCACACACAACATCTTGCGCACACGTTAGATCCTGTTCTGCTTTTCGTAAGAATAGGCCATTGTGTGCCGGTGGGAGCAGATGACAAGATTTACAAAACTGCATACACACAGGGACTGGATGTAAAAACAAAGCGCACGAGTGCTTATTCCTAAATCCTCGATATAAAAGAATGAATAAATAAATAAACAATGAATAATCACAGACACAGACACAGACCCGGACACAGACAAAGGTACGGGATAGCCTAGTGGTCAGAACATTGCACTCGCAATTAGACGACCCGAGTTCGATTCCGTTCGAAGGGATTTTTCCCCCTGGATTTAACATCGGTGCTGACTCCACTCTCCCCAAAAGTCCTTCAAGTAAGACTAAAGACCGTGGCCCCGTGTGCGAATGCACGCAAAACATCTTGCGCACACGTTAAATCCTGTTCCGCTTTTCGTAAGAGTAGGCCATTGTGTGCTGGTGGGAACAGATGACAAGATTTACAAAACTGCAGACACTGGGACTGGATGTTAAAAAAAAAGCGTGCTTATTCCATTATCTTTGATATAAAAGAATGAATAGATAATAAATAAATAAAAATCAAATAAACACACATACTACCACCCACACACACACACACACACACACACACACACACACACACACACACACACACACACACACACACACACACACACACACACACACACACACCGTGCAAGGTGAACAAAACTAACCAGCTTTTCACACGAACAGACAGATAGACAGACATACAGGCAGACATATAGACAGACAGACAGACAGGCAGACAGAAAAACAGATAGACATATAGGCAGACAGACAGACTAAACAGACAGACAGACAGTCAGTGGGAAACCCAGGGAGATACAGAATCAAGGAGACAACCTATAAAGGGAGACAGCTCGTTTGCAAACAGTATATTATTTGGATCGTTATGTCCCTTTGGTCTAAACTAGGTTCTTTTTCCCCCCAAGAAAAATTATTAGGATGTGCCAGAAAATTCCACAACACACACGCGCGCGCACACACACACACACACACCACACACACACACACACACACACACACACACACACACACACGCACGCACACACATACACATACATACATACATAGACACACACACACGCACACACATACACATACATACATACATAGACACACACACACGCACACAGTCAACAACAACAACACAACAACAACAACGACAACACACAGGTACACACGCGCCAGCACGCGTGCGCGCGCGCGCACCCACCCACCCACACCCAACCACACACCCACACACACACACACACACACACACACACACACAACACACACACACTACACACGTGTGTGTGTAAGTCACACACGCATTTTGTTCTTTCGAAACACAGCATATGAACAAGTGTTTTGGTTTCAACATGATTTATTGCCATTTTGTTTCCCAACAATACAAACACTGAATAATATAAAAAAATAATAAAAATAATAATGAAAAATTAAAAAAAAATAAAAAAAAAAAAAAAAAAATAATAATAATAATAATAATAATAAATAATATAATAATAATAATAATAATAATAATAATAATAATATAATAATAATAATAAATGGAAAGTATATAGCGCTATATCTTGCAAAAACAAATCAAAGCACTTGCATTCAACCAAATCTTGCACATGCAGCCAACAACAACAAACACTGATTAGACACGAAAAGATAGATAAGCATCTCCTGTTTTTCTTCCTACCATCAAGTCTGGAGATAAGTGTCTATAGAAGTCTTGCGGCAAGTGTTTATGAATATCTTTTGATAACTATCTAGAAAAGCCTTGCAACAAAAGTCTATTTTTAGTGTCTCTAAAAGTCTCGTGACAAGTGTCTTTAAAAATATAAAAACTCGCTAGAAGTGTCTATTTCAGCGTCTGTAAAAGTCTTGCAACAAACGTCTGTGAAACTTTTTGCAACATGTGCCTTTATAAGTGTTCATAAAAGTCATGCAACAAGTGTCTGTAAAAAATTTTGCAACATGTGTCTTTATAAGTGTTGATAAAAGTCATGCAACAAGTGTCTGTAAAAAAAAATTTTGCAACATGTCTTTATAAGTGTTTATAAAAGTCATGCAACAAGTGTCTGTAATTTTTTTTTTGCAACATGTGTCTTATAAGTGTTTATAAAAGTCATGCAACAAGTGTCTGTATTTTTTTTTGCAACATGTGTCTATATAAGTGTTGATAAAAGTCTTGCAACGAGTGTATGTTTTTTATTTGTAACTGTATCTTTACAAGTGTTTATAAATGTATTGCATAAAGTGTTTCTGTAAGTGTTTATAAAAGTCTTGCAACAAGTGTCCATAAAAGTCTTGCATAGTTACTCATTAAAAATCTTGCGATAAGTGTTTACATAAAATATAGCTATTTTTTAAAAATTGTGATAAGTGTCTGTAAAAGTTCTTGGGACAAGTGTTTATAAATATCTTGCTGCAAATGTTTATTTAAAAAAAGATTTTGATAAGTGTCTTTAAAAGTCTTCCTACAAGCGTTTATTAACAAAAATCTTTTGATAGGGTCTTTAAAATTTGTGCAAGTGTTTATAAAAAATATTATATATATATATATATAAACAGTGGCTTACATCTGACAAACAGTAACAAGTGATAATTACAAAGGAACAAGCAAAAACAACAATAGCAATAACAGCAGCACCAATACCAGCACCAGTCTCAGCAATAACAACAGAAGCGAATGAATATTTTTTTTTCTTAACATGGTAGCACATGACAAAATAGTATCAGAGGCTGAGGGGGGAGTTGGGGGGGGGGGGGGCGGCCAGGATAAAATTGACACTAAACAGCAAATGTAATAAACACAGCACATTTTCTGTTAAGGAATGTATGAGACAGTATCAGAATATCACAGCATGAAATAAATTATTGCTCAAAAGATTTCATAACATATCTTTTCTGTTTGGTAAAATTTGAGGTTTTTTTTTCTTTTCTTAAATATCAATATTATTTTGAAAGATGTGAAAAAAATCGCACATACAGTGCAGAACCAAAAGCAATATATGAAAAAATAAAAATCAACGTAAACTTTTTGCCCACAAAACATGTTAATCTTTATACAAAATCTATGGGGTTAAAGTGGTGTCACTTATGATCTGCTGGCCCGGGTTCGAATTTCGTTCAAAATGATTTTTCCTCTGGAGTTAACATCAGTGCCGACTCCACTCCCCCCCCCCCAAAAGTCCTGATGAGACTATAAACCGAGGTCACGTGTGCGAACACAGGCAGAACACCTTGCGCACACGTTAAAACCCGTTCAGCTTTTTGGAAGACTATGCCGGTGGGAACGGATGACAAAATTTACAAAAGTACATACGCACGGGGACTGGAGGTAAAAAAAAAAAAGCACATGGATGCTTATTCCATTTTCCTCGAAATAAAAAAAAAGTAAGTAAATAAATAAATCAGGACAAAGATGAACGATCAATCAGGATCATGGTATAAGATCAGTCAGAACCATGATGTGACATAAATAATTAGGACCATGATGGGAGATAATTAAGGAACGTGATGGGAGATAAATCATGTCCCTGATGGGATATAACTCTGGACGGTCGGGCGTATCAACATTTTCTGTCTGTGTGTGCTTATGTGACACAGCCAGGAAAAACAGAGAAAGGGACCCTCTAACACAGGCATGCAAACAGACCAGCAAAAGGTGGACGGGATAGCCTAGTGGACGGGATAGCCGGGATACTTGGGGACGGGAAAACCTAGTGGTCAGAACATTGCGCTCGCAATTTCATGACCCGGCTTCGATTCCCGGTCGAGGGCATTTTTCCCCCTGGAGTTAAAATCAGTGCTGACTCCACCCTCCTCAAAAGTCCTCCGAATGAGACTATAAACCGAGACCCAGTGTGCAAACACACGCAGAACATCTTGCTCACATGTTAAATCCTGTTCCGCTTTTCGTAAGAGTAGGCCATCGTGTGCCGGTGGAAACAGATGACAAGATTTACAAAGCTGTATACACACTGGGACAGGATGTATATAAAAAAAAAAAAACACCTGGGTGCTTGTTCCATTATCCTCGATATAAAAGAAAAAAATAATAAACAGTGATAAACACGGCAAAAGAAAGCATACGCAAGAAAAGCGCACACACATACGTCCCTCAGGAAAACATTTTATAATTAGCTAAAATAGCACACACACACACACACACACAC
Organism: Stramonita haemastoma; assembly: GCA_030674155.1. Classification (NCBI taxonomy): domain Eukaryota; kingdom Metazoa; phylum Mollusca; class Gastropoda; order Neogastropoda; family Muricidae; genus Stramonita; species Stramonita haemastoma. The sequence continues at coordinate 21,408,692 of CM060337.1, forward strand.
ACACACACACACACACACACACACACACACACACACACACACACACACACTCCCAAAATTACTCAAAATGCACATTTTAATGAAAGATAACAACCACTCGCCTTTCCCAGGAAAAAAAACATGATTGCAAAATTCCCTCCTCCACCCCTCCCCCCAAATAAAAAGACAATAACAACCACTACAAAGTTAACCAACACGAATACCCAAACAACAAATAAAAGCGAAAAATTAAAAAAAGGACGGAAATATTCCGTATACAGTTCTTTATGCCACAAAAATGACAAAAACATTCTCATGACACAAAATTTAGTACTTTTTTTTTGCCATCGGCAGTTAAACAGTTTTCTGCCTGTGAGGGGGGGGGGGGGGGTGTGTGTGTAGTGTGTGTAGTGTGTGTGTGTGTGTGTGTGTGTGTGTGTGTGTGTGTGGTGTGTGTGTGTGTGTGTGTGTGTGTGTGTGTGTTGTGTGTGTGTAGTGTGTTGTGTGTGTGTGTGTGTGTGTGTGTGTGTGTGGTGTGTGTGTGTGTGTGTGTGTGTGTGTGTTGTTGTTGTGTGTGTGTGTGTGTGCGTGTAAGTGGAGCGCACGCTCCTACACACACGAATATACAATCGGATCTTAAAAAAAGATCAAACATACCCACTACAGCAATAACACTTTTCGCTGACAGATCTTCACATCAACCACAAGCACCTCCACCCCACATCACCACCCCTGCACCCCGAACACACAAAAGCGCCCCGAGTCAAAAGCATTTCCCCCAAAAGAAAAACCTGACAATTCAGATCACCCTATTCTCTTCCCCCCCCCCCCCCCCCACAACAACCACAACACAAAAACTCACCAAACAATTCAAAGAACAAAAAAAACACCACAGTTTTTCCCAAACCTGCTGCTTCATCCTTTAACCTCTATGACGTGCTCGACTCTTCACTGCGAGGCAGTGAGGATGGTGTAGAGCATGCATCTTCCATTCTACAAACGCGTGCGGATCCTGACTGAATGATTCTGATGGTGATGTCATCGCACTGGCAAATCGGCACTCAGCTGTCGGCACTGTGGTGCATCATAGTGTCGTGCCACTGTGCTGTGTCTGTGAACAGAAGGTGTCAGTTTGGTTTAGCAGGAAAGGGAAAGCTTGCTAGGGAAATGTTGTTTTTGTTGTTGTGTTTGTTGTGTTGTTGTTTGCTTGTTTTATCATGATCCATTTGTTTGGGTGTGTGTTCCTTCCAGCGGGGTGATTGAAAGTGTATAGCTAACCAGAGCTGAGTGTCTAATTTAATTAATTTAATTAATTAATGAATTAATGAAGAAGGGAAAGAAAGAAATGAAGAAAGAAAGATAAGTAGGGATGAAGAATTGATGGAAAAGAAGATGAAAGTTGAAAGGTAAGACAGAAGGGAAAGAAGGAAGAAGAGTTAAGAAAAAAGAAAAAAGATGTATGGATTATATGATGATATGTATGATTGTATGATTGTAATGAATGTAATGAATTGTATTTTATTATATTTTTATTGTGGCCTTCACGTAATTAAAGTATAACATAAACAACAAGTAATTTAATTAATTAATTAATTAATTGAATAAAAGAAAGAAGGAAAGAAAGAAAGAAGAAAGAAAAGAAAGAAAGAAAGAAGAGAAAGAAAGAAAGAAAGAAAGAAAGAAAGAAAGAAAAGAAAGAAAAAGAAAGAAAGAAAGAAAGAAAAAGAAAGAAAGAATGAGATGAATGAATGAATGAATGAATGAATGAATGAATGAATGAATGAATGAATGAATGAATTCATACATTTTTTTTTCATCTGGCCCTTGCCGTAATTTGACACTAACAAAAAAAAACAACACCCAACCATTTATCTGAAGGAAAGAGACTGATGTATATTCAATTATGAGTAAACCTTTAAAGAACACCAATATAAAACCAACCTTAAAGAATGATAATTTTATTTCAGAGCACTTTCTAAAACCTTTCTTATTTATTATCAATTTTCAACACAAAAAAAACACCGAAACAAAAACTCCACAAACATTAGATTATAACCTCTAAACAACACATACCAAAATTTTAATAACACTTTATTCATTTTATAAAAAAAACACCACAAAATAACCCACCTAAAAACTCATTTCCAAAATGGCTTCATCTACATAACTATAAGGGAAAAAAACAAAACACTGTTTATATCCAAAACAATCATGAGCTAGAATTTTAAATTCAATGATAAAATACTAAAAACATGTTATCAAAGGACAGGTTTATGTAGTCAAGAGAAGGGGATACATGCACGCACGCACGCAGGCACACACACACATATAGATATATATATATATAAATATATATATATATATATATATAATTTAAAAATATGAAGACAGAGAGACAGAGACAGACAAACAGACAGACAGAGACAGACAGAGACACAGACACAGACAGACAGAGACAAAAAAACCCTCGGACATGGTACATCAACACACACACAACAAACCAACCAACAAACCAGCCCGACAAAGCCAAAGAAAGAATTTAAAAAACAAAAAAAAACCACACAAGACACACTGACCATTCCAGAGAGCCCAAGAGCAGCACTGTCCAGATATCTTCCCAGACGGGTAAGGTCCGAGAAGTTGGAGGCACTCAGGTTGTCCTGGGTGTGAAGGTTCTCTTTGAATTTGTTCACCAGACAGGAACTCTTCTGGGTGACGCGGAGGGCTTCTCTGATGACATTCTGTAGACATAGCACCAGCAGCACTTGTGAGTCATTAATTACATCTTTTTTGTTTTCCATATTCCCCAGATCATAAGTGGTCAAACACCTTTCAAACATATCCCAGGGACATAGGAGCAGCACCATGAGTCATTTACCTCTTTCTTCCATATTCCCAGATCATAAGTGGCAAACACCTTTCAAACATATCAGGACATGACAGCACCATGATATTACTCTTTGCTTTTCATATTCCCCAATCACAAGTGGACAAACACCTTTCAAACATATCCAGGACATAGCACCAGCACCAATGAGTCATTTACCTCTTTGCTTTTCCATATTGCCCAGATCAGAAGTGGACAAAAACTTTTCAAACATAATATCCCAGTTTGCTCGTTTTGTAATAGAAAATCCGGGTGGGACTTTTTTGTATTCTAGGCAAGGCGCGTTACCTACCACCTAGACCACCGTTCTACTTACCTATTGTCTCCAGTGAAATGATGACTTTCGGTTTGGAACCCCCTGATATGCTTTCCTTTCTCTTGACTTCACTTTGAACTGCTGTTGAACTGACGACTTCAACACCCCTCCGGCTCCCCTCCCCCCTCCCCCCACCCCCCCACCTCCCCAACCTCCCCCACCCCACCCCTGCTCCACCACCCAACCTCATCTCCCTTCAACTGCCCCACCACGTACCTGGAAATGACAGTTGTCCAGGACATGGCGGTCAAAGGTAGGGTAGCTGGCTTCCTGGGCTGACCTCTTCAAGAATCTGCAGATGCGTTCCATGTCAGGATTCAGGCGCAGACACTGTGAACACCGTACCCGTAAAACACAGGGTCAGGGTGGGGGATGGTGGGGGAAGGATGACGAAGGAGGAGGAGGGAGGAGGAGGGAGGAGGAGGAGGAGGAGGAGGAGGAGGAGGGAGGAGGAGAGAGGAGGAGGAGGAGGAAGGTAGAGGAGGAGAAGGAGGAGGATGATAATGGTAATGGTGATGATAAATGGTGATGATAATGGTGGTGACGACGACGACGGCGACAATCTTTTTTTTCGGGGGAGGGAGGGGGATGTTACACATTACTTTATATTTACATTTATTACACGAAATCATCCTACCCGAAGGATACAACACAACACCACACCACACCACACACTCACCACACGGCACACCACACGACAAGACAAGACAAGACATAGACAAGACAGACACAACAAAGACAGACGAGCGAACGACAGAGACGAGACGAGACGAGACGAGAAGAACGGCGAGACGAGAACGAACGACACGAAACAGAACGAACAACACACACACACACACACAACAAACAAACACACTAACAACACACACAACAACAACACACAACACACACACACACACACACACACACACACACACACAACACACACAACACACACACACACACACACACACACACACACACACCACACACACACACACAACACACAACACAACACACAACACACACACACACAACACACACACAACAACAAAACAACAAAAACCCATGACAATGCACGGCGACTCACGGTGGTATTGAACGCTATCAGGGCCCATTTCTTAGACTCTTGGAGCCTGGAGATGGTATCCCTCAGACTGGTACTGCTGATAGGTCCCTGTGAAGTCCACTGGCACCCCCTCCTCCTGCTGCTGCTTGACCGCTGGTCACTGGCCTGACTGTCGTCCGCACAGCGTTGCCCTTACAGCCGTTGGCATGCAGAATATGGCTCCCACGAATACGGCCAGTAGCACTGTAAGTAAAGGAGGAGGGAGTTAAGTTGGGAGGAAGTGAGAATAGAATGGAGTGGGTTGTGATGGGGGGGGGGGGATGTAGTGTTACATTTGTGTGTGTGTGTGTGTGTGTGTGTGTGTGTGTGTGTGTGTGTGTGTGTGTGTGTGTGTGTGTGTGTGTGTGTGTGTGTGTGTGTGAGTAGAATGGAAGACAGAACGAACAAGTAGGAAGAAAGGAAAGAGAAGAAGAAAGAAAGAAAGAAAAGAAAGAAAGAAAGAAAGAAAGAAAGAAAGAAAAAGAAAGAAAGAAAAAAAAAAAAGAAAGAAAGAAAGAAAAGAAAGAAAGAAGAAGACAGAAGAAAAAGAAGAAGAAAGAAGAAGAAAGAAAAAAAAGAAAGAAAGAAAGACAAGAAAGAAAGAAAAGAAAGAAAGAAAGAAAGAAAGAAAGAAAGAAAGAAAGAAAGAAGGAAGGAAAAGAAAGAAAGAAAGAAAAGAATAAAAGAAGAAAGAAAAAAGGGGAAAAAGAAAAAAGAAAAGAATAAACGAAAGAAAGACAACGAAAAAACAAAGAAAAAAAAAGAAAGAACAGACAGACGGAAGACAGAAAAGAAAAGAAGAAAAGAAAAGAAAGAAAAAAGAAAGGTAGAAGAAAGAAAGAAAAAAAGAAAGAAAGAAAAAAGAAAAGAAAGAAGGAAAATAGAGAGAAGAGAGAAGAAGAAGAGAGAGAGAAGAGAAGAAGAGAGAGAGAAGAGAAGAGACAGAGACAGAGAAGAGACAGAGACAACAGAGAGAAGAAAGAAGAGACAGAGACAGAGACAAGAGAAGAGAGAGAGAGAAAGAGAAGAGAAGAGAAGAAAGAGAGAGAGAAAGAAGAGAGAGAGAGAAAGAGAGAGAAGAGAAGCAGATGGCCGAGTGTAAAACGAGAGTTGGTAAAACCCAAAGGAAAAGGATTTTGACCTGCCGTGTCGAACGCATGCTAAACATCTTCGCAGACGTTAAAACCATTCTACCTTTCGGAAGAGTAGGCTTTTCGTCCGGTAAGAACAGATTCAGAAAACACAACTATATTTATATAAAAATTAAACTACAAGCACTCAAATGTGTTCACGCATCATTCTTTCGCCGTAAGGATGCCAGAACCCTGTCGGTATAACTAGCATCCCCACCCTCTTGAAATTCTGCTCTAGCAATTCCCTCTTTTCAACTCTTTTTTTTTTCCTTATTTCCTTCTCTTCTGTCACCACTTTTTGTCTTTCTTTCTTCTTTTTTTGCCTTCTTGGTCTGTTTTCCTGGGTTTCTTGTTGTTTATTTTATAGCAAGTCTTAACAGATAACAATTCTCTCCTACGCTGAGTCAGATGCGCTGGGCCTGACTTGTCAGGCGCTTAACGGCAGCGCGACACATTTTCGCTCAGAAAACAGACAATACTAGTTGCTATCCGAGTGTTCGAAGAGAGAGAAGCGAAGAAGAAGAAGAAGAAGAAGGAAGAAAATGAAAGAAGAAGAAGAAAAAAGAAGAAGAGAGAAGAAGAAGAAGAAGAAGAAGAAGAAGAAGAAGAAAAGAAGAAGAAGAAGAAGAAGAAGAAGAAAAGAAGAAGAAGAAGAAGAAGAAGAAGAAGAAAAGAAGAAGAAGAAGAAGAAGAAGAAGAAGAAGAAGAAGAAGAAGAAGAAGAAGAAGAAAGAAGAAAGAAGAAGAAGAAAGAAGAAGAAGAAGAAAGAAGAAAAAAGAAGGAGAGAAAGAAAAGAAGAAGAAGAAAGAAGAAGAAGAAGAAGAAGAAGAAGAAGAAGAAGAAAGAAGAAGAAGAAAAAGAAGAAGAAGAAGAAGAAGAAGAAGAAGAACAGTCACTGTCCCCAAGGTCCGAATACAGCTACCTAAATGATGGGCAAAAACCAAACCGTCGCATACCCAAAAATCTCACAATCCGTGAATTTTTCTGCTCTAAGCAAGGATCGAAATAAAAAATATTTTTAAATGAAAATTTAACAAAAAATACCAACCTAGCAGTATCCCTAGACGCTGTTTCAACTTCAAGCATCTTAAACGCTTCACTGTTTTCCTGTTCCGCTTCCTCTTTGTGTGTGTGTGTGTGTGTGTGTGTGTGTGTGTGTGTGTGTGTGTTGTGTGTGTGTGTGTGTGTGTGTGTGTGTGTGTGTGTGTGTGTGTGTGTGTGTGTGTGTGTGTGTGTGTGTGTGTTGTGTGTGTTGTGTGTGTGTTGTGTGTGTTGTGTTGTGTTGTTGTGTGTTGTGTGTGTGTTGTGTGTGTTGTGTGTGTGTGTGTTCTCGTTCTTGTATTTAACATCTGTTCACCATACATGATATTAGAAAGGGGAAAAAAAACGGACAAAATAGCAGAAATGATAGAAAAGTGTATGGAGAGAGAGAGAGTCATGTAATAGTTTGGCCTCAAACCACGAAAAGAAGGCATAAATATGCAAGTAGAAAAACCAATCTAAAGGTACTGTAAAGAAATGAAAAAACAAACAACAACTAGGCTTTGTACAAGAGATTTAGAAATAGCAAAAAAGGAGAATATTTTCATCCAACAGAACAACATCTATATTTTCTTTAGAAGCATTTTTGTCTGAACAGGTTTCGGGTATGAAAGCACAAAACTTCTGATCATGATATAGACAGTGCTCCAGAGAAAATTGTTCACAACAAACGTTCCAAACATTTTAGCAAAACTTTGTTTTAAGAACATTCAGTCGTATTCTGTAAGAAACGATGGGCCTTGCATACATGATAGAAGCATACGATGTTATAAAAATTATACCTGAAATCAGGATTGAAAGAAGGTATGCTTTTCTGGGATATACGACTCACATATGTGTGATTATACAGTCGCTTTGAAAATGTTTTCTCTAACAAAACGAAGAATTCCTCGATTGAGGGACGTTAATAAATTTCAGAAAATAGTTGTGAATTTTGCGCACATTTTTTCGTGCTTTATCAAATTTTTTCTTGACCATAGAGACCAACATGAGAATGAACCCTACAAAAACTGACATATGTACCTTTCATTCTCAGATGGTGTATTAAATGATTTATGTCAATGAACAAATCAGGTCTTGTTTCAATATCAAACAATTTGAAGGCTGTAGGAGAGATTTTGAATCAACAAAAAAGGTTACTTTAAACAAAATGTGTGTGTCTGTCTGTGTCTCTGTGTGTCTCTGTGTGTGTCTGTGTATGTGTGTATCTTTGTGTGTGTGTCTGTGGTGTGACAGACAGGTAAACAGACAAACTGACCAGCAAAAAAAAAACAACACACACACACACAAATATACCAAATTCGAACTTACCACTCATCATTGCAAACACGGTCATCTTTCTCAGCAACTTTTATCTTCTCTAATAACTATGTCCAACTTAAGCAACTAAGAAAAGTTCTGCTTTCTCAACAGCTTAGAGAACACTCGACACCAAACAGTCTTGTTGGTTCACAGACTAAACGACAAAAAGCAAAGACCAACAATCAAACAGTATAGAATAAAATCGTTGTGGTCGGTTTGGTCAGGATATGTAAAAAGTATTTGTGATCTAAAAGGCGAAGGAATGAATGAATGAAGTGGGTAGCTGTGGCCATTTTATAGTGTACGGATTGCCGGACACGTGTAGAGGGGAAAGCCAAAAC
>CM060337.1:21421777-21434277 GCA_030674155.1 Stramonita haemastoma
GTGGTCCAAGGCCAAGGTACCATTAAACCATTTCAGTGTTCAGTGTTCAGTGTTCTCTCTCTCTCTCTCTCTCCTCTCTCTCTCTCTTCTCTCTCTCTCTCTCTCTCTCTCTCTCTTCTCTCTCTCTCTCTCTCTCTCTCTCTCTCTCTCTCTCTCTCTCCCCCCAACACAACACACACACTCACTCACACCACACACACACACACCACACACACACACACACACACACACACACAACTCTGGGTGGACAATGTACCTTTCTAAGAGATGTCAGGCCAGAAACATCAACATTCCCCACCCCACCACCACCACCACCACCCCTTCACCACTCCGCCCCCAGTCTGATCTCTGTGCTCCATAACTAAACAGGGTCGTAGGGTCAATGACGTTCAAGTGGACCATAAGGCTGATGATGTCATCCACTTCACTGGAGATAACACGTGGTATGTATCTGTCATAGTTGTCATTACCATTCCTGGCATAGTTGTTATATACCATTCCTGGCATAGTTGTCACATACCAATCATGTCATAGTTGTCATATACCATTCCTGTCATAGTTGTCATATACCATTCCTGTCATAGTTGTCATATACCATTCCTGGCATGGTTGTCGCATACAATTCCTGTCATAGTTGTCACACCATTCCTGGCATAGTTGTCATATCATTCCTGTCATAGTTGTCACACCATTCCTGGCATAGTTGTCATACCATTCCTGTCATAGTTGTCATGCCATTCCTGTCATAGTTGTCATATACCATTCCTGTCATAGTTGTCATACCGTTCCTGTCATAGTTGTTATATACCATTCCTGTCAAGTTGTCATTACCATTCCTGTCATAGTTGTCATTACCATTCCTGTCATTGTTGTCAACGTACCATTCCTGTCATAGTTGTCAACATACCATTCCTGTCATAGTTGTCAACATACCATTCCTGTCATAGTTGTCAACATACCATTCCTGTCATAGTTGTCATACCATTCCTGTCATAGTTGTCACAACCATTCCTGGCATAGTTGTCATACCATTCCTGTCATATTTGCCATGCCATTCCTGTCATAAATTGTCAACGTACCATTCCTGTCATAGATGTCAGAACCGTTCCTGTCAAGTTGTTATATACCATTCCTGATAGTTGTCATGCCATTCACTGTCAGAGTGTCATACCATTCCTGTCATAGTTGTCACACCATTCCTGTCATAGTTGTCATACCATTCCTGTCATAGTTGTCAACGTACCATTCCTGTCATAGTTGTCATATACCATTCCTGGCATAGTTGTCAGCATACCATTCCTGTCATAGTTGTCATGCCATTCCCGTCATAGTTGACATGCATACCATTCCTGTCATAGTTGTCAACATACCATTCCTGTCATAGTTGCCACGCCATTCCTGTCATAACCAGCCATCTCATTCCAGCATCAAGTGGGGACTAGGAGTTTACAGACACCTGCAGTCTTCCTTCAATCTGACTCGGCAAGGTCTCGGGTGCCGTCGGATCCATCAAGCCAAGTGGTTAGAACGTTAGTGATGGGAATCAGTCTGAAGACGGAGGCTTCAATCTCCACTGAGTTATCTGCACGGATGTTTGTTTTTTTAATTATTCTTGGAGTTGGGGAATGGATTCAGACGTCATGACCTGCTTGCTAGTTCTGGAGATGAGACTACAGACTGGGCTGGTGTGAACGTAGAACATCTTCCCTTTCACCTTGATCTGCACAGATCGCGTAGTCTAGCAGACCGTGGGGGACACCACTGAGGATTATGCCACCAGTTTCGTCATCTCTTAGAACATCTTCCTTTCACCTTGATCTGCACAGATCGCGTAGTCTAGCAGACCGTGGGGACACCACTGAGGATTATGCCACCAGTTTCGTCATCTCCTAGAACATCTTCCCTTTCACCTTGATCTGCACAGATCGCGTAGTCTAGCAGACCGTGGGGACACCACTGAGGATTATGCCACCAGTTTCGTCATCTCCTAGAACATCTTCCCTTTCACCTTGATCTGCACAGTACAGATCCTGTAGTCCAGCAGACTTTGGGGGCACCACTGAGGATTTTGCCACCAGCTTCCTCATCTCCTCGCGGTTCTCAGCATTCCCTTGTAAGTAGTTCCACTCAAGGCTCGTCCACTGGGGGACGGGATAGCCTAGTGGTCAGAACATTGCGCTGGCAATTTGACGACCCGGGTTCGAGTCCGGTCGAGGAGATTTCTCTCCTGGAGTTAACATCAGTGCTGACTCCAATCTCCCAAAAAAGTCCTTCGGATGAGACTTTAGACCGAGGCCCCGTGTGCGAACCCACGCAAGAACACCTTGCACACACGTTAAATCCTGTTCCGCTTTTCGTAAGAGTAGGCCATCGTGTGCCGGTGGGAACAGATGACATTTACAAAACTGCATACACACGTGGACTAGATGAAAAAAAAGCACAAGAGCGCTTATTCCATTATCCTCGATATATAAAAAAGAAAAAAAATCAATCTGATGTTGCCTTCCCATCGTTTTCTCTGTCTGCCTCTTCGTCTCCCTCTCCTTGTACTGTTCCTTGTAGGACAGTCTGGGCCAGTCCAGATGGTCACATGACATGCCTCCTGCACCATTTCTGTTGTCGCGGTTTTGTTTTTTTTGTCAATGAAGTCTGGAGCTCTTCAAATTTCCCAATGGCGTTTTTCTAGCCTGGTTTTTTTTTTTAACTTTCTCACCTAACGCAGTTTCATTCCAACGTATTTGTATTGTGGCCTAGTGTTACAACTGAATTTAAAATGTTACATGTAGTATGTGTGCGAGGGACAGAGAGATGAATGTATCACTGATAGTCATTATTATCATAATAAATATGGTATGACCACAGTTTATATGGTCATTTATATTCATCTCTTGATGTTACTTTTAAGGGATACTGATCTGCTGATGACTTGATAAGATATTAGACCTTGATGGTTGATTTTGCTATGTGATTGTGTATGTGTGTGTGTGTGTGTGTGTGTGTGTGTGTGTGTGTGTTGTGTGTGTGTGTGTGTGTGTGTGTTGTGTGTGTGTGTGTGTGTGTGTGTGTGTGAGTGAGTTGGTGTGTGGTTATTGTTGTTGTTGATGCTGATATTGTTTGGTTGGGCTTTAACATTTCATAGGGGGGGGGGGGTTGCCTGATTTTATCTGTTGCATTTCTCTTTGGTTTGGATGTTTGTTCTGGTGTGTTTGTGTGTGGTGTGGTGTGGTGTGGTGTGGTTGTGTGTGTGTGTGTGTGTGTGTGTGTGTGTGTGTGTGTGTGTGTGTTGTGTGTGTGTGTGTGTGTGTGTGTGTGTTGATACAGTGCATGAGATATTTAGTTATAGGAAATGTTGATTTTTTTTTCTTGTATGTGCTTTTTGTGGGATTATTTTTTGTTGTTTGTTTAGGTTTTTTTGTTTTTGTTTGTTTGTTTGTTTTGTTTGTTTTTATATATATATTTTTTTTTTTAATTATTTTTTTAATTAAAAAAAATTATTGATTGATGTTTTGATTATACAATTGATGAGCTGGTGCTCAAGTTAGTTGCAATTTTTTTTACGTATCTGAATGCACTTATTTGATAGAACGCAGATGTTTTAGTATAAATCTATAAACACAAGTGCTTGGGAGTGAAGGACTGAGAAAAAGGAAGGAAATTAATGTGATTGTCTTCACTTTCTGCTTCGAATCCATTGCTTTGTAATGTATTGTTTTTCTTTGTATGCACCGTACTTGTTTTGGAGGAGGGAATTGATATAGGTTTGTATGTGTGTGTGTAAAACGATTTTTAAGGAACCATGCATTATTTTCCTTGTGTGCGTGTGGTATATATATATATATATATATATATATATATATATATATATATATATATATATATATATATATATATATATATATATATATCTGTGGTGTGGGGGGGGGGGTTGGTTTGTTTTTTTTTTTTTTTTTTTTTTATTGGTATTTTCTTCTTTTGGTGTGAATATTTTTCAAGTTCATTTTTAATCTTTTCATTTGTACCACATATCTTCTTTAAGTTTTCCTTGTTCAAATATGATTATTCTCTCTTTTTCTCTTTTTTTTTCTTTTTTTTTTCTTAGATGGATGGCTTGATGAAAAAAAGCAATTGCACTGCTTACTCAATGTACCATCTGGAAATAAAAGTTTGACTTTGACTTTGACTTGACTTTGACAGAACCCAGATTTTGTAGCAAAGTAGCCCCCCACCCCCGTGACCCAAGTAGTATGCAGGACATGACTCTGTATCAGGCAATCTGGGATCTGAACCATTTCCCCTGTGGTGATGCCAGTATGCAGGACATGACTCTGTACCCATGCAATCTGGGATCTGAACCATTTCCCCTGTGGGATGCCAGTATGCAGACATGACTCTGTATCAGGCAATCTGGGATCTGAACCATTTCCCTGTGGTGATGCCAGTATGCAGGACATGACTCTGTATCCTGCAATCTGGGATCTGAACCATTTCCCCTGTGGTGATGCCAGTATGCAGGACATGACTCTGTATTCATGCAATCTGGATCTGAACCATTTCCCTGTGGTGATGCCAGTATGCAGGACATGAACTCTGTATCATGCATCTGGATCTGAACCATTTTCCCTGTGGTGATGCCATTATTTTCAGGAATGACTCTGTATCATGCAATCTGGGATCTGAACCATTTCCCCTGTGGTGATGCCAGTATGCAGGACATGACTCTGTATCATGCAATCTGGGATCTGAACCATTTCCCCTGTGGTGATGCCAGTATGCAGGACATGACTATGTATCATACAATCTGGGATCTGAACCATTTCCCCTGTGGTGATGCCAGAGCCTCTTTCAGTATCAATGGCATCCCCACCTGGAATTTCTGTGCTAGAAATGTCCTCGTCATGTTCTTCATTCCTGTCTTTTTCCTTACCCCCTGTACCATCTCTCTAGCTGACTTTATTTTCGGCCTTCCCAGTCCAGCTCTCCTGCGCGTTTGAAAGCAAAGTTTGCAGTAAAGTCTTCTCTTTTTTCAGTATAACAGGAAATTTCACCTGTACTGTTTTGTTGTGGTGATCTGACCAGGTAGTAGTGATGTCATTAACACTAGGATGGGCACAGGATGTTCATTATACAGCGTTATTTTCCCATAAATATCACATTTTCCTTATGTCTTCTCTCAGGGTTCGCGATAACCGGTAATTGTCGGTATTTTACCGATTGTAAACAGGGAATACCGAAAATTTTCGAAGCAGCCGGTACGCGGTACCGGTTCTGTTTGCCTGTGACCGATTAGATTTCCGTCTCAAAAAAAAAGAGTCTGAAGTGACGTTTTCTGACAGTCTGTCATGGGCCTGTACTGTGCTTACCGCACCTACCCCTTCCCACCCCTTCCGACGAACATCTTTAGCGCCAGCCTCATTAGCCTAGCACGCAGAACAGCAAGCTTTACTGTGAAAGAATAGAGCTTCGCGCTCTTCTCGGCATGACAGCGACTTTCATTCACATTGAGTAAATGGAGCCTAGATTTATTTATTCTGTATTCTTTTAATCTTTTATATCGAGGATAATGGAATAAGCACTCCTGTGCTTTTTCACATCCAGTCCCCGTGTGTATGCAGTTTTGTAAATGTAATCCGTTCCCACCGGCACACGACGGCCTGCTCTTACGAAAAGCGAAAAGCGAGGGTCTATGACTATGAATTTGCGCGTTGCTTTCAGAGAGAAGAGTCGAAAACCAAATCTAAAATGAACAAAGATCTAGATGAGCGCTAAGCATAGAAACAAGAAAGAAGAATATAAGTCACACGAATGATGCCATGCAAAACAACAGACTGACACGGGACAGTGGCACAGGCGCTAGAAAAAAAATCCTATTTCCTTCGTGGCTTCATGCCCAAGAAGCGAGTGGCAGCAAGCAGCACGGCAGTCAAAGTCTGAGAGATTCGCGTTCAATTTAGATTTAGTTTTGCTGCCCAACAACCCCCCCCCTCCCCCACCCCCTCACTGATTAGTTTCGTTTTGTTCACAGTACGTACCGGATTTTATTTTCTGGAGACCGATTTTGGGGGAGTTGGTCAAGATGTCTCTGAAATGGCAACTCGCAGTACCGGTTTTAAAAAATCCTAGCGCGAACCCTGTTCTCTTCCGTGGTGCAGTCATTACATTTTTACGCTTTTTTTTTTTTTTTACCTTTACCTCACCCTCACCTTACATTTTTACGCTTTTTTAACCTTCACCCCACCCTCACCTATTCCATAGTCTTGCAGACCGTGGGGCGCACCACTGAAGATTTTGCAACCAGCTTCCTCCATACTTCTACTAAAAAGCTCCCCCCCCCCAAAAAAAAAAAAAAAAGTGTGTAAGAACCTTTTTTTTTTAATATGTGGATGCTAAAATAAAAGGAATGGCTGCAATTCCCTCCCAGTCCGCATCACTTTGTTTTAGAGGACTTCAGGACTGGAATGGTTCAGGGATTTTTGTCATTTAAAGTATTGGGTTTTTTTTTCAGATAGATGGTTTGAGGGGATTAGATCGTGGATTGATGTTGCACTTGAGGTGAAATGTTATTGGAGCAGCTGAAATAAAACAAGGTGAGAGCCCTGACAATTATGGACTTTGTGGTCGTTGAGGCTGTAAACATAAAATAACAGCTGAAATATTTTATTCATTTTTTTAATTATTTTTGTTTATTCTATACCACTTTATGTCACAGCTGATTTCTCTGCCTGAAATTTGAACTGCTCTCCCCCGGGGGTGGGGAGTGGGGGAGGGGGGTTGTCGCCACAAGCGCAGCGCCTACCCATTATTTTCTTTTCTTTTTCCTGTCTGCAACTGTATTTGTTTTCCTCTATCAGAGTGGCTTTTTTCTACAGAATTTTGCCAGGGACAACCCCCTTGTTGCCGTGGGTTCTTTTACGTGTGCCTAAAAATGATGTGTAACACACAGGACCTCGGTTGACCGTCTCATTCGAAAGACTAGCGCTCAGACCACCACACATGGACTGACGGATGGGGGGAAAGTGTTGGTCCCAAACGGGATTCGAACCACCGTACACTCCGACACGGACTTTTCGCTTTCTAGACAGGAGCGTTGTCTCTTAGACCACCGACCCACCATGGGTTCTGCATGGTGCGACAGGCCTAAAGTAGTCAGTGACTCCCATGGCATTAATAATAATAATAATAATAATAATCATCATCATCATCATTCATCATCATCATCATCATCATATCATCATCATAATAATCATAATAATAATCATAATAATAATCATAATAATAAATGGAACTTATATAGCGCTATATCTTGCAAAACAAATCAAAGCGCTTGCATTCAACCAATTCTTGCGCATGCATCCAACAACAATTACAATTTTTTAACGAGTCAATGCACACGCGCGCGCGCGCGCGCACACAACACACACACACACACACACACACACACACACACACACACACACACACACACACACACACACACACACACACACACACACACACACACACACACACACACACACACACAGTTCTTCTTTGCATTGAGATGAAAGAACTTATACTCTTGCCCAGAAGTTTCTGAGTTTTCCCCCCATCCCCCTTCCGTTCGTAAAAAAAAAAACGAAACACAAAAAGAAAGAAAGAAAGAAAAGAAAGAAAGAAAGGAAGGAAGGAAGGAAGGAAAGGAAGAAGGAAGGAAGGAAGGAAGAAAGAAAGAAAGAAAGAAAGAAAGAAAGGAAAGAAAGAAAGAAGAAAGAAAGAAAGAAAGAAAGAAAGAAAGAAAGAAAGAAAGAAGGAAGGAAGAAGGAAGGAAGGAAGGAAGGAAGGAAGGAAGAAAGAAGAAAGAAAGAAAGAGAAAGAAAGAAAGAAAGAAAGAAAGAAGAAGAAAGAAAGAAAGGAAAAAAGGAAGGAAAGAAAGAAAAAGAAGGAAAGAAAGAAAGAAGGAAAAAGAAAGAATGAAAGAAAGAAAGAAAAAAAGAAAGAAAGAAAGAAAGAAAGAAAGAAAGAAAGAAAGAAAGAAAGAAGAAAGAAAGAAAAGAAAGAAAGAAGGAAGGAAAGAAAAAAAAGAAAGACATAAAGAATAAAGAAGGAAAGAATAAAGAAGGAAAGAAAGAGTGAAAGAAGAAAGAAAGAAAGGAAAGAAAAGAAGGAAAGAAAGAGAAGAAAGAAAGAAAGAAAGAAAGAAAGAAAGAAAAGAAAGAAAGAAAGAGAAAGAAAGAAAGAAAGAAAGAAAGAAAGGAAACTAGAAAGAAAAAAAAAGAACGAAAACGGAACGAAAGAAAGAAAAAAAGAAAGAAACAAAGAGACAAAAGAATTGCTGTAGTTTGTCTCTGGTAAGGACTGAACAATGAATTCCTGACATTTTTTTTTTCTCCTTTTCTGTTACAGAGTTTTTAAAGGATCGAAATGGACGTCTATCTGGTATCTTTTCTTTTCATTTCATTTCTTTTATTTTCTTTCCTCGGCAAGAGCGCAAAGGTTCACCAGTGGTGAAATTTCTCCATATACAACCTTTTTCTTTTTCTTTAAAACAATTAGGTCGCCGCATTCCGACCTCGGATAATTGTCTTTTCATTCGGGGTGATTACTGTCAAATGATTCATGGATTGTTTCACTTTGTTTGCTTGTCTATCTGTTCGTTTGTTTCTTTGTTTGTTTTGTGGGCAGCAGAGAAATTGTTGGTATTCTCTGGTAGTTGGCTAGCCGGGCACGGGATAGCCTAGCGGTCAAAACATTACGCTCGCAATTTGACGACCCAGGTTCGATTCCCGTTCGAGGGGATTCTCCTCTGGGTTTATATTAGTGAGGACTCCACTCTCCCCAAAAATCCTTCGGATGAGACTAAAAACTGAGGCCTCCGTTTGCCAACGCACGTAGAACATCTTGCGCACATGTTAAATCGTGTTCCGCTTTTCGTAAGAGTAGGTCATGATGTGCCGGTAGGAAACAGATGACAAGATTTACAAAACTGCATACAAACAGGGACTGGATGTAAAAAAAAAAAAAAAAAAAAAAGCACACGAGTGCTTATTCCATTATGCTCCTCAATATAAAGGAATAAATAAATATGTTGTTTTGTTGGTCTACAGCCATGTCTTGGGGTTGATTGTATCTTTGGTTATCTGTCACGTTAACGCTAAAGATACACAGTTCACAGCTATCACCGCTACCAGCACAATCCAGAACAACAGGCAAAAAAATTTAAAGATTTTCATTCCATCTCTCCTGGGATGTTCTGGGATATAAGAACGTAACATTGTCAGGATCATCTCTCATGGAATTTCTATCAAAACAATATTATAACATTGTCAGTTTAATCTATGGTAGACTTTCTTTATACAACATTTTCATTTCATCTTTCGTGTAATATCTGTACAAAAAATATACTTTTGATGGTTCTTCTCTCATGAAATTTTTCTTCATCAAAATATACAAAGTTTTCATTGTGCTTTTTATGAATTTCTTTTTTAAAAAAATAATAAGAATATGTAAACGTCATTTCATCTCTCATAGAATATTTTATTTTTTTTTACAAAAGGATGTGAGAGTATCATGATATAAAGAATTTATTAACATCGTCCTCATAATTCATTTCATCATCCATTGGACTCTTTCTACTAATAATAGTCCTTAGATTTTCCATGTGTGTGTGTGTGTGTGTGTGTGTGTGTGTGTGTGTGTGTGTGTGTGTGTGTGTGTGTGTGTGTGTGTGTGTGTGACTTTCCATATAATTGTGTGTGTGTGTGTGTGTGTGTGTGTGTGTGTGTGTGTGTGTGTGTGTGTGTGTGTGTGTGTGTGTGTGTGTGTGAAAACACGACGGTAAATTTGTCAAAAAATGTCCGAGCTTTCAACCACGCACGCTCTGATGTCCCACGTGCGGAAACGTACCATCTCCTGTGGAAATGTGTCTGTAACCTCTCTTAGTGTCTTTCACCTACGCACACACACGCGCACACACACACACACCACGCACACCACACACACACACACACACACACACACACCAGCTTTTTTTTTTAACTGTTGTTATCCCTGTGTGTGTGTGTGTGTTTTTGTTTACTGGAAAAGGCGTTTTTCAGTTGTCAGCTATTCTAACTGATCGTCACACTTGACTGTATACGGAGAGATGAAGTGGCTCTCTCTGTCTCTGTCTCTGTCGTCTTTTCTCTGTCTCTGTCTCTCTGTCTCTGTCTCTCTGTCTCTGTCTCTGTCTTCTGTCTCTCTGTCTCTCTCTCTCTCTGTCTGTCTCCTCTCTCTGTCTGTCTCGTCTCTCTCTGCTCTCTGTCTCTGTCTCTGTCTGTCTGTCCTTCTCTCTTCTGTCTGTCTCTGCTCGTCTTCTGTCTCTCTCTCTGTCTTCTGTCCTGTCTCTGCTCGTCTCTCTCTCTCTCTCTTCTCTTCTCTCTCTCTCTCTCCTTCTCTCTCTCTCTCTCTCTCTCTCTTCTCTCTCTCTCTCTCCTCTCTCTCTCTCTCTCTCTCTCTCTCTCAGAGAGAGCTTTTGCTTGGCTTTCATTGACTCAGACTCCAAATGTCTGCTTCGGGTTAGTTTTGCAGTTCATACTATTATGTTGTTTGTTGTTGTTGTTGTTTGTTTTGTTTGTATTTGTTTCTGTTGTTGTTGTATGCAGCAACATGTAATAACTTAGAAGATAACGAACTTTTCTTATTTTTAAAAGAAATGTTCAAACCATTCCTTCTGATCTGCAATAATGGTTGTTATTTGATTTTAAGTGGAGGTTTAAAAGTGAGTTCCCATGTACTCGTGCATGCACTGATATAGAGACATACAAAGAAGTACATAAACACGTACACACACATATGCCAACGTACGCACGCACGCATACACACACACACATGTACACGCTAACATCAGCGGCGACTCCACCCCCCAAAAACACACACACACACACACACACACACACACACACACACACACACACACACACACACACACACACACACACACACACACACACACACACAAAACAAACAAAAACAAAAAAAAACCAATTCTTCCGGTGAGACTTAAACCCGAGGTCTCGTGTGCAAACGCACACAGAACATCTTGCACACGGTTAAAGTCCATTCCGTTTCTTGAAGGAATAGGCCATTGTGTTCCGGTGGGAACAGATGACAAAATTAACAAAACTCCATTAACAGGGGAACTGGATGTAAAAAGCACATACGTGTTTATTCTATTACCCTCAAGATAAAAGAATAAAAGAAATAAGTACATGATTGAATGAATAAATGATAATGAATGAACAGAACGAACGAACGAACGAACGAACGAACGAACGAACAAATGAATGAATTAACGAATGAATGAAAGAATGAACAAATAGATAAATAAATAAATGAACACATATTCACACATGCGCGCGCAGGAGATTTCAAAATATATCTCCTTTAACTCATTCTGGGGTATGGAAAATGACGAACATATTTAACAGGAGAAGAAAGCTAACAGAAAATGTCGTTTAAATATGTTCAGTGCCACGAGAAACAGAAAAACGTGTGTTCAACATAGAAGGAGTACCCAAAGTGAAATAATCAACTAAGCAAAAAAACCACATATTATTGCAAGGCATTTTAGAAACTTTCACATTAACTTTTGTGTAGAAACACAGTTTAGTGAAAGCTTTAGGAAATGATTTATTAGCTGTGAAAGCAAACAAATTACAGGTTCAATTTTGAGCATTTTTGACAGAACTAGAACTTGTCGAGATTTGCATTTTATCAGAATACAAAAGTCATAACTACACTTAGGCTGAAGAAAATGCCGTGAAATCAATAGTGTCGTGAATAATTGGAAGTCAGTACATTCCATGATAACATTAACTTCATCCCCTAGAACTGACATATTTAATTCGGGACATATTCTGTCTTCCCGTGGAATATTACAAACACGTCCAACCTTGATAGGGAGTTGTGACAACCGCAACGAAATTCGGTAAAATCGTAGACATAGACACAGCCTACACATTGGGTAAGCGAGTTACGGATTTTCCATACCAAAATCGATTTTATAGCTCTCATGCTAAAAACTTCTACTATTGTTGCGAAGCTTATTTCTTCATACATTAACTAATATATTGATCAAAAAGGCTTTAATATGTAAACTTGTGGAACTGATACTTCAACGGAACTGTCTCTCTCACAAACAGCCAAATCCGCTTTGTAATATGATATTGTTTATCTTATTTACCCACGCCTAATGAATTAAACATTTGTCATGTATGTGTTTCATCATGTGATGACCATTTGATGATGAAAGTCAATCAGTTGCATCCGTAAACTGATCATTCGAACATAAATGATGTTGATCTAGGTGGTCTAGGTGGTAACGCGCCTGCCTAGAAAGCGAAAAGTCCGGGTCGAAGTGTGCTGTGGTTTGAATCCCGTTTGGGCCCAAAACTTTTCCCCCAACCATTAGACAATGATGGTGGTCTGCGTGTTAGTCTTTTGGATGAGACGATAAACCGAGGTCCCATGTCTTACACATCATTATT
>CM060337.1:21439277-21441777 GCA_030674155.1 Stramonita haemastoma
CACATGAATGCTTTTTTTTTTTTTTTTTACATCTAGTCCCCCGTGTGTATGCAATTTTTGTCAACCTTGTTATCTGTTCCCACCGGGCCCACGATGGCCTACTCTTACGAAAAGCGGAACAGGATTTAACCTAGTTGCGCAAGCAAGATGTTCTCTGCGTGTGTTCGCCCACGGGGGCCGCGGTTTACAGTCTCATCCGAAAGACACTTACTTAGGACCTTCACTTAGTATGTACTTCATGTCGGACAGTGATTTCCAGAGATGATGAAGGAGGTAGAAACACGTCCTTATTCTGCATGACCCCCCCCCCCGCTGTGCAGCATATTATCACGACTTCCAACACACATCGTCCCTGTCCGAGCTGTATGCATCACTTCAACTGAGGGCCACTTAGGTCTAGTTAGCGAGGCGGAACAAAATCAATCATTGAAACAGAAATCTACACAGTCTACTGCAGTTGCCAGTGAAGTCCTTGCCTGGTGCCGCCACACAGTCAAAGAATAGTCCATGTTAACTAGCACATGGGGGAAGATATTTAGGACATTATTGCGAAGCCTTTACATATATCGCGAACACCGATTTGGCCCGCTGTTTTGGACAGAAATGATGTGTGAACGCTGCATATTATGAAAACTGATTCAAAAGAGCAAAAATGGGATTCTACGGAACATGTCTAAAAATAAAAATAATAATAATAATAATATAATAATAATAATAATAATAATAATAATAATAATAATAATAATAATAATAATAATAATAATAATAATAATAATAATAATAATAATGATAATGATGATAATGATGATGAAGACCAAACAATTAAAAAAAAACACACCAACAACAACCAACCAAACCCATTGACTAAACAGAATAAACACCCTAAACTGTTAGTCCTAGGCTAAAAAAATGTGACAGTGCAAATATTTTGAACATCATACTATGAGACATCAGACATGTCAGGAAGACTGTGGCTCAGGGCAAAATGCAGGGCAAGGGACGAAAAGGAGGACCACAGACTTTTAACGTAGAGAACATAGCCAAGTGACCGGAGTGGTCAAAAAGAGGAAAATTATGTACAGAAGGACTGAAACAGACAGGAATGGAGACACCTGACGCGGGGCGTGGGTTAGCGGCTACCTTCAAGAGGAATGTCGCCGACAGGGGAACACGTAAACAGGTGAAATGAGGAACACATAGAGAGGTGAAGTGAGGGACACATAAACAGGTGAAGTGAGGGACACGTAAGAGAGGTGAAGAGAGGGAACACATAAACAGGTGAATGAGGAACACATAAACAGGTGAAGTGAGGAACACATAAACAGGTGAAGAGAGGAACACATAAACAGGTGAAGAGAGGAACACATAAACAGGTGAAGAGAGGAACACATAAACAGGTGAAGGAGGACACGTAAACAGGTGAAGAGAGGACACATAAACAGGTGAAGAGAGGAACACATAAACAGGTGAAGTGAGGAACACATAAACAGGTGAAGTAGAGGACACATAAACAGGTGAAGAGAGGAACACATAAACAGGTGAAGAGAGGAACACATAAACAGGTGAAGAGAGGAACACATAACAGTAAAGAGGAATAAATGACAGGTGAAGAGAACACATAAACAGGTGAAGAGAGGAACACATAAACAGGTGAAGGAGGAACACATAAACAGGTGAAGAGAGGAACACATAGAACAGGTGAAGAGAGAACACATAAACAGGTGAAGAGAGGAACAATAAACAGGTGAAGAGAGAACACAATAAACAGGTGAAGAGAGAACACAATAAACAGGTGAAGGAGAGAACACATAAACAGGTGAAGAGAGGAAAAATGAACAGGTGAAGTGAGGAACACATAACAGGTGAGAGAGGAATAAATGAACAGGTGAAGTGAGGAACACATAGACAGTGAAGAGAGGAATAAATGAACAGGTGAAGAGAAGACAATAAACAGGTAAGAGAGAGAAACAGGTGAAGAGATGAACAGTGAAGAGATGAACAAATAAAAGGTGAAGGATGAACAAATAAACAGTGAAGAGATGAACAAATAAAACAGGTGAAGAGATGAACAAATAAACAGGTGAGAGATGAACAAATAAACAGTGAGAGAGGAACATAAACAGTGAGGAAGAACAAATAAACAGTGAGGAGAGAACAATAAAAAGCAAGTGAAGATATGAGCAAATAAAGAGGTGAAGAATGAGCAAATGACAGTAAAGAGATGAACAAACAAGGGTGAGAATGAACATGTAAGAGATAACAAATGAAGATGAAGACATGAACAGGTGAGAATAAACAACAAGAATGAACATGAAGAATGAACGATAAGAGATGAACAGGTGAAGAAATGAACAAATGAAAGACAGGAAAATGACAAATGAAAGATAAGAGTGAACAGGTGAGGAGATGAACAAATAAACAGGTGAAGAGATGAACAAATAAACAGTGAGAGATGACAGGTGGGGAATCAACAAATAAGAGGTAAAGAGGTGAACAAGTA
>CM060337.1:21444277-21456777 GCA_030674155.1 Stramonita haemastoma
AATCAATCAAAAATCTCAAAATTGACAGCTTGACCCCCACCTGCCTTTAATGGCTCTGGCGCAAAATTGGGTAATGTGCTAAGCGACTCATTTCGTGGTGAATCGTTAATATATATATATGTGTGTGTGTGTGTATCTATCTCTCTCTCTCTCTCTCTCTCTCTCTCTCTCTCCTCTCTCTCCCCTCTCTCTCTTCTCTCCTCTCTCTCTCTCTCTCTCTCTCTTCTCTCTATATATATATATATATATATATATATATATATATATATATATATATATATATATATATATATATATATGTCTGTCTGTTCTTTGTCTGTTTCTTGGGGGTGGGGGTGTCAATCAATCAATTTTTTTTTCCAGATGGTACATTGAATAAGCATCGATTTGCTTTTTTCCATCAAGCCATCTATCTAAAGAAAAGAAAAAATCTAAACAACAACAAAAAACAAACAAAACAAACAAACAAAAAAACCAACTAAAAACAAAGCAGAAAATCCCTAGCAAACAATAAAACCAACAAAAGAAGGAAAAAGGGGAAAAAAGCAAACAAACAAAGAAATAAAACAACAACAACAAACATTTCACCAACATTAATTAGCTAACATGATTTCAACAGCCTTAAAATAAAATAATGCCTGTAGATAATACAAGCAACAACAATAACAGCAAAAACAACCAAAAGAAAAAAAAAAACAACTCCCACTCAAATGTGTGTGTGTGTGTGTGTGTGTGTGTGTGTGTGTGTGTGTGTGTGTGTGTGTGTGTGTGTGTGTGTGTGTGTGTGTGTGTGTGTGTGTGTGTGTGCGTGCGTGTTTTCAAAAATCGTGTCACTTGGGGCGGACACATCCGTTGTGTGTGTGTGTGTGTGTGTGTGTGTGTGTGTGTGTGTGTGTGTGTGTGTGTGTGTGTGTGTGTGGTGTGTGCGCGCGCGCGCGCGCGCGCGCGCGTGTTTTCAAAAATCGTGTTACTCGGGGCGGAACGCTGATAACAGGACGAAAACCTGACAAGGAAGAAGAAAGATAGATTAGCCCTTCCTTCATCGTTTTTCTCAAAACTGTCACACAGAGGTGAGAACGACACACACTTCCTCAGCGTCAGTCACAGTGGCCGATAAAAACAAGTATTTATATATAAAAAAAAAAACCCTGACCACAATATCCCAGGTAAAAAAAAAAAATGACACCCTCACTTCTTCTCTTCTGAAGTCGAAGCGTGGGAGTCTGCCTGTATTCATCTTCTTCTTCTTCTTGCGTTCACTTCATCCTTCATTTACCCATAATGATGATGATGATAAGGTCTTTGATCGAAAACCAGCATTCACACCAAAATTGTGACGCTCTACCACAAAAATGAGTCGCTTAGCACATTACCCAATTTTTGCGCTAGGAGCCATTGAAAGACAGGTGGGGGTCAAGTTGTCAATTTTGAGATGTTGATTGATTTTTTAACTATATCCATTATTCTACCTTGTAATGGAATATCAAGGCATATATTTTTTTTTTTATTCCTTTTGCTTTTAAATGTGTTTTGAAAATACCCAAGCCCTCATTCTAACACTCTGTTACAAAAATTTAATAAACTTGCCTGTTTCTCATTTTGTCCCATCCTGCGGTCTATCATTTCAATTTGTAATAACTTTGCACAGAATTGTCGGATTTTTAATCTGTTTTTTTTTGTATTGAATAGCCTTTTTATTGCAGATTAATAACTTATGAATAGTAAAAATTGACTTCTGATGCAATGCGACTCCTTATGTGGTGGAGCGTCACAATTGTCATCCAGTGCGATTGTCTTAACTATCACTCGGCAGGAGCGTTCTTTGTTTTTGCCATAAATAAATTATAACAATAACCTCAGTACTATAGTGGATTAATAATAATGGTGATGATAATGCGATTGGGTTTGGGTATTTTTTTGTTTTTTTTATTTAAGGATTGTTGTTGTTGTTGTTGTGTTGTTGTTGTTTCCTGCTGTTGTTGTTCTTCTTTCATTCGCGGCATATTTCTCAGAGTGAACTTAATATTAGATGTGACTAACAGTGTTTTCTTGATTCTTGCTATAAATGAGAAACAGATGATGAAAACAGCCGCGTGTGCTGCTTGACAAGCAAATTCTCCGTGAACCGGAATCCGACAGGAGATCGTCAGGAGAGAAATGTGTCGCTGTTTCGGGCTCTTCCTCTCCACAGCCAGTTATGACACACCGAGCCCCCTCACTGATGTGGGTCTCCCTGTCAGGTTGCCTGTCAGCCTTCTTGTCAACCTCAGGCTTTGTGCCAGCTGGTGTCCTCTCTCTTCAACCAGATCCAATGACTGGCTTTCTCGACAGTTTCTTGCGGTTATTTTGTCATGGTGTTCTCTTTCTTTGGTCCATGTCCAGCCGTTTTCAACCACTTTCTGCCGCTCATCGCAATGAGAAACGAGAAATAACTATAGACTCAATGCCGAACCTTGCGGGATCCCTTCTGAATGACTTTTGATGCTATGAAAGCCCTTGGTTTTCTTTTATAAACAAGTGCTTGACTGCAATTGGAGAGGTCACTAAAGAACGAGTTTAATGATGTTTCCCATTTAGCACTTTCTGTCATCTTAGGGAAATGTCATTGTGTTAAACGTTATCGAAAGCTAAGGAAATATCGTAATAAGCTGCATTTATCGTTATAACACAGTCGAAGAAAGTGCATATACATTTATTATGGATACACAACAATCGATTGAAATCAGAATCTGCGAGAATATTTCTGAAATGCTAATTAGAAATGATTGCATATGCATTTGTTGTTTTTCTCTCTAACAGAGTGCTGTCTCTATAGGCAGTTTGGCAAAGATACAACTCCATTATTGCTGTGGCTTTTTTGTTTGCTTGCTTACATTAAATGTGTGTTGCCTGCAGAGCCTCAGTTTGTTGCTTCATCTGGAAAACACTAGCTTCTCGGTCATCACTCATGGAAAGAAAACTGGGGTTCAAACGAGATTCGAAACCGAAACTTCTCGATTTCTACACAAGTGTGTTACCTGTAGATGTCCGATCATCATTATCCTCCTCCTCTTCCTGCTCCTCCTCTTCAACATCATCATCATCACACAGCAGCAGCAGCAGCAACAACAACAAAACAACCATGTAGAATTCGATAAAAGTGGGCTGTTGCTGCTGCTTCTGCTGCTGCTCTGCTGATGATGATGATGATGATGATCATGATCATGATCATGAAGATGATCATGAAGATGATCATGATCATGATCATGATCATGATGATGATGATGATGATGACGATGACGATGACGATGATGATGATGATGATGATGGATGTGAGGGATAGTGATGACGACGATGATGTGGATTGAAATCCGGAGATACAGATGACTCAAAACTGCAGGGTCGAATGGACGAAGAGGAGAAAGTAATAGCCAGACCACAAAAACCCTGTGTGACAAAGCAGCCCTCTCTGTCGCCACTTCCCATCCGGTTCACTTCCCATCACTTCACGTCACTTCGCTTCAGTACACAACACTTGGCCAGATTAGCAATACACTTTTCTTTCATAATGTCACCGTCTGGAGTTTCTTTTCATTACTAATATTTTCATCATATTATTATAATAGGCAACAAGGGGGGGTGTGGGTGTTGTTTTTTTTTTTTTATTCTTTCATTTTCGTTACTTTTTTCCTTTTTTTTGTCTTTTCTTTATTTGTTGTTTATTTTTCTTAGCCGTTTATGTGTTTCCCTTCTCTGCTACATGATGGAAATTTTGATTGAATTTGCTGCTTAATTTGAACCCCCCCCCCTCCACACACACACACACACACATCACACACACACACACACACACACACACACACACACACACACACACACACACACACACACACACACACACACACACACACACACACCTAAGAAAAAAAAAGGGGGGGTCACTCTCTGTCTCTCTGTCTCTCTATTTCTTTTGTCTTGTCTTTCTGCTTTTCTGTCTTTTCTGTCTTATCTGTCTGTCTGTCTGTCTGTCTCTGTCTGTCTGTCTCTGTCTGTCTGTCTTCTGTCTGTCTGTCTCTCGTCTCTGTCCTCTCTCTCTGTCTCTCCCCTCTCTCTGTCTCTGTCTCTCTCTCTCTCTCTCTCTCTCCCTCTCTCTCTCTCTCTCTCTCTCTCTTCTCTCTCTCACTCTCTCTCCATCAACTCTACTACTCTCTCGCGATTCCTGATTCTACTACTCTCGTTTCCATCTATCCCTCGATACTAAAATTAATAAATCTCTCTCCTACTGGATTAAAATACACATACTGCTTTCCTGATCTCGTACTGTAATGCTCTCTGTCTTCTGTCTCTTCTGTCTGTCTCTGCTCTGTCTCTGTCTCTGTCTCTGTCTGTCTCTGCTCCTCTGTCTCTGTCTCTCTCTCTCTTTTCTCTCTCTCTCTCTCTCTCTCTCTCTCTCTCTCTCTCTCTCTCTCTCTCTCTCCTCTCTCTCCTCTCTCTCTCTCTCTCTCTCTCTTCTCTCTCTTGAACATATACCCAACTGTCTGTCTCTGTCTATGTCAAGTCAAGTCGAAAACACTTTCATCATCCCTGAAAGGGCAATTACAATACTGACAGGCATATTGATTCGAATCATAATCAAAGACACGAAATAGCTACATTGCATATTTGTTCAGACATTGTATGATAACTTCAAATACAAATGTCACAAACACTCACACTCGTCCGCGCGCGGGCTCGCACACACGCAAACGCGCACATACACACACACCAATGTTTGGATACAATGTTATTAAAACCATTGATTAGAAAAGACATATGATCACTATTATTTACGCATTGTAATCACGCATTCGCACAACCACGTATACATGCATGCATGCACGCACGCACGCACACAACACACACACAACACACACACACACACACACACACACACACACACACACACACACACACACAACACACACACACCATCTACACCCACCCGCCCACACAGCAACCATGAAAATTCATTTCTGGTAAAAGATAGCGTTGATCTAATTTTAACTTCAAAGCACCATCTCTCATCGACGTAGAAGCACACACCACCACCACCCCCTTCTCCTTCCCGGTCGTGTGTGTGTATCTCTGTCCAGTGGAATGGGCTGACCAAAACCTTCAATAGAAAGCTCCTGGTTGGGGACTGAGTCATTAATTAAGCCACGTTCCAGTAAAGGCGAGAAGACGGTACCGGTGTAACACGCTCAAAACTGCTACCGTGCAATAAAAGACTACTGTAAGTGGTTTGGGCGTAAGGCTTTCATGCCATAACCACTTACCGTAGTGACTTTTGCACATGCTGTAAACACTACCTTAGTGACTTTGGTGGCCTACGCTGATATAACGATTGAATTTTTGATTTTCAAACGTTGAACACTAGGAAGATTATCTTTAAGCTAAAACACTACCGCTTACACACACTTTATATATAATATATATATATATATATTATATATATATATATATATATATATATATATATATATATATATATATCAAATACTAAGAAGGAGGGTGGCAGGATGTTTAATTAAGACGTTGGCTTGCCACAACAAGTAAATCATGAGGTTCTGGGTTAGATTACCTGCCTCGCGGAGGAGGAGGAGGCGTAGCCAGATAAAGTGGTTTGGGCGTGTAGGTAGGCCTGTGCAATAAACACTTACTGATAGTGCTTTCTGCGTTGCCAAAAATGACTATGGTAGTGTTTGTTGCATGGAGTGATTTTGGCTTATTACGCCGGCCTTCTTTTGTACTCGTGCATATATTTGAAGCTGGCTTGAAGTTCTTCTCTGTCTCTCTGTCTGCCTGTCTGTCTGATCTGTCAGTCAGCCAATCTGTCTATCTATCTGTCCTGTCCTACCTCTCTGTCTCTGTCTCTCTCTGTCTATCTCTCTGTGGCTCTCGGTCTCTCTCTCTGTCTCTCTCTCTGTCTCTCTCTCTGTTTCTGTCTCTATCTCTGTCTCTGTCTCTGTCTCTCTGTCTCTGTCTCTGTCTCTGTCTCTGTCTCTCTGTCCCTCTCTCTCTCTCTCTCTCTCTCTCTCTCTCTCTCTCTCTCTCTCTCTCTCTCTCTCTCTCTCTCCTCTCTCTCTCTCTCTCTCCTCGCTCTCTCTCTCTCTCTCTGTTCTATCTAATTTGTTTTCAAAATGATGTAACCTGAAGAAGTATATTGTGTAAGTTGAAATGTATGAGATGGTGTTTTGCCTAAAATTTATTCTTGACAGACGTTGATTTAATATGTTTTATCGGTAATATCATTTTAAAGAAGCATTTAGCGGGGGTGTTGTCAGACTTAATTGATTGGGCTATTTCGATGATGATGTAAGTGGAAGGTGCTCTCTCTCTCTCTCTCTCTCTCTCTCTCTCTCTCTCTCTCTCCTCTCTCTCTCTCTCTCTCTCTCTCTCCTCTCTCTCTCTCTCTCTCTCTCTCTCTCTCTCTCTCTCTCTCTCTCTCTCTCTCTCTCTCTCTCTCTCTCTCTCTCTCTCTCTCTCTCTCTCTCTCTTTTCAGGCACAGAGATTGTTTATCACTATATTAATTCATATTCCCTTCCACAGAGGGAGAGAGACAGAGACAGACAGACAGACAGACTGAGAACACGTATAGCACACGCATACACACAAGCACACACACAGAGCACGCACATATACGCATACACATACAAACGCACACAAACACACACACACACTCACAAATACACACACACACACACACTCACAACAACACACACACAACTCACAAACACACACACAAAGCTTAAAGTACACATTGCACACAGAGACACACTCACACACACACACACACACACCACACACACACACACACACACACACACACACACACACACAAACACACAACACACACACACACACACATACACACACAGACACTTAAACACGCACACACACAGCACGCACAAACACGCACACACACTCACAAACACACACAAAACTTAAAGCACACATCGAACATAGCACCACACACACACACACACACACACACACACACACACACACACACACACACACACACACACACACACACACAAATACACACATAGAGCATGCACATACACGCGCGCGTAACACACACACACACTCAGAGCTTAAAGCACACATTGCACACAGCAGCACCCCCCCCCCCTCACACACACACCACACACATGCATACGCACGCACACCGCCACACGCTCACAGTCACACGCAGGTAGAACACCTTGCTCACATGTTATATTCTGATCCACCTTTTGTAAGAGTAGGCCATTGTGTGCGGTGGGAATAGATGACAAGATTTACAAAATTGGATGTAAAGAAAGCACATGAGTGTTTATTCCATTATCCTCGATACAAAAAAGAATAAATAAATAAATGAATAAATAAACACACACACTACACACACACCTACACAACACACACACACAGCACACACACACACACACACACACACACACACACACACACACACACAAAAAAAGAAACCACCGAAGAAACCGAGAAGGAAAAACGGAAATAGAGACACAATTAATCGTCAGACAGACGCACAAGACAGAAAGACGAGCAGAAAAAAAAAAAGGGGGGGGGGAATCAAGAATTGAAGATGAAATGCATTAGCGTTATATAAAAAAAACACCTCAAACTTAATGTAATCATGCACATAAAAAAGTATAAAGTATGAGAGAAAAAACGGTTACTCACAACTTGTTTAGAATCGAACGAATGAAAGAAATATACACTGCATTAGCTGTCTTTGGCAAATATGCAGAGGAGAAAATTATGTCAAGGAGAGAGAGAGAAGAGAGAGAGAGAGAGAGAGAGAGAGAGAGAGAGAGAGAGAGAGAGAGAGAGAGAGAGAAGAGAAATAAATGCATTAGCTGTTGGCAAATAGCAGAGAGAGAGAAAATTAGTAAGGAGAGAGAGAGAGAGAAAAGTCTATTACTGCCTTACGAATAAAATGAATGGGTCCGACTGAAGCCATTTGTCTGACAGTTTGACATTAAAGTACAGACAAACAAAGCAGACAGACAGACAGATAGACAGAAAGGGAGAGTGAAACATGTACACGTACACATGCATGCTAATTATAAGCACGCAAACAGGCATACGCACGCACGAACGCACACACGCACGCAAGCAAGCACGCTCAAGCACGCACGTATGAGAGATAGATAGATAGATAGATAGATAGATAGATAGATAGATAGATAGATAGATAGATAGATAGATAGATAGATAGATAGATAGATAGATAGATAGATAGATAGATAGATAGTAGATAGATAGATGAGAATAGATAGATAGATAGATAGACAGACAGACAGACAGACAGACAGACAGACAGAGGAAGATGGAGTGAGAAGAGAGAGAGAGAGAAGAGAGAGAGGAGAGAGAGAGAGAGAGAGAGAGAGAGAGAGAGAGAGAGAGAGAG
This sequence comes from Stramonita haemastoma, assembly GCA_030674155.1. Lineage (NCBI taxonomy): Eukaryota > Metazoa > Mollusca > Gastropoda > Neogastropoda > Muricidae > Stramonita > Stramonita haemastoma. The sequence goes on from CM060337.1 coordinate 21,452,713, forward strand.
AGAGAGAGAGAGAGAGAGAGAGAGAGAGAGGGAGAGAGAGAGAGAGAGAGAGGGGAGAGAGCGTGAGAAAGAGAGAGAGACAGAGACAGACACACAGACAGACAGACAGACAGACAGACAGACAGAGAGAAGAAGAGAGAGAGAGAGAGAGAGAGAGAGAGAGAGAGAGAGAGAGAGAGAGAGAGAGAGAGAGAGAGAGAGAGAGAGAGAGAGAAGAGAGACAGACAGGGGATGAGGAAGAAGTGAGTGAGGAGAAGAGATGCAGACAGACAGACAGACAGACAGACAGACAGACAGACAGGCTAGACAGATGAACTGTTCTTCGAGGCTTTTGAACCTATTGTGGTCCACAATCCATTCATGAGGATGGAATTAGTAATTACCATATATTCATGGTCAAAGTATTCACATTCAATCTACTTTGCACACGCACACACACACACACCGCGCGCGCGCGCGCGCGCGCAAGCACACACACACACACAGATATAATATATATATATATATATAATTATATATTATTATATATATATACACATACACATACACACATACACGACACATAAAAATCAGAGGGTGCGCGGCATACACGCACACACACACCCCACACATACACACACACACACTCGCAGCATACACCACACACACACACACACACGTACCCGCACTTCCACGCACATCACACACAAACATAAACACACACAACGCGCGCGCGCATTTTCGCAGCACACTCACACACAACATAAACACACACAATACGCGCGCTTGCCCAACACCATCACACCCCACAACTACATTCCCACACCCCCCCCCACCCCCCCCCCCCCCCCCCCCCACACACACACACGGATGTTTAATCGGAAACACAAAACCCACATCAATACCCACACTCACGCATACAGAGACACACACACACACACACACACACACACACACACACACACACACACACACACACACACACACACACACACACACACACTCACACACACATGCGCACGCGCGCGCGCTCGAGAGCGCGCGAGCGCGCACGCACCACACACACACACAACACACACACACACACACCACACACACACACACACACACACACACACACACACACACACACACACACACACACACACACACACACACCACACGCCACGCACACACGCGCGCCAACGCTTAAGAATAGCTTTCCCTTTTTTTTTTTATCTAGACAACTGAACTACTTTCTTTCTTTCTTTATTTGTTGGTTTATTCTCTTCTTTTTTTCTTCTTTTTTTTTGAAAACCCTGACACGGATCCACTTGAAAACCATCTAACATAGCAAGACAGTAAATATAATAAATGTCGAAACCTGTAAAAGCTACGGAGCTATTTTCGCCTCAAAGGGTTCATCCGTGTGTTTGCATTTTGGAGAAGACAAAAATACGTTTGCCGATTCAAAACGAAAATGACCAAAAATTGTAGAAATAATAATTATAAGGTCAATTAAGAAAGAAAGAGATTAGGCCATGAATTTTGTAGTCCCAAGGGTTACGCGGTAGTGGATGGGTGGGTGTGGGGAAAAAGTAGGAACTGATCCGGACCTGGAATAAGATAAAGTCATGTTTTCACAGATTTTACATTATCCTGAAGATTGAGCAGGCTCAATTCGCTGCTCTTTTTGCGCGCGCGCGCGCGCGCGCGTGCGCGCGTGTGTGTGTATGTGTATGTATGTATGTATGTATGTATGTATGTATGTATGTATGTATGTATGTATGTATGTATGTATGTATGTATGTATGTATGTATGTATGTATGGGATGTAGGTATGTAGGTATGTGTGTGTGTTTGTGTGTGGTGTGTGTGTGTGTTAGTGTGTGTGTTTGTTGTGTGTGTGTTAGTGTGTGTGTGTGTTAGTGTGTGTGTGTGTTAGTGTTGTGTGTGTGTGTTGTGTGTGTGTGTGTGTGTGTTAGTGTGTGTGTGTTAGTACGTAGGGGTGGGGGTGTTGGGGGTGGGTGGGGTGGGGAAAAATGGTTGTGGTAGGCGTAGCCTACATTTTAAGTGTAGGGACAATCGAATAAATTGTCAATACACTCCTCCGTGGTACGCGTACATTTTAGGCGTAGGCACAAATAAAATTTGTATAGGCTTCTCCCATTTTACGTGCAAGCTCGTGGGGTTTTGCGGTCGAGCGCGCGCGCGCGCACGCACACACACCACACACACACACACACACACACACACATGCGCGCGCGTGCGCGCGTGCGCACACTCATATATAATATATATATATATATATATATATTATTATATGTATCTATCTATCTATCTATCTATCTATCTATCTATCTATATTATATATATATATATATATATATATATATATATATATATATATATATATATATCGAGAGAGAGAGACACACAGAGACAGAGAGAGACACAGAGGGAGAGAGTACATAATTATTCAGATTGCATGAATGCTCAAAATAACCTACAGGAAATTGCCATCTCACCAAACACCCACCTACAACCATCCTTACTATACTATAAAACACTGATAATCAGCAGAGGAATAAATCAACAGTACATTTTCTGTATTTAATATGATAATAAACAGGAAATGGCGAACCATGATACATAACTACAAAACGTAGGTTATGTATTCAGTTTCTTTTTGTTAAAAGGAGTGTAGGAGAGAGAGAGAGAGAGAGAGAGAGAGAGAGGAGAGAGAGAGAGAGAGGAGAGAGGAGAGAGAGAGAGAGAGAGAGAGAGAGAGAGAGAGGGGGGGGGGGGGGGGGGGGGGGGGGGGGATGAGAGAGAGAGAGGCAGAGGGAGGAGGGGGGGGAGGGAGAGGAGACAGAGAGAGAGACACAGAGAGACACAGAGAGACACAGAGAGACACAGAGAGCACAGAGAGAGAATAAAAGCACACACACACACCACACACACACACACACACACACACACACACACACACACACACACACACACACACACACACCATTTTTGCTGAACTTGGTTATCAATGCGTTTAGTTTCATTCTATAAAATAGTGCATTCATTCTTCTTGATGTGAAAACATTTACACAAGTCTTTGCGTAGTTGACAACTGTTAAATTATCGGTTTTGATCACAGTTCTATTTAAAAAATATCTTATTTTGCTGATTAGTTTTGGCGACATTTCTCCATGATTTTTGTTCTAGTAAACTGTACCCCTCTTGCAAGGATAAAGGCACATTCAGTTCTATTGAATCCCGTCCATGTTTTGCATCCTTTTTAGCAGCTCTATCTGCCCACTCATTTGGAAAGAATCCAGAGTGTGAAGGCACCCTACAGAAATTGACACCTATCCCCTTTAAGGTCGAGAGATGTATGACATGCTTAATCTCTAATATAATTTTCGAAGTTTTGTTGTAACATGGGGATTTTAAAGCATACAATACCGACTTAGAATCAACACAAAGAAGGATCTGAAATACACACAATGGCAAATCAAGAATATAAGTAAGACCCATCAATATTGCTACAAGTTCTGCTGTAAATATCGAGTGATGTTTACCAACATGATATGATTTTTCGATTTTTAACGCTGGTATAACAAAAGCAGAACCTGTTTCTTGATTATCTAGACGTGACCCGTCTGTGTAAATTTGTAAATGATCAAAATAGTTATGATGGATGTGGGATCGAACATCGGAAACCATTATGTTTAGATTGTCATTCTTGTTTACATTAGACACGTCTATGTCGAAGTGTGCTTTGTTCATCTCCCACGATGGACAAGGTAAGATTGCTTCTCTTGTGTCCATGCTGTGTTGATTGATTTCAGAATTTTCTACAAGTTCAGACACGTATGTACGTACAGGCATTAGAGAGGCTATAGATTTTGCTCTTTTCGGAAAATTGAGTTCTGATTTTACTTCTATTTCTTCTGAAATAAAGTTTCTAGTCGTTCTGTTTCTAAGTACATATTTAGCACATGCTAATTAACGGTAATCATCTAAAGGTAATATGCCGACTTCGTTATACGTTCCAGAGCTGAGGCGTGATAAGGCACACCAAGAGCAAGCCTGTATGCTTTGCAGTCTATA
>CM060337.1:21461777-21469277 GCA_030674155.1 Stramonita haemastoma
ATCTTTGTAGTGCAGGGCATTTGGTAAGGCCATCTTGTAGTGCAGGGCATTATTTTGTAGCAGATTGGCAGCATCTTTGTAGTGCAGGGCATTTGGCAAGGCAATCTTTGTAGTGCAGGGCATTTTGACAAGGCAATCTTTGTAGTGCAGGGCATTTTACAAGGCCATCTTTGTAGTGCATGGCAGATTTTCAAGGCCATCTTTGTAGTGCAGGGCATTTTACAAGGCAATCTTTATAGTGCAGGGCATTTTACAAGGCAATCTTTGTAGTGCAGGGCATTTTACAAGGCCATCTTTGTAGTGCAGGGCATTTTACAAGGCAATCTTTGTAGTGCAGGGCGGCATTTTACAGGCAATCTTTGTAGTGCACAGGGCATTTTACAAGGCCATCTTTGTAGTGCAGGGGCATTTTACAAGGCCATCTTTGTAGTGCAGGGGCATTTTACAAGGCAATCTTTGTAATGCAGGGCATTTTACAAGCCATCTTTGTAGTGCAGGGCATTTTACAAGGCCATCTTTGTAGTGCAGGCATGGCACAAGGCAATCTTTGTAGTGCAGGGCATTTACAGGCACATCTTGTATGCTAGGGCAATCTTTGTATTGTGTGGCATTGGACAAGGCAATCTTTGAAGTGCAGGGCATTGAGCAGGGCACACCTTTCTAGTGGCGGGCACTGGGCATGGCATCTTCAAGTGCCCGCTGGTTGGTCTCCCGGCTTTGAGAAAGCAGAGGGCACTGCCAAGCATCATCACCACCACCGCCGCATAGGGAATGGAGGGTGGATTTCAAACTGTAACACAAACATAACGATGGAATGGAGTCATGGATTAGCTGTAACAGACAACACAGGAATGGAGGGGTGGGTTTCAAACTGTAACACACAACATAATTATGGAATGGAGGGTGGATTTCAAACTGTAACAGACAACATAGGAATGGAGGGTGGATTTCAAACTGTAACACACAACATATTATGGAATGAAGGGGATTTCAAACTGTAGCACACAACATATGGAATGGAGGCATAGATCTAAGCTGTAACAAACACACATGGAATGCAGGGGTGCATTTCAAACTGTAACAGACAACATATTATGGAATGAAGGGCATGGATTTCAAACTGTAACACACAACATATGATGAATGAAGGGGGATTCAAACTGTAACACACAACAATATGGAATGGAGTCATGGATTTAAGCTGTAACAAACAAACATGGAATGGAGGGGTGGATTTCAAACTGTAACAGACAACATATGGAATGGAAGTATGGATTTAAGCTGTACAAACAACAATGGAATGGAGGGATGGATTTCAAACTGTAACAACAACATATGGAATGGAGGATGATTTCAAACTGTAACAGACAACAATAGAATGGAGTGGATGATTTCAAACTGTAACAGACAACAATATGGAATGGAGGGTGAATTTAAACTGTAACACACAACATATGGAATGGGGATGAATTTCAAACTGTAACAACAACATATGGAATGGAGGGATGAATTTCAAACTGTAACAGACAACATATGGAATGGAGTGATGAATTTCAAACTGTAACAAACAACATATGTGAATGGAGGGATGAATTTCAAACTGTAACAAACAACATATGGAATGGAGGGATGAATTTCAAACTGTAACAGACAACATATGGAATGAGGGATGAATTTCAAACTGTAACAAAACATATGATAATGATTATGAAAAATGGAGGAGGGATGAATTTCAAACTGTAACAACAACATATGGAATGGAGGGATGGATTTCAAACTGTAACACACAACATATGGAATGGAGGGGTGGAATTTCAAACTGTAACAGACAACATATGAATGGAGGGATGAATTTCAAACTGTAACAGACAACATATGGAATGGAGGGATGAATTTCAAACTGTAACAGACAACATATGGAATGGAGGGATGAATTTCAAACTGTAACAACAACATATGGAATGGAGGGTGAATTTCAAACTGTAACACACAACATATGGAATGGAGGGTGGATTTCAAACTGTAACAGACAACATATTGAATGGAGGGATGAATTTCAAACTGTAACACACAACATATGGAATGGATGGGATGAATTTCAAACTGTAACACACAACATATGGAATGAAGGGGTGGATTTTTAAGCTGTAACAAAAAAAAAACCCAACAGATTTGGACGTGGTCAGTGTGACCTGAAGGCAAAGCTTCATCCGTACTCCATCAGTAAAAAAAAGGGAAAACAAAATCAGAAGTCAGAATTCAGCTGCCTCCGTGGCAAGATATTGATAAAAGTTAAAACAAAACAGCCATACACAACAACACAACCTTCTCACCTAGAGCAATCACAGAGTAAATCCCAGGTGAGTCAGTTGAGCGAAACAAGAGTATACATAGTTATTGTGGGTGACCCCCCTAGGGTGTTAAACTGGGTGGAAACACCACACAGAGACATTCACAACACAACAAACACTGCGGTTAGAAAGGCAGTAAGTCTCAGGTTCGAATCCTGCCTTCCTTCACCCAGAAACTCTTCCTCTCATCCGTAGAAACTGTGACCGGGAAGAGCCAGGGCTTTTGAAGGAGGTGATGAGAGGAATTAGTACATGTCAACTTCTTACACTCTCTCTCTGCTCTGTCTCTGTCTGTCTGTCTGTCTGTCTGTCTGTCTGTCTGTCTGTCTGTCTGTCTGTCTGTCTGTCTGTCTGTCTGTCTCTCTCTCTCTCTCTCTCTCTCTCTCTCTCTCTCTCTCTCTCTCTCTCTCTCTCTCTCTCTCTCTCTCTCTTTCTATTCTATCATTATATATCTCTCTCTCTCTCTCTCCTCTCTCTTCTCTCTCTCTCTTTGCCTCAATCTCTCTCTCTCTCTCTCTCTCTCTCTCTCTCTCTCTCTCTCTCTCTCTCTCTCCTCTCTCTCTCTCTCTCTCTCTCTCTCTCTCTCTCTCTCTCTCTTCCCCCCCCCCCTCTGTGGCAACAACAACAACAAAAATATACCAGAACATCGGAAAACAAGCACATAGTGCAAAGCTGTGGCTACACGCGCCTAAACCCAGGTGAAGTGGTCCTATGTATCTGCAAAAAACATATCCATCCCTTTGCAGTGCAATGTACTACAGTACAATACAATACAATGCCATGCTGTGTTCTTTATGCAAGACACAAGGTTGGACAAGACCAGAGTGGACTCTACAGTCTACATTCGATCAGTCGAAGTAAGACACGATCAGACGAGGCAAGTCGACACCTACATTTGTTGCCATGTCACGCCACATCATCACCCCACACCACCTCTCACCACACAACACCACACATCACCACACAACACCACACTACACCACATCACACCACACAACAACAACACCACATAAAACCACACCACACCATGATATAACACTACATCACACCACACACCACATTAGAACCCCACCACACCACACGACACCACACGACGCCCAGACCACACCACACCACACAACACGACACAACACCACACAACACCACACCACACCATGCCACACACACACCACACCCACACCACCCCACACCCACCCCACACCTCACCCACACACCACACCACACCACACCACACACCAACACACACACAACGCCACACATTATCACACCACATCACATCACGTCACATCACATCAAAAAGACAAAGAAAAAAAAAATACACTTACGAAATAAATGAAATGGGGTGCTACTATCCCTCCCACTCGGCAGAGACATTGCAGGCAGCAATACCGATATTCCTTTATAATAAAAAAAAAAACATATAAGTATTATAACTCTCTCTTTCTCTGTCTATCGGTCTGTCTGTCTGTCTCTGTCTCTCTCTGTCTCTGTCTCTCTCTCTCTGATTTGATTTGATTTAATTTAATTGATTTAATTCATTTTAATTTAATTTGATCTCTTCTGTCTGTCTGTCTGTCTGTCTGTCTGTCTCTGTCTGTCTGTCTGTTCTCTGTCTCTGTCGCTGTCTGTCTGTCTGTCTGTCTGTCTGTCTCTCTGTCTCTCCTTTCTCTCTTCTCTCTCTCTCTCTCTCTCTCTCTCTCTCTCTCTCTCTCTCTCTCTCTCTCCCTTCGGATGAGACTTTAAACTGAGCCCGTGTGCGAACGCACGCAGAACATCTTGCGCACACGTTAAATCCTGTTCCACTTTCGTAAGAGTAGGCCATCGTGTGCCGGTGGGAACAGATGACAATATTTACAAAACTGCATACACACGGGACCGATGAAAAAAGCACATGATGCTTATTCTGTTATCCTCGATATAAAAGAATAACTCTCTCTCTCTCTCTCTCTCTCTCTCTCTCTCTCTCTCTCTCTCTCTCTCTCCTCTCTCTCTCTCTCTCTCTCTCTCTCTCTCTCTCTGGGGGGGGGGGGGGGGGGGGCGGGATAACCTAGTGGTCAGAACAATGCGTTCGCAGTTTGACCACCCGAGTTCGATTCCCGTTCGAGGAGACTTTTCTCCTTGAGTTAACATCAGTGCTGACTCCACTCTCCCTCAAAGTCCTTCGGATGAGACTATAAACCGAGGCTCCGTGTGCCAACGCACGCAGAACATCTTGCGCACACGTTAAATCCTGTTCCGCTTTTCGTAAGAGTATCCCATCGTGTGCCGATCGGAACAGATGACATTTACAAAACCGCGTATATACGGGGACTGGATGTAAAAAAGCACAAGAGTACTTATTCCATTGCCTTCGATATAAAAGAATAAAAATTAAATAAAAAGATAAATAAATAAACACAAACATACAGTACGCACGCGCTCACCCACGCACGCACGTACGCATTCACTCACGCACGCAAGCACACATACCCGTTTGAGATCACGTAAAGTGAATAGACGTTAATTCATAGAATGAACACACACACACACACACACACACACACACACACACACACACACAACACACAACACACAATATAACACACACACACAAACACATATACACTACAAAACACAAACATACACCATACACACATACCACTAACACTACCAACTACACCACCACACAACACCATATACTCACACAACACACATACACACCCTAACACACACACACGTATCACACACGACACACACACACACACACACACACACACACACACACACACACACACAACACACACGTATACACACACAAACACACATCAAACACACACACAAATAAAATATAAAACATAAAACATCACACACAACACACACAAACACCACACACCACTCACACACACACACACACACACAACACACACACACACACACACACACACACACACACACACACACACACACACACACACAGAGGCACAGGCACCTGATAACAGTAGGAAAGTTTTCACTGGTGTACAACAGAAGAACAGCCCATCCCGTGCCCATGGCCACTTTAGACACGATGATGACAGCATTCAGCGGTACTCCGGACACACCTGCAGAGGTAAAGGTAAAAAAAAGGTCAAACGTGTCCCATAACCTAGGCGGTCGTAGGGAAGCGAAGCATCAGAGACCTCAGCTTCTCTAGGGGCCAGCGTGTTGAGGGTGGCGCCCATCTATCTCCTCTCCCTTTGCTGCTTTACCTTCCCTGACCCTAAAGAGGGCAGGTACTTATTTACAGCTGGGTGGACTGAGGGTGGACTGTACTGAAGCCAAGGTGCGCAAACGGTCACCCATCCAACTGGTAACCACGCTTGACGCTGCTTAGCTTAACTTGGGAAAAGCGAGCGCTCTGACCACTGAGCTATCCGCCCCCTCACACCTGCAAAGACATAGACAATTAGTCTTGGTCAATCTTTGCCAAAAAAAAAAAACAAATAAAAAAAACCGAGAAAGGAACTAATTGCAATAGTAATGCTTTTGCGGTGATTGGATAGAAAAGTAGCTAACTATTAACACATCCAAAAATTAGGACGATCTAAAGGTCGAGGGTCACTTTAAAAAAAAAAAAGATTTTATGACGTCATCAAATTTGATTTTACAATATTTTTTTAAACAGTTTGTAAAATGGTCTTGTGGACCAATGATATGAAAACTGGCTGTGTATATATAATATTAGGAAAACTGGCTTAGCAAATAACATGATGTAAAAACTGACATATCAAACAATATATACAATATGAAAACTGCCTGTGTCAACAAAATAATGTGAAAGCTGGCTTTGTAAACATTATAATGTGAAAACTGGTTTTGCGAACAATAATTATAACAAAAACATTGTTGGCAATGACTTTCACTTTATAATGCAATTCCAAAGTTTTCTGATAGTCAAAAGAATGTTCTATATCATTGATACTACATGTATCCAAGATCAGTGTTGATTTTTTTTGTGTAATTTATTTTCTTCGAACAAAAAAAAACGACGTAGTTGAAACCTAGAAAATCAACCATAAGAGTAGAATTGCATGAAACTTGTTACAAAAGTTGACGACATTAAATCGATCCGCCACAAGCCCTGTTGACTATGCTTTTATCTTTAATTCATCCCAAGTACATCATTATGATACAGATCACTTCTAACACCCACACACAGACACTTACCAGGTATAAAGCTAAAGCTGCTTGAAGTTTCTGATCAACTTTTTGGTAGACTGGAAAGGCAGTGCGCGTGAAGAAAAACGACCATTTCCATCGGCTTTGAAACGCACGAACACACACTGTTGCCATTGTCGTTTGTGCATGTATATGCAGTGGCACTTTGCCGACATATGAGAGCGCTTGTAACAGCCCAGCTAGCAGCTTTCATTACTGCGTTCTCAGACACATAACACTGCTGTTCGTGGCTGCGTAATAGTTATGTGCTGGCTGATCTAGGCCTAGGCTAGGAAGGCTAGCTAGTGCTGTCGGCGCCGAACCGTAGGCCAGTGCAGCATCACGCCTTGCGCGAGCCAGCGTTTCCTTCGCGTCCGCCTTGCCTGGCTTGCAAGGTTCCAGGAAATAGGCATAGGCCCCTACTATTTATTTTTATTTATTTTATAGTATACCACTTTATGTCACTGCGTAAAATTCGGGCTGCTCTCCCCGTGGAGAGCAGCATCGCCACAAGTGCAGCGCCTACCCATGTAGTAGTAGTAGGTAGAAAGTAGTAGTAGTAGTAGTAGTAGTATTTTTATAATATGTTGAAGTTTATATACAGACTCCACATAATGAGACGCATTGCACCAGAGGTCAATTTTTAGTTAATTCACATGCTATCAAACTGCAATAAAATGGCTATACAATACAAAAAAACAGATTGAATATCGGACAATTCTAGGAAAAGTTATTGCAAGTTGAAATGCTAGACTGCAGGAAATGACAAAATGAGAAATTGTCAAGTTTAGCATCCTAATAGGTGGTCAGAATGAGGGCTTGGGTATTTTTAAAACACGTTTAAAGGCAAAAGGAAACAGAATTATGATTGTTGATATTTCATTATAAGGTAGAATGATGGCTATGCTTAAAAATTAATCAAAATCTAAAAATTGCCAACTTGACCTCTACATGCCTTTGATGGCTTCTAGCC
>CM060337.1:21471777-21491777 GCA_030674155.1 Stramonita haemastoma
GTACATGCATACATGCTTGTCTGGGCGAGCGCATGCGTGCCCGCGCACGCGCGCGAGCGCATGTGTGTGTGTGTGTGTGTGTGTGACTTTTAGATGTTTTATTTTTGGGGGGTGGGGGTGGGGGGTTGCATGCTTTATCTATAGTTATGTTTTATCTTTAAGGCTGTTATAAATCATGTTAGTTCACCTATGGATGAAAATTGATGGGTTTTTTTCTTTCTTTTGTTTTGTTTGGTTTTGGGTGTTTTTTTTCCTCAGATAGATAGTTTCATGAAAAATGTAAATCACTGCTTATTCAATGTACCATCTGGGAATAAAAATTAGACTTTGACTTTGGATGCAAAATACACATAGAGCGCCTATTCCATTATCCTCGAAATAAAAGAATGAAGAATAAACCACACACTGTGTGCCCTCTGTGTGTGTGTGTGTGTGTGTGTGTGTGTGTGTGTGTGTGTGTGTGTGTGTGTGTGTGTGTGTGTGTGTGTGTGTGGTGCTGTGCGTGCTGCTGTGTGTGTGTGTGTGTGTGTGTGTGTGTGTGTGTGTGTGTGTGTGTGTGTGTGTGTGTGGAGGGAGAAGACATGTGTGTGAATGTGTGTTGTGTGTGTGGGTGCGGTGTGTGTGTGTGTGTGTGTGTGTGTGTGTGTTGTGCATGTGTATGTGTGTGATTGCGTGTATGTATTGCAGTTTTGTGGTTGGTTTAGGGGTTTTTACATTTTTTTTGTTTTCGTCTGATTTTTGTATCCTGATTGGTTCCTTTTGGTTTGGTTGGGTTTTTTTCTTGTTGTTGTTGTTTGTTTTTGGGGGGTTTTTTGTTGTTGTTTTTATTATTATAATGTGTTTATTTAGTTATATGAAATAATATTGATTGCACTTTTCATTTATGCTGATTCTTTTGTCTTTTCTTTGTATTGGATCACTTAAATTGATGTTGCTAATGTTCGAATTAGTGACAATTTTATATACCTGAATAAATTCATTTGATGGAAGGACTGATGTGTTTTTTGTTTTAAATCAAAAAGCACACGTGCTTGGGCGTGTAAGACTGAGGAAAGGGGAGGAGGGAATGGATGTGAGAGTTTTAGTTTTTTTCCTTTGAATCCATTTCCTGTTTGGGCGGTATCTTGTGTCTTCAACGATTGTAAAGAAACTGTACATCAGTTTCCTCTGTGTGTGTGTGTGTGTGTGTGTGTGTGTGTGTGTGTGTGTGTGTGTGTGTGTGTGTGTGTGTGTGTGTGGTGTGTGTGTATGTATGTATGTATGTATGTGTGCGGGCGTGTCTGTGTGTGTATATATGTATGTGTGTGTATGTATGTGTGTATACACGTGTTTGTGTGTGTGTGTGTGTTTGTGTGTGTGTGTGTGTGTGTGTGTGTGTGTGTGTCTATGTGTGTATCTATGTGTGTGTGTTTTGAAAGATTTTTTTCCATTTGTACGATTTATTTTCTTTTCGTTTTCGTTCTAATATATGCACATAATATATGAGTTTCTTTCTTAGATGGAAAGTATGAAAAAAAAGCAATTACACTGCTTATTAAAATGTATCATCTAAAAATAAAAGTTTGAACTTTGACTTTCACACACACACACACACAACACACACACACACACACACCACACACACACACACACACACACACACCGCCACACACACACCACGCACGCACACACACACACACACACACACACACACACACACACACACACACACACACACACACACACACACACACACTGGCTTCACTCAGTGGGATACTCTTCTTCTTTTCTTCTTTGAATGCTCAAACAGCCCGCACCCTTTCCATTCAGTTTGTGCTCCCACTGTTACCCTAGCTACTATAGGTGGAGGAGCAAGATAGATAGACTAGTAGGCCTACGCGTATTTTCCCCCTTGAGGATAATAGGAGGAGGGGGCGGGGCGGGCTTGTCGATATAAAATACGTATGTAGGCGGGATAGCTAAGTTGTCAGAGCGCTCGTTTTTCCCCAAAGACAAGTTATGCAGCGTCGAGCGTGGTTACCATAATTTATAGCATCCCGTCTTCTGGAAATTCTGTGTGCTAGGTATTTCCCCTTTTTTTTCTATCTTTCTCTTTGTCACAGCGCAGCTTTGTTCCTTTTTCTTCCGATCCTGTCTCCTCCTTCTTGTCTGTTTTCTGCCTTTTTGCTCCATTCTCCTGTCTTTTTTTCTCAGAAAGACTTTAAAAAAAATATAGTAAATATATAATATAAACAATCCCCTCCCACACTGAAGTCAGATGCGCTGCTCCTAACTTGTAAGAACATCTTGAGCACAACTTAAATCCTGTTCCGCTTTTCGTAAGTGTAAGCCATTGTGTGCCGGTGTGCACAAATGACAAGATTTTTTTACAAAGCTGCATAAACACGTGGACAGGATGTCAACAACAAAAAAAGCACATGAGTGCTTATTCCATTATCCTCGATATAAAAGAATAAATAAGATATATAAATAAACAGATAAATAAATAATAAATAAATCAATGAATAGTAACGAATAAAAAAATATAAATAAGATAATAAATGATAAATAAATAAATAATAAATAAATAAACTAAAAAAAATAAATAAATAGGACGGTTAACGGCAGGCAACGCAATTTCGCTTATAATTATGTCAGACTCAATAGCAATAGTTATGTCTGGTGTTCGACGAAAAAAGAAGGGTAGGTACCATTTTGAGTGACTTCACGAGCGCTAAAGCAGGGGAATAGTTAAAAACAACAACAATGACAACACCAACACCCACCAACAACAACAACAACGACGACGACAACAGCAGCAACATCAAAGACAACAAACTGCTGAATAGAGTCTTCTGCTTCCAGCCTCTGAGGTCAGGAGTAGGCTGACCCTTTCTTTCTTCCTTTCTTCCATTAATGTTCGGCAATTTGACAATTAGTAACAATTTTGGTTAAGTGCAAGTGTGTGTAATCTTGTCATCTTTCCATCGGCACACCATGGCCTACTCTTATTAAAAACCGGAACAGGATTTTTAACGTGTGCGCAAGATGTTCTGCGTGCGTTCGCACACGAGGCCTCGGTTTATAGTCTCATCCGAAGGACTTTTGATGGAGAGTGGAGACAGCACTGATGTTAAACTCCAGGGGAAAAATCACCCTCGAACGGGAATCGAACCCGTGCGTCAAATAACGAGCGAAATGGTCTGACCACTAGGCTATCCCGGACCCTCCCAACCAATATATTAATTTTATTTCACTACTTGTTTGTTGGTGGTGGTGGTGGTGGTAGTGGGGAGGGGAATGCTGGGAATTTTTTTTGTTTTGTTTATGTTTTCAGGGGGACAGGATAGCTTAGTGGTCAGAGCGCCGCTTTCCCCCAGCCAAGGTTAAGCAGCGTCGAGTGTGGTTGCCAATAGGATGGGTGACCGTTTGTGCGCCTTGGCTACAGTACAGTTTCCCCAGTTCACCCAGCTGTTAATGGGTACCTGCCCTCTTTAGGGTCAGGAAGGTAAAGCAGCGAGGGAGAGGAGATGGGCGCCGCCCTCAACATGCCGGCCCTTAGAGAAGCTGAGGTCTCTGATGCCATGCTCCCCAACGACCACACAGGTTATGGACACTGTTACCTTTTTTTTTTTACCTTTGCCTTTATGTTTTCTTAATCCCAAGAATTAAACCAACTTGATGAATGAAGGAGAAGAACGTTGCGATCACAATTTGACGACCCGGGTTCGATACCCTTTCGAGGGGGTTTTCTCCTGTCCTGGAGTTAACATTAGTGCTGACTCCACTCTCCCCCAAAGTCTTTCGGATGAGACTTTAAACCGAGGCCCCGTGTGCGAACGCACGCAGAACATCTTGCGCACACGTTAAATCCTGTTCCGCTTTTTTGTAAGAGTAGGCCATCGTGTGCCAGTGGGAACAGATGACAAGATTTACAAAATTGCATACACACGGGGACTGGATGTAAAAAAAACCCACATGAGTGCTTATCCCATCATCCTCGATATAAAAGAATAAATAAATAAATAGATAAATAAATAAATGAAGGAATAGACGAACACACTGACTTGTTGTTGAGGTAGGCTGTGAGGAATAAAGCTGGAACCTCAGCTGTGTTGAGGAGGAAGAAATTGAGGTACAAGTTGCCACTGAGGGTCTCTGCACCGAACGCCAGAAAGTAATAACCCGTACTGACAGAAAACCTGAACAAATTAACCACCACAAAAATTGTTAAGATATGTGTGTGTTGTGCGTGTGTCTTTGATTTTACGTCTGTACACTTAAAGTGATATTAGACGAAGGAAGGATGGGAGGGGGGGGGGGGCGCAATAAGATGAGGGTTTAAGGACAAAACAAAACACACAAAATATGTGTGTTGGTAATTATGTGCATAAGAAGACTGATTACACATTTCTATAACGAGAATGTTGCCAAAGATGGCATAAGAAATGCAAAAAATAAAAACATCGAACAATAAAATAAAAAAAACTTTAAAATCTAAAACTGTAAGATGAACAGCTGCAAACTACATGTAATGGCTGCCGTGAATAAAGCAAAAAGTACATTGCCACAGTTAGTTAAAGTCTGTCCCGAGCCTAAGGCTCATCAGGCCGGTGCTTATCCCGGTTTCTGTGGCGCTAAGCGACTGAGAGTCATAGACTCCCCCCTGGATAGGACGCCAGTCTATCGCAGGGTTAACCCCCCAACACAAGGTTGGTACCCCTTTTACACCTGGGTGGGGTGAGAAAATAGCCGTAAAGTGCCTTTTTCCAAGGGCACAACGCCATAGCCGACAGCTGGGATCGAACCCGCAACCTTTAGATTACGAGTCTAACGCCCTAACCACTCGACTACCGCGGCGGCCATTGCCACAGTAGGGTGTTATAATTTCACAATCTTCAGAAGACTGTGTTTTGTGTGTGTGTGTGTGTGTGTGTGTGTGTGTGTGTGTGTGTGTGTGTGTGTGTGTGTGTGTGTGTGTGTGTGTGTGTGGTGTGTGTGTGCGCGCGCGTTTGTGTGTGTATGAGAGAGACAGAGACAGAGTGAGACAGAAAGAGACAGAGAGAATTTTATGTCAAATGGGTAACAGGACGAGCACATAATATATTTCATTTTTCCCATCTAGCCCTCAAGGAAATTCCCAACATGATCAAGTCTTGCACACAAATCAGAACAATGACAATGATCATAATGAACGGGGGGCGGAATAGTCTAGGGGTCATTAGAGCGCTGCGTTTGTGATCTGAAGGCCCAGGATCGGTGGTCTAGGTGGTAACGCACCTTGTCTAGAAAGCAAAAAGTCCAGGTTGGAGTGTGCGGTGCTTTGTACCCCGTTTGGGCCCCAAACTTTTTACCCATCCATTAGAACCTTAGAGGTGGTCTGGGCGCTAGAATTTTAATTGAGACGATAAACCGAGGTCCCGTGTGTTACACATCACTATTTAGCGTACGTAAAAGAACCCACGGTAACAAGGGGATTGACCCTGGCAAAATTCTGTAGAAAAAAAAGTCACTCTGATAGGGAAACAAAATACGGTTGCATGTAGAAAAAAGAAAGAAAAAATGGGTAGGCGCTGCACTTGTGGCGACGCGCTCTTCCCGGGGAGAGAGAGCAAGCAGCCCGAATTTCACGCAGAGAAATCTGCTGTGACATAAAGTGGTACAGAATACAGAAATACACAATACAAACACCACCGAGGTACCCGTTCCTCTCCTACTGATTAAATTTGGGTGGATTGGGGACATAGAGCAAACACTAGGTAGTCATGAGAAAGTGGGAAACGACCACCATCATCAAAAGAGGACTGACTTTCGTCCCCACAGCGTTTGACCCCTGCGCATGCATAATAATTATTGGGGTCAGGACACCTACAAACTTCTCATTCAGTGTGTGTTTAATTATTTAAAGCTTGACAGTGATTTTCAGGTCTGGTGAGTGAAACAAAAGATATGACGCTCCACCATAAAGGAGTCGCATTGCACCAGAGGTCTATTTCTAATTTATTGATATGCTATTAATTAACAATGCAATAGCTTTACAATACAAAAAGATAGATTCAGAATCGGACAATTCTATCAAAAGTTATTACAACTTGAAATGAGAGACTGCAGAAAATGACAAAATGATAAATTAACAAGCTTAGCATCGTAATAGGTGGCTTGGGAATTTTCAAACACGTTTAAAGGCAAAAGGAAAAACAATATGCCTTTATATTTCACTGCAAGGTAGAATAATGGCTATGATTTTATAATCAATTAAAACCTCAAAATTGACAACTTGACCCCCACCTGCCTTTAATGGCTCCTAGCGGGAAAATGTGTTAGGTGCTAAGCGACTCATTTCGTGGTGGAGCGTCACAAATTTAATTTTTAAAAAAGTTAAATACCTCAACAATCGAGGGAACGCCCACACAAAAGGTGTACTAACTAACTAACTAACTAACTAGACCCGGCTCGCGCGCTCCCAGCCTAGCTTAGCTTACCAGATGAAGAAGAGGGGGACAGCTCTGGACAGTAGTTCCCGGGAACGGAAGATATCCCTGTAGGTGTAGACGCTCTGCTCCCTGGACTTCAGGGCCTCCACGCTAGCCAGACGTCTGGTCACCGCCACGTCTGGGGCCTGGGTTCCATTCCAGCGGGCCACTCTCTGCAGTATGGCCTGGGCCTCGTCCACACGATCGTGAACGAGCAACCAGCGAACACTTTCCGGCATGAACCTGGTGAGACACAGTGTTAGAGAGGGGGGGGGGAGGGGAAGAGTCTGGTGGGTGGGGTGGGGTGGGGGTGTGGGGTGGGGGTGGGTGGGGTGGGATGGGTGGGGTGGGGGTGGGGTGGGGTGGTGTGGGGGTGGTGGGGTGGGGTGTGTGGGTGTGGTGGTGGTGGGGTGGGGGTGGGGTGGGGTGTGGGTGGGTGGGGTGGTGGGGTGTGGGTGTGGTGGGGTGGGGGTGGGGTGGGATTGGGTGGTGGTGGGGTGGTGGGGTGGGGTAGGGTGGTGGTGGAGTGGGGTGGGGTGGGTGGTGTGTGGGGTGGTGGTGTGGGGTGGGGGTGGTGGGGTTGGTGTGGGGGGTGTATGGTGGGGTGGGGTTTGGTGTGTTGTGGTGTGGTGTGGTGGGGTGTAGTGGGTTTTGTTGTTTTGGTGTGATGCGGTGGGGTGTGTTGTGGTTGTGGTTGTGGTGGGGTGTGTGTTGGGTGGGTGGTGGGGTGGTGGGTGGGGTGTGGTATGGTGTGGTAACAGGCTTAACCGATTCACATCTGGCACATCGCTTTGAATAGTGTTTGTGTATCATAAAAAAAACCAGGAGTGTCAAACTGGTCCCAGCACAGTTTTCTTGAGAAGGTAGCATCCCTTCTTGCAAGGACAGCGGACTTTGTATTTTGATGTAACCTTGGTTGTTCATTGCCCCCCCCCCCCCCACCCTCCCCACCTTTGTAGCTGGATATCTTCCCAAAGTGCATTAGCCAATACTGCATTGTAATGTATGCATTGTTTTTCAGGCCTAACGTATTGCATTGTTTTGTATTATATTTGTTTGGGTGGTTTGGTGGTTTTTTTGGTTCTGTTTATTTGTTATGTACGACTTTTTGTTGTTTTTTTGAGATAGTAGAACATTGGTATCAGAGTGTGTTTTTTGTGTGTATGAAAAGGAGAGAGAGAGAGGGGGGGGTCGGGAGAGAGAGAGAGAGAGAGAGAGGAGAGAGAGAGAGAGAGAGAGAGGAGAGAGAGAGAGAGAGAGGAGGACAGGACAGACAGACAGAAGACAGACAGACAGACAGACAGACAGAGACAGACAGACAGACAGACAAACAGACAGACAGAGACAGACATACAGAACTGTTTG
This sequence comes from Stramonita haemastoma, assembly GCA_030674155.1. Taxonomy (NCBI): domain Eukaryota; kingdom Metazoa; phylum Mollusca; class Gastropoda; order Neogastropoda; family Muricidae; genus Stramonita; species Stramonita haemastoma. The sequence continues at coordinate 21,479,595 of CM060337.1, forward strand.
ATTAGTCAGCGATTTCCAACTGGGGCAAAGCCTGTCCTCATAATTATTGAGACATTCCCATGAGATCCTGTTGGACGAAAGCCTCCCACGACCATCTCCCACTTGATGGATCCATGGACGGAAAGTCACACAGATACATAACGAACAGCCAACAACAGTAAGGGCCAGGGCGCCCCCAAGTGACACTGGGGCACTTTGTACCGGTGCCAGCCAAGTGCCAACCCTTACACACACTTTGGTACATGAAGTGCAAACTACGGATGAGAATAAGTAGATTCTGCAGGCACTTTGAAACGAAAGCCCTTAGCTGATTTAAACTGTCCTTCCTCCAGTGAGATAACCCGGCACTGTACCACTTGAATCCCCTGCCCTCTCTCTCTCTCTCCCTTCCGCCCTCCTTCTGTAAACAATGCCTGCACTGGAAAGGGTCAAGGGTCAAAGGGTGGGACGGTGGTTAGTTGTGTGTGTGTGTGTGTGTGTGGAGGGGGGGGGTCATGTCTGTGCTTTTTTTTACATCTAGTCCCCGTGTGTATGTAGTTTTGTAAATGTCATCTGTTCCCACCGGCACACGATGGCCTACTCTTACAAAAAGCGGAACAGGATTTAACGTGTGCGCAAGATGTTCTGCGTGCGTTCACACACGGGGCTTCGGTTTATAGTCTCATTCAAAGGACTTTTGGGGAGAGTGGAGTCAGCACTGATGTTAACTCCAGGAGAAAAAAATCTCCTCGAACGGGAATCGAACCCGGGTCGTCAAATTGCGAGCGCAATGTTCTGACCACTAGACTATCCCGTCCCCTTTGTGTGTAGTGTCGTCTGGATATGATGGTCAGCTGTAGGAACTGAGGCAGAGTGCACCCTTATTCTGACTGAGGCCCTGGATGTTAATTAAATTAAGCTGGGCAACGCCCAACAACAGTAAGGTGTTGAGGGTAGACACAGGTCCAAAAGTGTCCCCAAATCATGGTGCGTTTTTTTTTTTCAGAATAAAAAATTGTTGGATACATTTATGAAGATCTCCCTGTGTGCATTTAAAGAATTTAGGTTTGTAAAAAGTGTCTGTAGAAACAGGTTACTTCTATTTATTATAGATAAAAAAAAAAAAGGTTTAGGAGTTTGAAACATTTAATTTTGGCGGCAGCCATATTGGATTGTGTCCATGGCAACAGAGCCAAAAACTGAGTAATTCCTATACTTTTAACGCTCAACAAATGATGCCCTTTCAATATAATAATGGCACAACTTTTAACAATGGCTTGTAAACAAAATTTCATCAGTTTCGACCCCCCATGTCCCTCCTGCCACCTGTTGGCGAATGGTTGAAATGTCCTGTGGAGGGTGGAGGTGGGGAGGAGGTGTGAGTGTGTGGGTGTGGGTGTGTCGGGGGGGGGGGGGAGGGGAGAGGGGAGAGGGAGGGCTCACCACCAGAGGATGGCGAAGAAGAGGCTGAAGGCAGCCCCGAACAGCGCCATCTGCTGCCAGTCATGCAACAGCCAGGCTGCCAGAGCCGTCAATCCTGCTCCTGGAAACCACACCCGTATATAATATAACACAGGATCAGAAAACGTGGGAGTTCTTTTTTTTAAACACCCCGTATAATTAATGCACAGTCAAAGTGAGTTTCTTGTTATCTGTTGTTGTTGTTGTTGTTGTTGTTGTTGTGTTTGTTGTTGTTGTTTGTGTTTGTTGCTGCTGCTGCTGCATGGGTAACAGCTTGCCCTCCTTACTTACTTACCCGTCTTCCTAGACTTCCTAGTCTTCCTAGACTGATGGGTGCCTACTACTACTACCACTGTGTTGTTGTTGTTGTTGTTGTTGTTGTTGTTGTTGTTGTTGTTGTTGTTGTCGTGTTGTTGTTGTTGTTGTTGTTGTTGTTCTTCTTCTTCTTCTTCTTCTTCTTCTTCTTCTTCTTCTTCTTCTTCTTCTTTTTTTTTCTTTTTTTTTTTCTTCTTCTTCTTCTTCTTCTTCTTCTTCTTCTTCTTCTTCTTCTTTCTTCTTCTTCTTCGCATTCTTCTTCCGCATTCTTCGCAATTCTTCTTCTTCTCGCAATTCTTCTTCTTCTCCGCAATTCTTCTTCTTCTTCGCAATTCTTCTTCTTCTTCGCAATTCTTCTTCTTCTTCTTCTTCTTCTTCTTCTTCTTCTTCTTCTTCTTCTTCTTCTTTTCTTCTTCTTCTTCTTCTTCTTCTTCTTCTTCTTCTTCTTCTTCTTCGCAATTCTTCTTCTTCTTCGCAATTCTTCTTCTTCGCAATTCTTCTTCTTCGCAATTCTTCTTCTTCGCAATTCTTCTTCGCAATTCTTCTTCTTCTTCTTCGCAATTCTTCTTCTTCTTCGCAATTCTTCTTCTTCTTCGCAATTCTTCTTCGTCTTCTTCATCATTACATCATCTTCATTACCATTGATTATCATGCAAGAAGAGGAACAAGAAGAACAAGATGAACAAGAACAAGACTTGCAGAAAAGAAGAAGAAGAAGAAGAAGAAGAAGAAGAAGAAGAAGAAGAAGAAGAAGAAGAAGAAGAAGAAGAACAAGAACAAGAACAAGAACGAAGAACAAGAACAAGAACAAGAACAAGAACAAGAAAAAAAAGAACAAGAAAGAAGAAGAAGAAGAACAAAAGAAAAACAACAAACAACAACAACAACAATTACAACAACTACAACTACAACAACAAAACGAGAAGTAGAAGATTTCTGGGTGTGTTAGTGTTTGCTAAAAAGACACCTTAGGTGTATGTTAATCTTTTTTGTTTGATTTCTTCTTTTTTTTAAACCACGATTGCTAAGAGTGCAATACTTATGCCCACGTGGGCTGTCCCCTTTTCTGACAATCCTGACCTGGTACGTGACTTCTCTTAAACGTTTTAACTTAGCGACTACTTCGATTGTCAACACTATCGTTTCTGTCATTATTACTGTCATTGATTCCAGTATATATAATTTTATATACCAGTGTTGTCCTTTTTTTTCCTTAATATATATTCCTTATCTTCGTTTGAAGTGTAGTTGTTGGGTTTGGGGTTGTTGTTGTTTTTTTTAATTGTCTTGCGGTTAATGTGCTATCGTTATTGTTCTTGTTTGTGTGTTTGTTTGTTTGTTTGTTTTGTTGTGTGTGTGTGTGTGTGTGTGTGTGTGTGTGTGTGTTTGTGTGTTGGTGTGTGTGTGTGTGTGTGCGGTGTGTGTTTGCTTTTGAGAGAGAGAGAGATCACCACCCACCACCAACCACCAACCACCACCAACCACCAACCACCACCAACCACCAACCACCAAGTCAAGTCAAGTCAAGTCAAAAACACTTTAATATCCCTGAAAGGGCAATCACAATACTGACGGGCATTTTGATACAAACCATAATCAAAGACACTAAAAATTAATAGCTACATTTCATCATAATTTGTTCAAACATTATAATTATGAAAACTTCAAAAATAAAAAATGTCACAAACACACACACACACTCTACGCGGCTCGCACACACACACACACACACACGCAAAACACACACACACACACCATAAACACCATCACCACTACCTTCATCATCACCTTTACCAATAGGCCAAGCGGGCATGGCGCCCAGCAGAGCTCTCCAGCGGATGTCTGTGAACTCCAGGGCCAGGGAGAGGTAGGGGATGAGGTACCCGCCTCCACAGAAGCCTACCCCGAACCTCGTCACCGCCATCACCACCCAGTTGGGGGAGAAAGCACAGGCCAAGCTGGTCAGGCACTGCCCTATAGTAGAGGGAAAAGACAGACAGAAAGAGGATGGGGAAAGGAAAGGAAGGAGAAGGGAAGAAGAGGAAGAAGGGAAAGGGAGGGAGAGAGGGAGGAAGGGAGGGAGTGGGGGAGTGAGGGATGGAGGGAGGGGAGTGAGGGAGGGAGGGAGAGAGGGAGGAAGGGAGGGAGGGAGGGAGGGTGAGAGGAAGGAATGGAGGGAGGGAGGGAGTGGGGGAGGGAGAGAGGGAGGAAGGGAGGGAGGGAGGAAGGGAGAGAGGGAGGGAGGGTGGGAGGAAGGAATGGAGGGAGGGAGTGGGGGAGGGGAGAGAGGAAGGAAGGGGGGAGGGAGGAAGGGAGAGAGGGAGGGAGGGAGGGATGGAAGGAAGGAAGGAAGGAAGGAAGGAAGGAAAGGAAGAAAGAAGGAAGGGAGGGAGGAAGGGAGAAGAGGAAGGGAGAAGAGGAAGGGAGGGATGGAGAAATTAAGGAATGACGGAAGGAAAGAAAGAAGGGAAAAGGGTTAAGAAAGAAGGGAAGAAATCTAGAAGCAATTTGTCTTCAGAGAATCCGAACGCAAGAGGGCTTAAAAACAAGAATTCAGTCTACATTGCGAAATTTTAAAGAGTACTTTTTGACGTTACCCAGAAAATCCATGGAATTTGTTTGACCCAATTTGCACGCTCAGTTGTTTCCTGATTTACAGCCAGTGCCTTGGCAGGGCACTCAGCATTTAACAAATGCAAATGTATTCAGCTCAGGACTAATTCTTAATGATAATTATGCAAAGTAAACAGAGCCCTGAGAATGGGGTGGTGGTGAAGGGTGGGGGGGTGACCTTTGCTCAAGCATCCTGTCATTTAGCAAAATAGGGCACACAACACTCCACACAAAGTTCCCAGACCAGGTGGCCAGCTGTCAGCTCTATTGAGACTATCCACTTTACGACCCCTACCCTTTAAGGACACCACACATTTGCCCGCAGCCGTATGGGAATGTGTATATAATTATTTGCTTTTGTGGTGGTGCAAATAATTATGTGTGAGCAAGAGCCCATGTGTTTATGTGTATGAGAGTGTGTGTGCGCGCGTGCATGTATGTATGTTGTCTTTGCACACGCGCGCACCACTTCCAAACGTGGAGCACGCACGCACGCACGCACACGCGCAATCTTACGCTTCAAACAAATGTGGCTGCTGCGCATACATCCAAACACTTGCTGGAATATAAATTGACTAGGCATGTAATAGGCCTTTTTTTCATTAATATTTATTTTATACTACTATTTTATTATTCTATTTTATATCATTATTTTATTTCATATCGAAGATAATGGAATAAGCACTCATGTGCCTTTTTTTCATCCAGTCCCCGTGTGTATGCAGTTTTGTAAATTTTGTCATCTGTTTCTTTACTCAACCGTGTACAACAAGTAACTGCAAGCCTCCATCCCCCCCTCCCTCCTCTCCAGCCTTCTCTAGCCTATTCCTCAACCCCTACCCCCCCCCCCCCCCTACCTATCAGAAGGAGAATGGAGGTTTTGCGGCGTCCCCAAACGTCAGCGACCTGCCCAGCAGTAGCGGCCCCGATCAGAACTCCGAACATCTGCACTGACGTCACGGTGCTGCTCTTCCACTTGTCATCACACACCAGGTCCCACTGTACACATCACAGTGCATACAATTACAACCAGAACAATGAACAGTGAACACATTTTTATTGCTATTTTAGTAATGAAACCGTGTGTGTGTGTGTGTGTGTGTGTGTGTGTGTGTGTGTGTGTGTAGCTCTCTCTCTTGTTGGGGATTTTTTCCCCCAGTAATTCGAAATCAAAGATCATGGTCAACAGCGCGAGTAATGACATCACGGAAATAAAGATGAATGGAGAAATACTAGAAGAGGTGAGCCAATTCAAATACTTAGGCTCAATCCTAACAAAAGATGGCACATCAAACAATGAAGTGAAAGCTCGCATTGCAACAGCAACATCTGCTCTAGTCAGACTCGAGAAGATCATCAGAAGCAACAACATCAGCTTCTGCACCAAATACCACCTTTACAAATCCCTCGTGATATCTATCCTCCTATATGGCTGTGAATCATGGACTCTGACAGCAGAGTTAGAGAGAAGAATCCAAGCATTCGAGAACAAGTGCCACAGAAGACTCCTCAAAATATCATACAAAGAACACAAGACCAATAACTATGTGAAAGAAGAAATAAAAAAGCGTGTGGGCCCCCAAGAGCCTTTGCTCTCCACCATAAAGAGGAGAAAGCTGATGTGGTTTGGTCACACCACAAGACACAACACCCTAGCAAAAACCATCCTGCAAGGAACAGTCGAGGGCAAGAGAGGAAGAGGCCGCCAAAAGAAATCATGGGTTGACAACATCAAAGACTGGACCGCCCAACCCCTGCAACACCTTCTACTAGCCACACAGGATCGTGAAGCATGGAAAAAGATCTCTGTTGCGTCTACTCTCATGTCCCCCCTACGTCCTTTGGGACATGGGACTGAGTGAGTGAGTGAGTGAATTCGAAAGTACAGTTTCCCATGGAAATGTCTGGGTCCCATCAGTATGAAGAGCATCACCGCCTTCTGAAAAGCATGTACAATGAACTCCCTCTTTTCTATCCCTCTCTTATTGTCTGCCTTGTTACTTTTCCCCTGTAAAGTAACAGCAGAGTGGGTTAAAAAAAAAAAGGTGTTCCCATAACCTATGTGGTTGTTGGGGAGCAAGATGTCAGAGACTTCAGCTTCTCTAGGGGCCAGCATTTTAAGGACACAGCCCCTCTCCTCTCCCTTGCTCTGCATTACCTTCCCTGTTCTTAAAGAGGGCAGGTACCCATTTACAGCTGGGTGAACTGGGGGACTGTATTAAAGTCAAGGAGTAGGAACGGTCACCCATCCACTGGGCAACCACGCTCAATACTGCTTAACCTTAGCTTGGGGAAAGCGAGTACTCTGACCACTGAGCTATCCCGTACCCCCAAAGAGTGGCTACAATCGTTGGATAAATAAATGGTCCTAGTGTGTAGACAGGATAGCTCAGTGGTCAGAGCGCTCGCTTTCCCCCAGCCAAGGTTAAGCAGCGTCTAGCATGATTGCCAATTGGATGAGTAGCCGTTTGCGCGCCTTGGCTAAAGTACAGTTCTCCCATTTCACCCAGCTGTATATGGGTACTTGCCCTCTTTAGGGTCAGGGAAGGTAAAGCAGCGAGGGAGAGGAGATGGGCGCCGCCCTCAATATGCTGGCCTGCCCTAAAGAAGCTGAGGTCTCTGATGCCTTGCTCCCCTACGACCACACAGGTTACGGGACACCTTTACCTTTACCTTTTAGAGTGCAGTCACAATCTGTAAGATATTATAGAGAGTGGCTACTGTCGTTCAATAAATGAATCATCGCATGGAAATATCAAACTCATTGGGTCAAAACAAAACAAAAAACCGAGGCACTTCCCCTCCCGTCAAAAACGGAAGAATTACTTGGAGGACAAAAACTCAGGAGAATAGGAATTGCTGTGCACTGAACGCATGAAGTTACACACGTACACATACATTTTCTTCCGATGTTTTGCTTTCCTGTTTTAGTCATTTTTATCTTCTCTTATCTTATTGTCGGTGGGGGTATTGTTTTTGATGATGATGATGATAATGTTGTTGTTGTTGTTGTTGTTCCTATAAAGATGACTTGATGAGGAACAAAAAGACCACACGAAACAAATAACTAATACATTGGTTCTTCAAATGTACCACTTGAAAACAAAAATTCGATTCTGACTTCCATCCTGTACTTTTCCCTTCAGGTGCATATGCCACGTATAGACTCTCTACTTCTCTCCTCTCTCTTCTCTCTCTCTCTCTCGTACTACCTCTCTCTCTCTCTCTCTCTCTCTCTCTCTCTCTCTCTCTCTCTCTCTCTCTCCTCTCTCTTCTCTCTTCTCTCTGTCTGTCTCTCTGTCTCTCTGTCTGTCTCTCTGTCTGTCTGTCTGTCTGTCTGTCTTTCTCTCTTACTACTCAACTATGCATCACAAACCTGCAGCATGCACATGAATTTTGCTCGTGCGCACGCACACACATACACAAACGCGTGCATGCGCGTGCACACAGACAGACAACACACACAACACATATAGAAGGAGAGAGCAGAGACACAAGACAGAGACACAAGAGAGACAGAGAGAAGAGAGAGACAGAACAGAGAGAGAGACAGAGAGAGAGACAGAAGGCAGAGAGAAGAGAAAACCCACCTCACTAACAATAGTATTCATCCGTTTATCATACACGAAGTCGGTACAGGCCGTTCCGTTGATGTCACAAGTCCTGAACCGAGCGCTGTGAGTCAAGTTGGTCCAAAGATATCCCAAAGTGGTATTCCCATTTCCGTTGACGTCAAATCCGGTAGAACCGGATGGAGAGGAACACCAGAAGTCCGGCGTGGACGCGGCAAAAGACATGAAGAGAAAAACGCTGGCCACCGCCATCTTGGCTCCAAACGCCGTGAACCACACGAAAATCTGAACAAATATTCAAATAATTATGATAATCTTTTTTTTTTACACTACGCACACTATAAGCTACACTATAAGCTACAAGCTTGTTGTTGCTATGGTTCCTGAATGCTGTTGTTTTCAATGTTTGTTCAAAAATCTGAATAAAAATTATTTAAACCAACCCCTTGTTGCCGTGGGTTCTTTTACGTGCGCTAAATAGTGATATTAACGCACGGGACCTCGGTTTATCGCCTCATCTGAAAGACTAGCGCCCAGACCACTACTCAGGGTCTAATGGATGGGGGAAAAGTGTTGGGCCCAAACAGGATACGAACCACCGCACACTCCGACCCGGACTTTTTGCTTTCTAGGCAAGGCGCGTTACCAACTAGACCACCAGTCCACTACAATGTGAAGACAGCTTAAAATATAGGTTACTGAAGAAAGAAAAGTAAAACACAGTGTTTTACTGACAATTCTGAAGTTCCCACTTCCCTTGATGTGTATTACTGCAAAGCAGAATTTTACACACACACAAACGTTGAACTTCTATTTCCCGTCTCCTGTCTGCTACTGTTTTACAGTTTATAGAGCTACAGTGCAGTTTCCCCAGTTTCCCCAGCTGTAAATGGGTACCTGCCCTCTTTAGGGTCAGGGAAGGTAAAGCAGCGAGGGAGAGGAGATGGGCGCCGCCCTCAACATGCTGGCCCCTAGAGAAGCTGAGGTCTCTGACGCCTCGCTCCCCTACGACCACACAGGTTATGGGACACCTTTACCTTTTTTACCTTTAGATATACATTTTTTTTATTTTGGAGTTTAAGGTTTTCAATGTTCCTTGATTCCTTAACCAGTCATAAAAAATGATAGTGTTTGTATAGAAAGTTTTGTTTGGGACCGAAAGTTTTGATTTAAGATGATTAGTGGAAGAGAAAGTATTGAAGATCAAAGGTCATGAATTAAACTCTGAAAAGGTAGTAGTAGTGTGTGTGTGTGTGTTTGAGTGTGTGTGTGTTTGTGTGTGTGTGTGTGTGTGTGTGTGTGTGTGTGTGTGTGTGTGTGTGTTGTGTGTGTGTGTGTGTGTGTGTGTGTGTTTAGTGTGTGCGTGCGTGCGTACGTGGCGTGTGTGTGTGTGTTTTGCACGATAACACGAATTCAAAAAAATATACACTAGGTTGTCTTTTGGTTGTTGTTTCTTTTTCAAATAATAATAATTCACCTCAAGTATGAGGCGTGAGAAAAGGACCTTTGTTGCCTACACCTGAGGCCATGCGGTGATTATGTATGTAGAGACACACGTAGATTCTGGTATGCAATCACTGTACACATATGCATGCATACATTCTGTGCCAAGGATTGTTTGTTTTTAACTGTTACTTGCTGCAGCATGAAACTTTTGTCTGTCCGCCTGCCTGTGTACCTGTGTAATTCCCTGCTCCCTGTCTGACTGTCTGTCTGTCTGTCTGATTGTCTGTCTGTGTCAGATTGGGTCTCAGTCTGTTTACTTCTCTGTGTTTCTCTGTGTGTGTGTGTGTGTGTGTGTGTGTGTGTGTGTGTGTGTGTGTGTGTGTGTGTGTGTGTTTGTGTGTGTGTGTGTGTGTGTGTGTGTGTTGTGTGTGTGTGTGTGTGTGTGTGTGTGTGTGTGTGTGTGTGGTTTGTATGTGTATATGTGTATGTGTGTGTTGTGTATGTGTGTGTCGCGCGCGTGTGTATGTGTGTATGTGTGTACATTTCTCTATTTGTTTAACTGTCTGTTGCATTCTCTGCAGGATGTTGGTGACCTGCCTCTGTTTCCTTCTGCCCTTCAACCTTGTATTGGAGAACTGTCGTCATCAGACTTGTCTGAGTGTTTCTATATGCATGTCCAACATATCACAGCCTCTGCTGACTAATGTGTGTATATTGAGCAACCCAGAAGGTGGGCTTACAATTAAAAAAAAAAAAAGAACACACACACACAACACAATACACACCACAACACACACACAACAAACACACAATACAGCACAACACAACACAACACACACACAACAAACACAACACACACACATACAACAAACACAACACAACACAGCACAACCCAACCCAAACAACACAACACAACACAACACACACACACACACACACACACACACACACACACACACACACACACACACACACACACACACACACACACACACATACACACACACCTGGAAAGGACCATGTCCTCCAACGGTGTCTACCAGAATCTCAAAATCCTCAGAAGTCTCTGGTGCCAGATCGTCAGACTTAGCATCCTCTGCCTTTCCTCCTCGCTGCTGCTGCTGCTGCTGTGCTGCTGCTGCTGTGGCTTTAGCTCTACATCTGCCATCTTCCCTCCGCTGTGATAAAGACATAGAGAGAGGAGAAGATAGGGAGAAAGAGAGAGGAGGAGAGAGTAAGAGAGAGAGGGAGAGAGAGAGAGAGGAGAGAGAGAGAGAGGGGAGAGAGTAGGAGAGAGAGAGAGAGAGGGGGAGAGAGAGGAGAGGGGAGAGAGGAGAGAGAGGGGGGAGGAGAGAGAGGGGGGGTGGAGAGAGGGAGAGAGGGAGGGGGAGGAGAGGGGGGATGGGAGAGAGAGAAGAGAGAAAGACAGAGAGAAAGACAGAGAGACGAAAGAGAGACAGAGACAGAGAGAAAGAGAGAAGAGTGAGCGAGTAAGACGAGATACAGAGACGAGAGGGATGGATGATAAATGATGATGAAAATGAATGAATGATGAATGAATGATGAATATGAATGAATGAATGACATCTTTATTGAGAGAAAATAATAAGCACAATGGTGGCTTGTGTTCATCAAGCCCTCTTTCCAAAGCAATAATTTAGAGAGAGAGAGAGAGAGAGAGAGAGAGAGAGAGAGAGAGAGAGAGAGAGAGAGAGAGAGAGAGAGAGAGAGAGAGAGAGAGAGAGAGAGAGAGAGAGAGAGAGAGAGAGGAGAGGCAAGGCAAGGCAAAGGCAAAGCAAGGCAAATTCTTTTATTCGAGGATAATAGATAAGCACTCGTGTGCTCTTTTACATCCAGTCCCCGCCCTTTTCAGGGATAACATCAAGATAAAAAGATAACCTCAATTAAACAAGAACAATTATGATGATCCAAATACCAAGAGCAAGAAACCATAAGTATCAAACAACAGGTAAGAAATAAGACAGAGATACAATAATAAGGTAATGATCTGAAAAGGCACTCATTCAGAATCGAATATAAGAAGTAAGAATTCAATGATGATTTTGATTTGAATAATAAAAAAGCACAATAATTAAAGAGTAAACATGAGAATATGATATGTTAAATGACTTAAAACATCAATCCCCCACCATCTATCATCAAGATAAGTTAGAAAAGACATAACATTTTGAAAAAAAAAGGGGAGAAGGAAAATAAATAAATAAATAAAAATAAAATAAAATAAAAAAGAAGAAAAAGAAAACAACAACAAAAACCAAACAAACAAAAAAACAACAAACAACAACAACAACAACAAAATCAAACTAAAAAAACACCCTCGCGCGCGCGCGCGCCCACACACACACACACACACACACACACACACACACACACACACACTCACACACACACACACACACACACACACACACACACACACACACACACACACACACACCACAGACACATCACACACAAACACATTCTCACTGGTCAAGGAATTTTATATCAGGTTAACAATATCACCATTCTAATTCATATTTTAAAGTTTTTAAAATAATAATAATAAATAATAAAATAATAATATAATAATATATAATAATAATAATAATAATAATATAATAATAATAATAATAATAATAATAATAATAATAATAATAATAATAATAAACAGAAAAACACAGGAAAAAACATCCTAAGAATTGATACACAATATATCAACAAAGTAAATTATGTAAATCGTGACATTTTCATGAGAGGGGGACGAAAAAAAGACGGAAACAAAAACAAAGTTCAA
>CM060337.1:21496777-21506777 GCA_030674155.1 Stramonita haemastoma
AGAAAAAAAAGAAGACAAAACCAACAGAATAAAGAAGGGAAAAAAACAAACATTTTTTTTTAAAACCCACTTAGAGAGGAAACAGCAGAAAGGAAGCAGCGCCCCACCCCCCCCCCCCTCCAACAAAAAATGATAGGCCTCTATATATATAATTATATCAGATCAATTTTACAAATATTTCTTTCTTTCAAGCATAATCCAAAAAAAAATTCAACAACATTAAACAATAGTTTTGAAAAAAAAATCGACATTATGATGGAAACCCCATAGGTACCCAAGTATAACATTTTCAAATCGTGTTCAAGAATATGGATAAGTGTGTGACATGTGTGTGTTGTGTGTGTGTGTGTGTGTGTGTGTGTGTGTGTGTGTGTGTGTGTGTGTGTGTGTGGTGCGTGTGTGTGTGTGTGTGTAACTGGTTGAGATAGAGAAGGAGAGAAGACAGACAGACAGACAGACAGAGACAAAGAGAGAGTGAGACAGACTGACAGACACAGACAGACACAGATACAGACACATACACAATCAGAGATCAAACATACAGATGGACGGACACACAGACAGAGGAAGACAGGCAGAAAGACAGACCAACAGACAGACAGTTTTTCTTTCTGCGCTGCCAGCTCTCTAGCAATGGGCTACAATGCAGGGAAGTAATCGTTCTTCAAGTAAGAATTTCTGCCTTCCTTCCCTTGCATTTCAAGCCCCCCCGTTCCGACAAACTTCCTATAATTATTCAAGCGAATAACAGGCATCCGTCTTGGGAGTCTGTGGTATCTGCCACAAATCATGGCGCCACCGCATTTCAAAAATTCATGATAGATAGAGTGTGCTAATGCCAGCATCTCTGGGTCTGTGTATCGCCACAATCTGGCCACCATTTCAATATGATAGTAGGTGTTGCATTCAGTACGCCTTTCTGGTGCTGGGCTCTGTTACTGTGCAAAAGTCGGGGTAGGACGGCATGCAAACCAGCCATTTTTGTCACTTTTTTTTTTCGAAAAACCGCGCTTTTGTTTTGGAAGGAGTGTGTGTGCGCGTGTGCACGCACGCACGCACGTGCGCGTGTTTGTGCGTTTTCTTGTGTGTGTGCATGTGGCGGTGTCCCTGCACTTTGCTGTGGTGCGTCATTTTTTTTTTTATTGTCATTATTATTATGTGTGCTCTTACGTTTAATTGCGTAGGCTACATTGTACCAGTTTTGGCCCCGACAAACTTGCTATAGTCAAGCGAAGCTTTTCTCTAGAGGTCTGTGGTGTTGCCACAAGTCCGGCGCCACGCATTTCAAAGATGCTTTGTAGAGTGTATATGCATACAGGAGGGCACTCTTGGTGTCGTGAGTTCTGTTACTGTACAAAAGTCAGCGTAGGATGTGACTGAAACGGTCCTTTTTGTCACAACTTTTGGTAAAAGTGTGCCCTTTTTTTAGGGGCTTGTGTAGCACCAGCCTACGCCCTCCACGCATTTTAAAGATGAAAGTAGAGTGTGTGTGTGTATACAGTACGGCACTCTATTGGTGCCATGGGATCTGTTACTGTGCAAAAGTCGTGTAGGAGTTGACGGAAAGCGGGTTCTTTTTGTCACATCTTTTGGAGAAAAAAAAAACGCTCCATTTTTTTTAGGGAGGGTGTGTGCATGCACGCTCACACTCGCTCATGTTTGTGTGCGCGCTTTCGTGTGTCTGTGCATGTGGCGAGGGTTCCGCTTTTCGTAAGAGTTGGCCATTGTGTGCTGGTGGGAACAGATGACAAGATTTACAAAACTGCATACACACAGGGATTGGATGTAAAAAAAAAAAAAAATTAAAGCACACGAGTGCTTATTCCATTATCTTCGATATAAACGAATGAATAAGTAAATGTTCTTAGGGCAAAGCCAGATTTTAAAAAAAAATATTTGAATGCTTATCTGTAGTCTTTAAAAAAGTAAGATCAGTCTCATTCACTCTTCACTCTTCGTTATTCCATTTATTCATTTCTCTCTCGTCATCTCATCTCTCATTCATCTCCTCTCTCTCTCTCTCTCTCTCTCTCTCTCTCTCTCCTCTCTCTCTCCCCTCTCTCCTCTCTCTCTCTCTCCTCTCTCTCTCTGCTCCTCTTCTGTCTGTCTGTCTGTCTGTCTTCGTCTGTCTGTCTGTCTGTCTTCCTGTCTGTCTGTATGTCTGCACAAAGTGTTCACAACAACAACAACAACAACAACAACAGCAACAACAGCAACAACAACAAAAAGATGTAAAGACCCATTTTATTGTCAAAGACATAAAGCAAACTGTTTAAATGAAACAACTGCGGCACAAAAAAAGACTATGTGAGACAGGCAATGCAATGCTAATAACACTTGTAGAGCAGCATGGCGAAGAAAACAACAACAACAACAAATATCCAGACTGTATTCTGCACAACTGGGGGGTGGGGGAGGGGGTGGAGAAATACCCCCACCGATAGCAACACAGCTAGTGCGTAAATTCTGAGTAGGTAATGTTTTCAGATAAAAAGTAAAAGAAGAAAATTAATGTAAGATAACGTATGGTATTTTAAGCAGCGACGAGCGTGGTTACCAAGTTGGATGGGTGACCGTTTGTGCGCCTTGGCTTCAGTACAGTCCCCTCCCAGTTCTCCCAGCTGTAAATGGGTACCTGCCCTCTTTTAGGGTCAGGAAAGGTAAAGCAGTGAGGGAGAGGAGATGGGCGCCGCCCTCAACATGCTGGCCCCTAGAGAAGCTGAGGTCTCTGATGCCTCGCTCCCCTACGACCACACAGGTCATGGGACCCCTGTACCTTTACCTTTTTTATGGTATTTTGAAGTTGTTGTTTTTTTTCTTTTTTTTTGCATGGGACTCTTGTCAAACTGCTTCCTCCCCCTCCTCCCTTCCACTCCCCACTTACAATCACCATCAATCATCTTTCTCATCTCACCCAAGTGTCCTTATATATATATTTCACCCTGTTACTTTTTGGTGTACGTTTAAGTTTACCCAGTTAAAAAAAAAAAGTATACATTACATACAAATTAATGTTAAAGAGCAATAACAAGTAAATAGGTCATAACGTGCCCTAACACAGAAAACATGAACTACTTTGGCAGATTGTAGGCATGTGTTCCTCACATGAAACAAAATAATTATGTTCTTTTATACAATCTAAGTGTGACATATAAACTGATAATCCTATCCCGATTTTGCTGCAGCCCGGTTTCGGGGGGAAAAAAAGTTAAAACTGATTTCAAGAATTTAGCCAAGTAACCCCGCAAAAAAAAAAAAAGCAAGCCAGCAAGACAATGGTTCAACTGCAAGAAAACTGGGCCAAAGGGAATTTCTACAAGAAAAAAAAGAAGAAGACATATTCAAAAAGATGCATAATGCCAGTTGTTTTAAAGGTGTGCTTAAAAAAACAGGTTATAAAGTTGTTCTAGTCCATGTCTTTCCCCTTGAAGTCAATCCTGTTTGTTTGTTTGTTTGTTTGTTTGATCCCTTTTCTTCCTCCATCTTCCATTTCTTCCTCCATTTTCTTCCTCCATTCCTCAGCTAAAGTTCCAAGGTTTAGCAACGGGGATGTTGTTTCCGTAAGCGACCGTTTTTTTTGTGCACTGTCAAGGTAGCTGTATTCCTTCTTCAGAGATATAATTTTTTTATTGTGTTTTTTTAATTTGATTGATTGATAAGTCTAAAGATGTCCATGGCAATGGTGCAAGCTGGCAATATTTCCCTTCACTTTCTCCTGTCCTGCAGTTTAGTAGACCGCTGGGGCCCCACTGAAGATTTTGCAATCAGCTTCCTCCACTCCTCACAGTTTTCAGGTTTCTTTAGCAAGTCATTCCACTCAAAGCCAGTCCACTTTTGATGTCTTCCCATCGTTTTCTCGTAAAAGACGTCTTCTTCCTTGTATTGTTTCTTGTAGGACAGTCTTGGCCAGTCCAGATGGTCGTGCGATGTGCCCGTACCACTTCACTTTCGGGGTTTTTTCCCCGAAATCAGAAGCTAAAAAATTATATGGCCTGATGCCGTTTTCAGTTCTGTTTTCACTCCTCGTTAGTTATGCGATCTCTGTATGAGATACCTAAAGTTTGTGAAACCATCTCATCTCCATTGCCTGTATCCTTCTTTCAATGTCAGCTGTTATGGTCGACATTTCACATGGGTACAAAAGTATGAACATTATCAGGGAACGTATCAGTCTGATTTTTAAGCTGATGGCGATGTTCTTGTCGTTCCAGAGGACTTTCAGTTTGGTCATTTCAGCTGTGGTCTTGGTTATCCTGAGAGAATTTCAGGTTTTGATCCTTCATCCGTACTATAGCTCCCACATATCTAAACCTATGGAAGGTCTCAATTTTCTTCCGATCTTATATTTTGTGGAAATTAGCATTCCATAAATGAGCCAAAATAAGCATATAAAACTATCTACCAGCTCAATCTACAAGAAAATAAGGAAAAAATGTGTGTTTTTTCCTGTAAGTCTTACTCACACACCAAAGCTAATATGAAATATGTACAAGCTTCAAAAGCAGGTAATCATAGAAAATAAATTGAAAGGCAATGGAAAAGAATCTCTTTCGATTTTTTTTAAAAAAGGATATAGAATGTTATCATAATTTTTGTAGTCAACAACCCTGTGTGGTTTAAGGTTAAGAGTCATTTTCTTTTTACTAGTTAAAGAAAATACAAACACTTTCAGAAGTTACAGAGTGGCTTTTTATCTATGGTTTTGCTTTTAGGGTTGTTGGGGGTGGGTTGGGGGAATTTTTTACTTGTTACAGAAAATCATAAAAATTTTCAAAAGATACTGACAACTGTAACTTCAACTGACATTCACTACAAAACTTTTCCCGAAAGAACAGGGAAAGGAAGATGACACGACGGGTCTAGGACAGATCATATCATTTTCTATCAAGTCTAAGAATGGAAAGAAACTATTTTTGTTTTCGTTCCTCGGCAAGAGCTTCGAGATTCACTTGTGGTGAGATGCTTGTGTATGCGACCGTTTTCGTCCACCACTAAGGCAGCTGCATTTCAACTTCGGGGATGCTGACAAAACACGGCAACCAGTGTGCCTACAGTTTCTGAAATTTTGTCATCTGTTCCAACCGACACGAAATGGCCTACTCCTCCGAAAGGCGGCGCAGGTTTTAGACGTGTGCGTAGATGTTCTGCGTGCGGTTGCACATGAGGCGTTGGTTTATAGTCCAGGCTAATCTAAAAGGCTTTCGAAGGAGGAGAGTCAGTACCCAGGTTTACTCCAGGGGGAAAAATTTCTTAAACGGGTGCCTAAGTAGTGGCCCGTCACCTAAGGAGTGCTTTGCTTATTAAGCCTTGACTATTCCGCTCTCCCGATAGAAACCTATCAACAGAAATTAGTTGTGAGAATGAAGTAGGGTCAATAATCAATTTTAAAAAGAAGACGAAGAAGAAGAAGAGAAGAAGAAAAAGAAGAAGAAGAAGAAAAGAAGAAGAAGAAGAAAGAAGAACGCAAGACGAAGAACGAAAAGAAGAAGGGAGAAACTTTACATTTACATAAATTCACCACGAACCAACAACCCCCAACCCCCTAATTAAAAAGGAACGCATATTGACGCAAAAGCTGCATTAATTTGCTCCTTTCCGGGTTCACTAATATAGTGAAATTTTACCTATGCGACTCTCCTCCCCCCCCCCCCCTCCCCCCCCCCCCCCCCCCCCCCCCCCCCACCATTAAGGTAGCTGCATTCCAACTTCGGATATAAAAGCTGTATAATAACGCCCCACGTCTTCTCTCTCCCCCCCCCCCCCCCCCCCCCCCCCCCCCCCCCCCCCCCCCCCCCCCCCCCCCCCCCCCAGCAATTCTCTTCCAGCTTGAACTCATTTTCTGTCTGTGTTTAAAAAAAAAATTCTTTTGTGGTTTTACTTAATAGCTTTCACAAAGGTCGTTCAAAATCACCGGAACAAAGTTGGTGGTGAATGAAGAAAATTACACAGGGGGGGGGGGGTGAAGCGAGACGGACAGAGGACAGAGAGCAGGGAGAGAAGGAGAGGAGGAGAGGAGAGAGGAGGGAGGGAGGGAGGAGAGAGAGAGAGAGAGAGAGAGAGGAGAGAGAGAGAGAGGAGAGGGAGAGAGAGAGAGAGAGAGAGAGAGAGAGAGAGAGAGAGAGAGAGAGAGAGAGAGAGAGGAGAGAGAGAGAGAAGAGAGAGAGAGAGAGAGAGAGAGAGAGAGAGAGAGAGAGGAGACAGACAGACAGACAGACAGACAGACAGACAGACAGACAGACAGACAGACAGACAGACAGACAGACAGAGGGATAAGGGAGGGAGAGAGACAGAGACAGACAGACAGACAGACAGACAGACAGACAGACAGACAGAGCCCCCACGGCAAAGGAAGAAACAGGAACAATCGCAGACTTAAAGGGAATGGCAAGTCAAAATGTCTAAACTCTCCCCTCCCCCTCCTACACACACACACACACACACACACACACACACACACACACACACACACACACACACACACACACACACACACACACACACACTAAAAACCAAAGACAATGAGCCAATCATACTAACAAACACGACTAAAGCATTTCGAAGGAAGTATTTCCAAACGCATTTTTGATTCAGTAATATTCACTTTCTTTTCTTTTTTCTTTTCTTTTTACTCCAAAGATCTTGTTATAATTTGCTCCCCATGTAGGGAAGAAAGATTAAGAAGAATTAAGAAGGATTAAGAAGAAGAAGAAGAAGAAGAAGAAGAAGAAGAAGAAGAAGAAGAAGAAGAAGAAGAAGAAGAAGAACAACAACAACAACAACAACAACAACAACAACAAGAACAACAAGAACAAGAACAACAAGAACAAGAAGAACAAGAAGAAAAACAAAGTGCTACAATCAGTTGTATACCAAAGTATCAAACAGCTATTTTTAAAACTCACCAATTTTCATTTTTCAAACTCAGGGAGTATGTAAAAAATTAATATTAGTCTATCAAACACATCATACTCCAGAACAACAAAGAAATAATTATCACCGAACTATTTTACATCTTTCAATCAAACAAACAAAGAAGAAAGAAAAAAATCCCAGCACAAAAATTACACAAAATAAAGAAACCTTCTAGATAAAAATAAAAACACAAAAAAGCAGTCACAAAAAAGTTAATACCGTTTCCCCTTAAAAAGAAAAAAAAACGACAACCACCTAACAACATTTTGACTTGACGTTCCCTTTAAATGTCCCAGTGACCTAAACCGTGGCTTATTTTCCCTCCAGGCTCCAGTCTACTGCCAGACGACTTGGAAGGTGTAATCCACGCTGACGTAGGGCTCAGAGCAGCAGGCGTAGGTCTTCACTTTGCGCGTGGCTGCAGAGGAGGCCAGAGTCCAGCGGCCTGAGGGGGTATAAGACGTTGTGTCCGGCATGGGAGAGGACAACTGCACGTCCACCTCCTCACCAGAGTATATCCAGGAACCCAATCTGACAACAGACAGAGCAAGGAAGGAACCCATTCTGAGAACAGACAGAGCTAGCAAGGAAGGAACCCATTCTGAGAACAGACAGAGCTAGCAAGGAAGGAACCCATTCTGACAACAGACAGACAATGACAATGACAATGGCAATGACAAAGATTTATTGTGTTAGATTTTTCAACCCTTTCACAAATGGGTAGATGGGGGAGGGGACCGAAATCGAAAGATACAACAAAATTTCACACTGTACAATATCAAGGATTCTTCGCGATTGGTAACCGAAACGCGGTATTTGTTTGCAATAGTTTGTGTGGATGTCACTGGCAACAACCCATGTCGTAGCAGGGACGGAGGAGCTGTCACAGAGCGGCATTAGCCATGCGGTTGTACTGCTGGCTGGTCACTGGACGTGTCGGGAAGATTCCTGTCTTCAGCTGCTTTCCCGTCTTCATTTGCTTTCTTTAATGACTCAAAGCCCCTGTCCATTGTGTCTGCAAATTGTTGTAGAAGTTCCATCAACTCCCTGCAGTTGCACTATCTGCATTCGTTTCCAGTGGTTCCGCTCTCTTGCTGTTCCCTGTCACATCTTCTGTAGAGCTGTGCTCTGTCAGTGTTACAGGTGGTACTGATGGCGTGTCACTGCTCACAGATATGACTTCTTCATTGTCAGTATTCTTGTCCATGTCAGAGTCGAAACCCCAGTCTTCAAGCGCCAATTCGTGCGGTTGCACTGTCACTGACACTGGATCAACATCAGGCGTGCATGACGGAGAGGAGACGGCTTGCCGTGTTGCACGTGCGGATTTTGCAGCACAGCGAGGAGGGCCAGTGGGTGTGTCACCTTTGAATGTGTCCATGGCCATTTCATTTTCAGTGTTGTAAAATAAACTTGGGGGCGTCGGGAGAAACAAATTCGAAGGGGAGACAGAATGTTCATGTTGTTTATTCATGACACTGACCTTATGTGTCTCCACTCTCTTTTTGTCCCTAGCAATTTGCGCTGCCCCTTTCTTACGGTAAACAACACTGTTACCAACACTGTCACTGTGGCTGTGTGTAGCAGGATGCCAGTGGGCCGGCGACAGGCGCAACACAATAACAGTTTGATTCTCTCTGCCGTCGATTTTGTACGATGTCAGAGACATTTCCTGCAGAAAGGTGTTCAGAACTGTTTCCAGAGATAATGGTAGTCCTGTCACTGGCATACTGGAGGTTTTTCTGGTAGAAAATAGGATTTTTTTTTTCTCACTTTAGAAACCACATCTTGCTGGTATCCAAGCAAGGGAAGCCACTCGACAACAGACAGAGCTAGCAAGGAACCCATTCTGACAACAGACAGAGCTAGCAAGGAAGGAACCCATTCTGAGAACAGACAGAGCTAGCAAGGAACCCATTCTGACAACAGACAGAGCTAGCAAGGAACCCATTCTGACAACAGACAGAGCAAGGAACCCATTCTGACAACAGACAGAGCAAGGAACCCATTCTGACAACAGACAGAGCAAGGAACCCATTCTGACAACAGACAGAGCAAGGAACCCATTCGGACAACAGACAGAGCAAGGAACCTATTCTGAGAACAGACAGAGCTAGCAAGGAAACCATTCTGAGAACAGACAGAGCAAAGCGGAGTGTGCCCAGGAACCCATTATGAGAACAGAGCAAAGCAAAGTGTAAACAGGAACCCATTCTTGAGAAGAGATCACAATATAAACAGGAACCCATTCTGAGAACAAAGCAAAGTGAAAACAGGAACCCATTCTTGCAAAAGACAGAGCAAAGCAAAGTGTACCCAGGGACCCATTCTGAGAACAGAGCAAAGTGTACCCAGGGACCCATTCTGAGAACAGAGCAAAGTGTACTCAGGAACCCATTCTGAGAACAGAGCAAAGTGTACCCAGGGACCCATTCTGAGAACAGAGCAAAGTGTACCCAGGGACCCATTCTGAGAACAGAGCAAAGTGTACTCAGGAACCCATTCTGAGAACAGAGCAAAGTGTACCCAGGGACCCATTCTGAGAACAGAGCAAAGTGTACCCAGGAACCCATTCTGAGAACAGAGCAAAGTGTACTCAGGAACCCATTCTGAGAACAGACAGAGCAAAGCGGAGTGTACCCAGGAACCCATTCTGAGAACAGAGCAAAATGTACCCAGAAACCCAATCTGAGAATAGAAGATTTCATTCACAGGACTGGAAGACAAATGAAAATGACTGGGTACGTAGATGATGGGAGTGGGGAGGGGGAGATAGCTAAGTGGTCAGAGAGCTTGACTTTCCCCAAGTCAAAATTAATTTAGCATCATCGAGCGTGGTTACCAGTTGGATGGGTGACCGTTTGCACCTTGGCTTCAGTACATTTCCCCCAGTTAACCCAGCTGTAAATGGGTACATACCCTCTAAAAGGTCAGGGAAGGTAAAGCAGGGAGGGGGAGATGGGAGACTCCCTCAATATACTGCCGGCCTCTAGAGAAGCTGAGGTCTCTGATGCCTCACTCCCCTACGACCACATAGGTTATGGGACACCTTTACTTTTACTTTATCTTGCATAGATTATGAGGATGA
>CM060337.1:21511777-21519277 GCA_030674155.1 Stramonita haemastoma
GTACTACCAGTGCAGTCTGTCTTCTCCAGTACTACTACTGCAGTCTGTATTCACCAGAACTACCAGTGCAGTCTGTATTCACCAGTACTACCAGTGCAGTCTGTCTTCACCAGTACTACCAGTGCAGTCTGTCTTCTCCAGTACTACCAGTGCAGTCTGTATTCACCAGAACAACTACTGCAGTCTGTATTCACCAGTACTACCAGTGCAGTCTGTATTCACCAGAACAACTACTGCAGTCTGTATTCACCAGTACTACCAGTGCAGTCTGTATTCACCAGAACAACTACTGCAGTCTGTATTCACCAGTACTACCAGTGCAGTCTGTATTCACCAGAACAACTACTGCAGTCTGTATTCACCAGTACTACCAGTAGAGTCTGCATTCACCAGTAAGCACTACCAGACCTCTATTCACAACTCACGGGTGATACAGCTCGATGTCCGGGGTCCAGACGTCCGAAGCGTCCAGGGCGACTGTGCTGATGTTATGTCCACTGAAGGCCATCCGGGGGTCTTTCCAACTCATGGACAGATAGGCCGATAACTTCAGCCAACCCTTGACCTCATCCTGCCACCACGGGTGCCGGGTGAACAGTCAGACAGACAGACAGAAAAACAGACAGACAGACACACGCACGCGCGCGCGCGCGCGCAGGCACACACACACACACACACACACACACACACACACACACACACACACACACACACACACACACACACATATATATATATATATATATATATATATATATATATATATATATATATATAATATACATATATATATATACAGAGAGAAAGAGAGAGAGAGAGAGAGAGGAGAGAGAGAGAGAGAGAGAGAGAGAGAGAGAGAGAGAGAGAGAGAGAGAGAGAGAGAGAGAGAGAGAGAGAGAGAGAGGAGAGAGAGAGAGAGAGAGAGAGAGAGAGAGAGGAGAGAGAGAGAGAGAGAGAGAGAGAGAGAGAGAGAGAGAATGAATGAATGAATGAATGAATAATCTTTATTTTTCAAGGGTAACAGAGTAAGTAAGCATTACATACTTTTTTTCATCCGGCCCTTGCCCTGATCAGGGAATAAAGCTAAGAAACCCCCTCCCTACCCCTATATACCAGCATCACCACCAGCAGCAGTTCAAACAATATTTTAAAAAAAGAAAACAGAATACATTCAACAAAACGCGTCATCCCAACTGGATACACTGATAATTATTTAAACAAAAACTAACATAGCAAAAAACATTTTAAAAATAGCAAATATTCAGGACCATGAACCAGAAGGCATTACAAATATATAATGCGTGAGTGTGTGAGTGTGTGCGTGTGCGTGTGTGCGTGTGTGCGTGTGTGCGTGTGTGTGTGTGTGTGTGTGCGTGCGTGTGCGTGTGTGTGTGTGTGTAAGCGGGAAAAACAAGCAAAGTAGGCATAAAAGGGGGGGGGGGGGGGGAAACAGATTAAAAAACAACAACAACATAAAATCCTTTAAACACAAAAGACTATATAAAAACACATTTCAATATTCAAATGGTAAGAATACAGTTTGAATCCAACATAACAACCAAAATACTCCTCTCCATAATAAGTCTAGGATAGAATATCTGAAGGTGGAAGTTGGAGGGGAAAGGAGAGGGAAAGGAAGCAAAAGAGAGAGAGAGAGAGAGAGAGAGAGAGAGAGAGAGAGAGAGAGAGAGAGAGAGGAGAGAGAGAGAGAGAGAGAGAGAGAGAGGAGAGAGAGAGAGAGAGAGAGGAGCATCGCCAAATTATATCGTCATCAAAACAAACCAGTCAACAAATATATTTTTAAAAAAACTCACACTTCCATAAAAATAACTATCATCAATGAAACCTAAAAACTCACAATTTGACCAAATTTAACAAGGAAAGGAAAACCCAGAGAGAGAGAGAGAGAGAGAGAGAGAGAGAGAGAGAGAGAGAGAGAGAGAGAGAGAGAGAGAGAGAGAGAGACAGACAGACAGACAGACAGACAGACAGACAGACAGACAGACAGACAGACAGACAGATAGATAGACAGACAGACAGACAGACAGACAGACAGACAGACAGACAGACAGAGAGAGAGAGTCAGAGAGAGAGAGAGAGAGAGAGAGAGAGAGAGAGAGAGAGAGAGAGAGAGAGAGAGAGAGAGAGAGAGAGAGAGAGAGAGAGAGAGAGAGAGAGAGGAGAGAGAGAGAGAGCATCTTCAAATTACATCAAAACAATCTAGTCAATATTTCAAAACACTCTCACTTCTGTAAAAAAAAAATAATTATCATCAATTATCTATAAACTCATAATGTAGCCAATCCTTACAAGGAAAAGAAAACCCCAAAAGGCAAACAACAAACAAAAGAGCAAGATTGTATAAAAAATATTTTTAAAAATCAAGTAGGAGCGAAACAACATGTAAGGTTATAAATACAAACAAGTTTTAAATCAGACTCTATACATTAAAAAATAATATATATATATATACTAATGAAGATGAAAAAATAGCAAATAATCAGGACCAGAAAGAGAGAGAGTGAGAGAGAGAGAGAGAGAGAGAGAGAGAGAGAGAGAGAGAGAGAGAGAGAGAGAGGAGAGAGGAGAGGAGAGAGAGAGAGAGAGAGAGAGAGAGAGAGAGAGAGAGAGAATGAATGAATGAATGAATGAATGAACATTTTTATTGAGGGAAAAGATTAAGCACAATGGTGGCTTGTTTTCATCCAGCCCTCTTTTAGAAAAAAAAAAAAAAAAAGAAAAAAAAAAAAAAAAAAAGAAGAAGAAGTGAATCGATCAACCAATCAATCCAAATGCATAATTCAAGTATAAAGCTATGAAAATCAAAATTTGGTGAATAAATCAACCAATCGTAAGATTTGAGCATAAAGCTATAACATTTGAAAAGAGAAAGAGGAAGGGAGTGAGAGGAATAAGGTGCGGGCTGTTATTATCTTTTTCAGCTCCTGAAGAGGGTAAGAAGAAATGGACAAAGAAAAGAGAAAAATAGAATAGAGGGAAAGAGGGAGAGGAGGAGTAAGAGGAGGGGGAAGAGGAGAGAGAGAAAAAAAAAAAAAAAAAAAAAAAAAAAGGATCAGGGAAACAATAAGAACTACAATTATACAAGTTACTACCTACTTAAGTCAAGTGAGCAAAATCATAACATACCCAAGATTATACAAAAGTTTCATCATAAATCTGAAATATAATGTGCACCTAGACAGTTCAGTGAAGTAGAAACGCTTTACATAAGAGACAAACATAATGGTGGGGGGAAGAGAGAAAAGTTGGGGAAGGGGGAAAAGAAGAATAGGAGAGAGGGGGGGGGGGAGAGGAGGAGTGAGGTAGAGAGGGAGAGAGAGAGAGAGAGAGAGAGAGAGAGAGAGAGAGAGAGAGAGAGAGAGAGAGAGAGAGAGAGAGAGAGAGAGACAGAGACAGAGACAGAGACAGAGACAGACAGACAGACAGACAGACAGACAGACAACAGAAGGAAAAAAATAGAACAGACAGGGAGACAGTAGAACAGGCAGAGAGATAGGCAGGAAGACAGAGAGACAAAAGAAACCCTGGAGCGAGATGGGTGTAGAGAGGGGAGGGTGGTGGTAGGGAAAGAGAAGGAGGGAGAATAAAGAGGGGACAAAAGTACTGGGGGGTGGTGATTAAGAGTTGACATAATACTTACACATGATTGAAATTACATGATACTAGTTATTAATGGTGTTGCAAATGGAAATCAATTTCATCAAAATAGTGATATATTGTCCATAAGATGTACGTGATAAACTTTTTTAAAAACAGAAACACTGCAAGCTTTGTGAAGGTTGAGGGTTGATATCTCATTCCATAGTGTACCACCAGAATATGTGAGAGTGGATTTAAATAAGTCAATTCTTGGAAGTGGCACCATTATCTTATTGGCATGACGATTGACATTGATTGTGAATCTGTTTTGAAGCAAGGGGGGAGCTAAACCGGACATGATTTTATACATAAACACTGCCTTATTATGCTTAAGCTTGGATTTTAATGGAAGAATGTCAAGTGCTTTATAATCAGGAATGGTTAATGATGAAGATTTTAAGAGAACAAGTTTTAGAGCTCGTCTATGCACACTGAACAATGGCTTGAGAACATTTGCGCTAGCCGAATCCCAAATCGTTGAAGCATAACTCATATGGGATATAATATATGCATTGAAAAACATTTTCCTAGCGTTTAGGTCTAAGAAATGCTTTATTTTAGATAACTGGTGTACACATTTTGATACTTTTTTGCATAATGCAGAGATGTGGTACATCCAAGAAAGGTTATTGTCAATTGTAATTCCAAGAATTTTATGATGGTCTACTTCATCAATTTTGTTGTTATTAATACAGATAGCCGTAGAATTGTTTGAAAGATTTTGTCGCTTTTGTCGAGTTGTTATAATTAAGTACTTAGTTTTTTTGGGATGAAGACTCATATGATTTAACTCTGACCATCGAAGCAGGCAGTGAATATTTTCTTGCAGAGCAGATGTAACTTCATTCAATTGAGAATGATTGGTATGGATAGTTGTATCATCTGCAAATAACTCGCACTGTGTGTTTAGAGATAAGGGTAAGTCATTTATATATATAGAAAAAAGAATAGGCCCTAGAACAGATCCCTGGGGGATGCCATAGTTATTGGATAGTACTGCCGATGTCTTACCTTTATCAGAAACGACTTGTTTTCTTTCAGAAAGAAATGATAACATGAGTTTGACAGTACTATCTGACAGACCATAGATTTTAAGTTTTTTTAGTAATAGAGTGTGGTCAATCACATCGAACGCCTTAGCAAAGTCTACTATAATAACTCCGGTGATTTTGTTATTATTGATATTAGTAAGCCATTGATCAACCAAGCTTGTCAAAGCAGTTTGGCAGGAATGGTTAGCTCTGAAACCAGATTGATTAGGATGTAACAAATTATATCGGTTTAAGTGATGGAGAATATGTTTATTGATGTGATTCTCTAAAGGTTTTGATAATATGGATAGAATAGAGATTGGTCTATAATTGTAGGGATCTGAACGGTCACCAGATTTAAAGATAGGTATAACTTTGGCAGTTTTAAAAGCTTTAGGAATGGTGTTAGCAGAAATGCATAAATTATAAATGTATGTAAGAGATTCTGCGATGACGGGGGCAGCTATTTTTAGAATTTTACCATCAATGCCATCAAGACCTTTCGTATTTGTCTGTTTCAAATGAGTAAGGGAATTGTAAACATCATTAATACACATAAGAGGGATATCTAAATTTGATAAAATGTTTTTAGATCTACAGTAATGTTTTAATGTTTCAAGCTTGTTAAGATGTGATCTGTCTATTGGTACTGTAGAAGAGGAAATATCGCAGAAATGGGCATTAATATCGTCAACGGATATATCTTTGAGCGATGAACTTTGAGATGTTACATTTTTATTTGTCAAATAGTTAATTGCTTTCCAAACAGATTTATTGTCTGACTTAGAGTAAACTAGCTGTTGGAAGTACTTTTTTTTACTTATGCGTTTCATATTGTTTACTATATTTCGCTGTTCTTTATATTCTTCCCTGGTTCCTGTAACTGATAGCTGATTTCTTAATTTTATGGCATTTTCTAACTCCTCAGTTATCCATGGTACTTTTGGATTGCTCTTGACACGCTTACTTTTAATGGGTGCATGCGCATTGTAGATATTGAGAAAACTGTGGTACCATACCTCAAACGCTTCATCAGGGCTCGTAAACTGATAGACCAAAGATAAAGAAGAATTAAGTAAATCTAATAAAAATGCATTTTTGTCAAAAGAAGATAAGCATCTATATTTAATAATCTTATGACTGTTCTTAGGAATCTTTATACCTTTTTTTGACCATGTTAAGCATACTGGAAGGTGGTCACTGCATCCAAAGGCAGGGCGACATACTTCTATTATATGATTTGGTGAAGTTGAATAAATGTGGTCAATCAGAGTTTTGGATGTGTCAGTGATTCTTGTAGGTTTATCAATTAACTGTGTCAGATGAAAAGAGTCATAAGTTTGTATCCAATTGTGGTTAGTTTTTAACAAATCTATATTAAAGTCACCTAATAGGATAATTTCCTCTGAGAGTAATGAAGCTTCCTCCATCATTAAAGTGAATTTGTCATGCCAGTCTATAAGTTCTTTTGGATTTCTATAAATAAAACCGACAAGGATTGGTTTCGTTTTTTTCAGGGCTATCTGAATCCAAACTGATTCTAAACAATAATTTTCAAGTGATTCAACTCGTTTGTAGCGGATGTTTTCGTGTACATAAATAAGAAAGCCCGTTTCCTTTCGTTCGAGAGGATCTTTGCGGATTATCTGATAACCAGAAATAGCAAGTTCATTATTAGAAATGTGTTTAGATAGTCGGGATTCCGCAAAACCAAATATATGAAAATTTGTGTGTGAATTTGATAGAATATGATAAACATCGGACATTTTGTTAATAATATGATTGATATTTAAAAATCCTATTCTGAGACCATCTGCTGACGGCCAACTGTCACGAGTCCCTGGCATATCAATAACTATATTAAATAATTCCACTATACAACATACATAAATCACAGTTATATTTCAATATAAACAAAAACTCTTGCCAAAGACTAAATTGGAGCAAGGGCTTAGTCGAGAAGTTAGGGATGGGGAAATAACACAATAAAGGTGAACAAGAATGTAAACAAATGCAAAAAGATAAAGCTAAATTGAAACTTCGAATGTTCGAGAGAGAGAGAGAGAGAGAGAGAGAGAGAGAGAGAGAGAGAGAGAGAGGAGAGAGAGAGAGAGAGAGAGAGAGTCCCATCATTGTAAACTATTCTACAAAAGACCTTACAAACAAGCGCCTACATAAACGCAACGGTTCAGATCTTAATCTAAGCCTGTTATAAATATTGTAATTATAACAGTCGATTACGTACCCAATAGTATTCCATCGTTGAAAATTTACTACTTAAGATCTCGTTGTATGCCAGGTTATGTTTTACCACCAACATTAGAGGTAGATACCTTTATGTTAAGCTGTGGATTTTTTTTTTTTCGTTTTTAGAGAAACTGAAAATAGAGACATAATTATGTATCGTTTAGTTTATTTATCATAAACAATATCAAGGGCATTAGATGAGACATGAGTTTCTTCTATAATGAGCAAAACCAAGGACACTGCGTCAGAGCATGGCATCAGTTGTTTAAAAGATGCTTCAGAATTGTTTTGCTTCCAGAACCGTCGTCACTGACTTCCTATATTTATTTTATTTTATACCCCTTTATTTCACAGCAGATTTCTCTGCGTGAAATTCGGGCTGCTCTCCCCGGGGAGAGCGCGTCGCCACAAGTGCATTATTTATTTTTCCCCTCAGGGATGGTGTCTAAACACGACACCTATGTGCATGCTGTTTTTTTATATATAATTTTGTCATCTGCTCCTACCGGCACACGATGGCCTGCTCTTCCGGAAGGCGGAATGTGATTTTCACGTGTGCGCA
>CM060337.1:21534740-21542240 GCA_030674155.1 Stramonita haemastoma
CCCCCCCCCCCCCCCCCCCCCCCCCCAAGCAATTCTCTTCCAGCTTGAACTCATTTTCTGTCTTTGTTATAAAAAAAAATTCTTTTGTGGTTTTTACTGAAGAGCTTTCACAAAGGTCGTTCAAAATCACCGGAACAAAGTTGGTGGTGAATGAAGAAAATTACATGGGGGGGGGGTGAAGCCGAGACGGACAGAGGGGACAGAGAGCAGGGGAGAGAAGGAGAAAGGGAGAGAGAGAGAGAGGAGAGAGAGTGAGAGAGAGAGAGAGAGAGAGAGAGAGGAGAGAGAGAGAGAGAGGAGAGAGGGAGGAGAGAGGAGAGAGAGAGAGAGAGAGAGAGGAGAGAGAGATGAGAGAGAGAGAGAGAGAGAGAGAGAGAGAGAGAGAGGAGAGAGAGAGAGAGAGAGAGAGAAGAGAGACAGACAGACAGACAGACAGACAGAGGGATAAGGGAGGGAGAGAGACAGAGACAGACAGACAGACAGACAGACAGACAGACAGACAGACAGACAGACAGACAGACAGACAGACAGACAGAGCCCCCACGGCAAAGGAAGAAACAGGAACAATCGCAGACTTAAAGGGAATGGCAAGTCAAAATGTCTAAACTCTCCCCTCCCCCTCCTACACACACACACACACACACACACACACACACACACACACACACACACACACACACACACACACACACACACACACACACACACACACACACACACACACACACACACACACACACACACACACACACACACACACACACTAAAACCAAAGACAATGAGCCAATCATACTAACAAACACGACTAAAGCATTTCGAAGGAAGTATTTCCAAACGCATTTTTGATTCAGTAATATTCACTTTCTTTTCTTTTTTCTTTTCTTTTTACTCCAAAGATCTTGTTATAATTTGCTCCCCATGTAGGGAAGAAAGATTAAGAAGAATTCAGAAGGATTAAGAAGAAGAAGAAGAAGAAGAAGAAGAAGAAAGAAGAAGAAGAAGAAGAAGAAGAAGAAGAAGAAGAAGAAAAAAGAAGAAGAAGAAGAACAACAACAACAACAACAACAAGAACAACAACAACAACAAGAACAAGAACAACAAGAACAAGAAGAACAAGAAGAAAAACAAAGTGCTACAATCAGTTGTATACCAAAGTATCAAACAGCTATTTTTAAAACTCACCAACTTTCATTTTTCAAACTCAGGGAGTATGTAAAAAAATTAATATTAGTCTATCAAACACATCATACTCCAGAACAACAAAGAAATAATTATCACCGAACTATTTTACATCTTTCAATCAAACAAACAAAGAAGAAAGAAAAAAATCCCAGCACAAAAATTACACAAAATAAAGAAAACTCCTAGATAAAAATAAAAACAAAAAAAAAGCAGTCACAAAAAAAATTAATACCGTTTCCCCTTAAAAAGAAAAAAAAAACCGACAACCACCTAACAACATTTTGACTTGACGTTCCCTTTAAATGTCCCAGTGACCTAAACCGTGGTTCATTTTCCCTCCAGGCTCCAGTCTACTGCCAGACGACTTGGAAGGTGTAATCCACGCTGACGTAGGGCTCAGAGCAGCAGGCGTAGGTCTTCACTTTGCGCGTGGCTGCAGAGGAGGCCAGAGTCCAGCGGCCTGAGGGGGTGTAAGACGTTGTGTCCGGCATGGGAGAGGACAACTGCACGTCCACCTCCTCACCAGAGTATATCCAGGAACCCAATCTGACAACAGACAGAGCAAGGAAGGAACCCATTCTGACAACAGACAGAGCTAGCAAGGAAGGAACCCATTCTGAGAACAGACAGAGCTAGCAAGGAACCCATTCTGACAACAGACAGAGCTAGCAAGGAACCCATTCTGACAACAGACAGAGCTAGCAAGGAAGGAACCCATTCTGACAACAGACAGAGCTAGCAAGGAACCCATTCTGACAACAGACAGAGCTAGCAAGGAACCCATTCTGACAACAGACAGAGCTAGCAAGGAAGGAACCCATTCTGACAACAGACAGAGCTAGCAAGGAACCCATTCTGACAACAGACAGAGCTAGCAAGGAACCCATTCTGACAACAGACAGAGCAAGGAACCCATTCTGACAACAGACAGAGCAAGGAACCCATTCTGACAACAGACAGAGCAAGGAACCCATTCTGACAACAGACAGAGCAAGGAACCCATTCTGACAACAGACAGAGCAAGGAACCCATTCTGACAACAGAGCAAGGAACCCATTCTGACAACAGACAGAGCAAGGAACCCATTCGGACAACAGACAGAGCAAGGAACCTATTCTGAGAACAGACAGAGCTAGCAAGGAAACCATTCTGAGAACAGACAGAGCAAAGCGGAGTGTGCCCAGGAACCCATTATGAGAACAGAGCAAAGCAAAGTGTAAACAGGAACCCATTCTTGAGAAGAGATCACAATATAAACAGGAACCCATTCTGAGAACAAAGCAAAGTGAAAACAGGAACCCATTCTTGCAAAAGACAGCAAAGCAAAGTGTACCCAGGGACCCATTCTGAGAACAGAGCAAAGTGTACCCAGGGACCCATTCTGAGAACAGAGCAAAGTGTACTCAGGAACCCATTCTGAGAACAGACAGAGCAAAGCGGAGTGTACCCAGGAACCCATTCTGAGAACAGAGCAAAATGTACCCAGAAACCCAATCTGAGAATAGAAGATTTCATTCACAGGACTGGAAGACAAATGAAAATGACTGGGTACGTAGATGATGGGAGTGGGGAGGGGGGAGATAGCTAAGTGGTCAGAGAGCTTGACTTTCCCCAAGTCAGAATTAATTTAGCATCATCGAGCGTGGTTACCAGTTGGATGGGTGACCGTTTGCACCTTGGCTTCAGTACATTTCCCCAGTTAACCCAGCTGTAAATGGGTACCTGCCCTCTATAAGGTCAGGGAAGGTAAAGCAGGGAGGGGGAGATGGGAGACTCCCTCAATATACTGCCGGCCTCTAGAGAAGCTGAGGTCTCTGATGCCTCACTCCCCTACGACCACATAGGTTATGGGACACCTTTACTTTTACTTTATCTTGCATAGATTATGAGGATGAGAATGATGGTGATGATGATGATGATAATGATGATGATGACGGCGGTGGTGATGGTGGTGGTGATAGTAATTAAAAATTGTTATGATCAGGCTATAATTATGTTGTTGTTGAAGTAGTCGTCGTCGTCATCATCCTTATTGTTATCATCATCATCGTCCTTGTCGTCATTATCATTGTTGTTATTACTGTTATTGTAACTATCATCATCATCATCATCATCATCATCATCATCATCATCATCATCATCATCATCATCATCATCAGTAGTAGTAGTAGTAGTAGTAGTAGTAGTAGTAGTAGTAGTAGTAGTAGTAGTAGTAGTAGTAGTAGTAGTAGTAGTATCATCATCATCATCATCATCATCATATCATCATCATCATCATCATCATCATCATCATCATCATCATGTTAATTATCCCTATCATTTTAATTGTTTCCGGTTGTTACACTTGTTGCTACTGCTAGAGCTGTTACGGTTGCTGACGTTGCTGCTATAGTTGCTGCTGATGTTTGTTGCTCTTATTGCCGCTATAGTTGCTGTTAATGTTTGTTGCTCTTATTGCCGCTATAGCTGCTGTTAATGTTTGTTGTTGTCATTGCTGTTTTAGTTGCTGTTACTGTTTGCTGTCATTGCTGCTATAGTTGCTGTTACTC
Organism: Stramonita haemastoma; assembly: GCA_030674155.1. Classification (NCBI taxonomy): domain Eukaryota; kingdom Metazoa; phylum Mollusca; class Gastropoda; order Neogastropoda; family Muricidae; genus Stramonita; species Stramonita haemastoma. The sequence goes on from CM060337.1 coordinate 21,538,472, forward strand.
TTTGCTGTTATTGCTGTTACAGTTGCTGTTACTGTTTGCTGTCATTGCTGCTATAGCTGCTGTGAATGTTTGTTGTTGTCATTGCTGTTTTAGTTGCTGTTACTGTTTGCTGTCATTGCTGCTATAGTTGCTGTTACTGTTTGCTGTTATTGCTGTTACAGTTGCTGTTACTTTTTGCTGTTATTGCTGTTTTAGTTGCTGTTACTGTTTGCTGTCATTGCTGCTATAGTTGCTGTTACTGTTTGCTGTCATTGCTGCTATAGTCGCTGTTACTGTTTGCTGTTATTGCTGCTATAGTCGCTGTTACTGTTTGCTGTCATTGCTGCTATAGTTGCTGTTACTGTTTGCTGTTATTGCTGCTATAGTTGCTGTTACTGTTTGCTGTTATTGCTGCTATAGTTGCTGTTGACATTGCTGTTGGTGTTATTGCTGCTATAGTTGTTGTTGACATTGCTGTTGGTGTTATTGCTGCTATAGTTGTTGTTGACGTTTGCTGTTATTTTCTGCTATAGCTGCTCTTGATGTTACTGTTGCTGTCATTGCTGTTGATGTTTGCTGTTATTGCTGTTATAGTTGCTGTTACTGTTTGCTGTCATTGCTGCTATAGTTGCTGTTGACATTGCTGTTAGTGTTATTATTGCTGCTACATTTGCTTTTTGCTACTGTTGCTGTCGTCCTTACTGCTCTAACTGCTGTTGATATTTGCTGTCATTACTGCAATATTTGCTGTTACTGTTGCTATCATTACTGCATTAGCTGCTTTTATTACTGGTGTTTGTTGTCAGTGTTGCTTACTGCTAGCTCTCTTATCCTTGAAGACGGGATAACCTAGTGGTCAGAAGATTGCGCTCGCAATTTGACGACCCCCGAGTTCGATTCCCGGTCGAGGGGATTTTCCCCTTGGAGTTAACATCAAGTGTTGACTCCACTCTCCCCCAAAAGTCTTTCGGATGAGACTTAAAACCGAGGCCCACGTGTACTACTACGACAGCACGCAGACCATCTTTCCACACACGTATGTTAAATCCTGTTCCGCTTTTCGTAAGAGTAGGCCATTGTGTGCGGCGGGTGGCAACAGAGGACAAGATTTACTAAAAACTGCATATATATGGAGGACTGGATGAAAAAAAAAGCACATGAATAATGCTTATTCCATTATCCTCGATATATATATATATATATATATATATATATATATATATATATATTATATATATATATATATATATATATATATATCAAATCCTTGCTGGGAGTACCGTGCGGTGCAGTTCATAGCGGAGTGAAAGTAGCCGGGGGTCTGGTCGCAGAAGCTGCCTATGATCACACTGGGCACGTACATCATGTTGCCGTTCTCGTAGACGATCACCAGATGCTTCTGGGTCACCACCTTCATGCCATCAACATCCCTGCGACACACAGACACAGACATAGACATAGACACAGACACACACACAGACAGACACACACACACACAGAGGCACACACACACACACACACACAGATACAGATTCAAACATACACCCCCCCCCACACAGACACACACAGATGTACACACACACACATACACACACAGAGAGATACAAATTCAAACGTACACCCACACACACAGATACAGATTCAAACACACACACACACACACACACACACACACACACACACACACACACACACACACACACACACACACACACAAACACACACACGTACGCACACACACACGCACACATGTACACACACGTACGCACACGCACACACACACACGCGCGCACACACGCACACACACACACGTACACATACACAGAGATACAGATTCAAACATTCACACAGACACACAGAGAAACACACAGATACACACACACAGATACACACACACAGATACAGATTCAAATATTCACACAGACACACACACACACACACACACACACACACACACACACACACACACACACACACACACAGATTCAAACATACACACACACACACGTACGCACACACACACATACACACACAGTTACAGATTCAAACATTCACACAGACACACAGAGACACACACATATACACACACACAGATGCAGATTCAAATATTCACACACACACACACACACACACACACACACACACACACACACACACACACACACACACACACACACACACACACACACACACACACACAAACACACACACACACACACACAGATACAGATTCAAACATTCACAGAGACACACACAGACACATACACACACACACGCACGCACGCACGCACGCACGCACGCACGACACACACACACACACACACACACACACACACACACACACACACACACACACACACACACACACACACACATATCCCACTTCGGCGTAGGATAGAATGATTATTGTTATCTCTTCAAATCTTTCTGGATAAAAAGCCGGAAATGAGACCAAGAAGGCAGAAAATAGACAAGAAGAAGATGAAAGGAAGAAACAGAACAAGGCAATGCGAATGGGAATAGTTTTTTTTTTCATAATAGGCCATATCCCCTCATGGAGGGGGTGATGTGAACGGAACAAGGCAGAAACCAAGAGAGGGATAGAAAAGAGGAAATTCCTACCACAGACTTTTCAGAAGATGGGGATGGTGTTTATACTGATAGGCTACCGGTATCCCCACGGTGAACGAACCCGTTCGAGGCCGAAATCTTTCCTCGCGCACTGTAGATTTTGTTCGTTAGTGGGGTTCTGGATGTTACCCTTTGGGGTGAGTCAAGTCAAGTCAAGTCAAGTCAAGTCAAAATGATCTTTATTGAGGGTAAAAGATTAAGTTTCCTCAACTTTATTTCATCCTGCCCTCACAAAAAAAAAAAATCAAGAACATTGACTTCTAAAACAACCAAAGACAAATATCAACCTCTGTTGAAAAAAAACAACTAAAATAAATGAGGATTTTCTTCCAAACAGAATCTCACAAGATAAAACAAACCCAAGACAGTACAACATAAGCTCAAGTCATGCAGACAAATAATAGGAATACAAATTAAATAACATGGGTATGAATAATAACAAAAGCAGCCAAATTTAAGGTAGCTTCGAACATAAATGTGGACTTACAATCTGTCCATCAGATGTGTCTTCAAAGGTTTCTACACCAGTACTACCAGTAGAGTCTGTCTTCACCAGTACTACCAGTAGAGTCTGTCTTCACCAGTACTACCAGTAGAGTCTGTATTCACCAGTACTACCAGTAGAGTCTGTATTCACCAGTACTACCAGTGCAGTCTGTATTCACCAGTACTACCAGTGCAGTCTGTATTCACCAGAACTACCTGTGCAGTCTGTACTCACCAGTACTACCAGTGCAGTCTGTATTCACCAGTACTACCAGTGCAGTCTGTATTCACCAGTACTACCAGTGCAGTCTGTCTACACCAGTAGAGTCTGTCTTCACCAGTAGAGGCTGTCTACACCAGTATTACCAGTGCAGTCTGTATTCACCAGAACTACCTGTGCAGTCTGTATTCACCAGTACTACCAGTGCAGTCTGTATTCACCAGTACTACCAGTGCAGTCTGTATTCACCAGTACTACCAGTGCAGTCTGTATTCACCAGTACTACCAGTGCAGTCTGTCTTCACCAGTACTACTACTGCAGTCTGTATTCACCAGTACTACGAGTAGAGTCTGTCTTCACCAGTACTACCAGTGCAGTCTGTATTCACCAGTACTACCAGTGCAGTCTGTATTCACCAGTAGAGTCTGTATTCACCAGTACTACCAGTGCAG
>CM060337.1:21547240-21549740 GCA_030674155.1 Stramonita haemastoma
GTAAATTAGCTACAGAAATAAGATTTTTTTAAAAACTAATCAATGAAAGCAAAATCATGAAAACCAGATGATGGCAGTAATTATTGAACAATTCATTGATAACTACAACTGAAGAAAGGACAAGACCAAGTGGTCATTTCGTATGTGGTTAGTATGTGATGTTAGGAAAACTAGTTACTTATTCATACCACCACTGACCCATTAGAAAGTACAGGCAGCATTCTAGTGGTGCCGTATCATGCATTCTGTTCTTGGTGCTGTGAAAATGAGACTGAATGTTTTCATGAACCAGTTACGTAACAATCGATTTGTGACTATGTTAAGTAAACAAACCTGTTTCTCCTGACTCAAACCCAAGCGTGTGCGTGTGTGTCTGCCAGCATGCATGCTCGCGCGTGCGTGTGTATGTAGGCGAATGGATGAATATTTGATATGTGTAGGGCCTACATCTGCATAAAATTAAAGTCATATCTTACCCGAGTACAGCAGAACAGACAGAAGAACGAACAGAACAGGATTCATTGTGAAAAGCTGCTTCTTTTCCTCGTCTGTCGGCAAAACGAAAACCTGTATTAACCAATTAAAAAAAATTAATTTATAAATCTTCAGACTGTTACCCAATATCATAATATTGTGAAAACGTCTTGAAATAAAAGCTCACACACCATTCAGAAAACACTTGAATAACAAAAAGAAAACAGAGAGAGAGAGAGAGAGAGAGAGAGAGAGAGAGAGAGAGAGAGAGAGAGAGAGAGAGAGAGGAGAGAGAGAGAGAGAGAGGATTAAATTTCTATCGTAAACATAAAATTCATTACACATATTATAGATTATTAAACTGTTAAACCAATAACATCAATATCAAATGAGATGGCACTCAATCCATTCCTTCACCATTCACAACATAAATAAAGTACTACCCGAGAAAACATCAAATCAAACAGGATGGGTGACCGTTTGCGCCTTGGCTACAATAGTACAGTTCCCCAAGTTCCCCCAGCTGTAAATGGGTACCTGCCCTCTTTAGGGTCAGGGAAGTTAAAGCAGCTAGGGAGAAGAGATGGGCGCCGCCCTCAACATGCTGACCCTGGAGAAGCTGAGGTCTCTGACGCCTCGCTCCCCTACGACCACACAGGTTATGGGACACCTTTACCATCCCTCATTCCATCAGTTCCCCTACAAATCCTCCAGATTCTTCTTCGTCGAACGCTTAGACAGTAGCTTTTTTTTTGTTTGTTTGTCATTCATAATTATGAGCGAAAATATGTTGCGTTGCCGTTAAGCGCCTGACAAGACAGGCCCAGGGTATCTGATATTGGAGTGGGAGAGAATCGTTATTTTTAAGTCTTTCTGGATTTTTTTTTTCAAAAAGGCCGGAGAATGGATCAAGAAGGCAGAAAATAGACAAGAAAGTAGGTGGTAGGAAGAAAAGGAACAAAACAGAAACAAAGAGAGGGATAGAAAAGAGGTAATCCCTAGCACAGAATTTCCAGAGGGTGGGGTGATGTTTAATCAAACCTGAAAGGGCCCCGTCACCCCTATCGGAAAGTCTTCCAGACGAGACTAAACACTGAAGTGTTGTGTATGAATGGACGCACAACACCCTGTGCGCGTCTTGTCTGTTAACAACAACATAATCATAGCCCTCTTCCGTAGAAGAATGCACCAGCTATGGCTGGCTTGAGGTAGGTAAAGATGACATGAACACGCCCTAGCATGCATCATGCAGCACGCACGCTAGCAAAAGTCTAAAAATCAATAGGAACTGTGAGCCCTGGGCCAGTATAACTAAATAGGATATGTCTCTACGTGAGAGGCCAAGGTTAAAACAGGTAGACAGGCATGACTTTAAAAAAAATAAACCGGATAGACAGACAAACAAACAGAGAGACAAAGAAATACAAACAAAAAATTAATGGAAGCAGTTTTACCTGAGTTTCTTTGGTTCCTCGCCCGTCAACTCAAGAGTAAACTACAGAACACACAATAAAACTTCAGCCAAGTATGGCATCTTTTATATACAACGAGTTTTCTGCGCATCACAAAGCGCTCTCACCCCACCTTTCCCCTCTTGTGTCCTCCCCCCACCCTTCCCCCCACTCAAACTCTACTCCTCCCCACCCCCCACCCTCACTCCCCTTCCAGTCGTATTTGAATCTAACAACACTACAGAAGAGGGAGTCACAACCCATGCCTCAGGAAGCCTTTTAAACAACAACAAAAAAACCAGATAAAAGAAAAGGAAAAAAATGGGGGGAGATGGAAGGGGGTGACGGGATGAAGGCGAACGTAGACGGTTACATACAGACCCGAATATATCAAATAACTGTCCGTTTGCACAAAAAAGGGGAAAGGGGGGGAAAAAAACAAGAAAAGGGGGGATGGAGAGAGAGAGAGAGGAGAGAGAGAGAGAGAGAGAGAGAGAGAGAGAGAGAGGAGAGAGAGAGAGAGGAGAGAGAGAGAGAGAGAGAGAGAGAGAGAGAGAGAGACAGAAGAGAGACAG
>CM060337.1:21569740-21617240 GCA_030674155.1 Stramonita haemastoma
ACACAGACACATAAACATATTGATATAATATATGATCTCCACAAATATTTGGAGCTACAAACCTGGTGCATGTGACTAGGTTTTTTTTTTTGTTTTGGTTCCAGGTTTCAAAAGACTGGGACTTTTCCTTGATCTGGTTTTGGGGGATCAGTTTAGGGTTTTTTTTTAAAAAACTTTTTTCTTTCTGCATTGGATTTTTGTAGACTTTTCATGTACAAAAAAAGCAAAAAGACCAATATATATATATATATATATATATATATATATATATATATATATATATATATATATATATATATATATATATATATATATATATATGTATATATTGTATGTTATTTGTTTTTGTGTGGGCCAATTAAACAGAGTTTATATGGTGCTTGTTATTCCCGTATGATTTTATATGACTTGTTGTGGTCAAGGTGCAGAACAATGGATGCTTTTGGTTTGTCACAAACTATCAGTCTGAGTGCTTTGCGAAGGTACTGTAAATGTGAAGTATTTAAGATATGTGTGTGTGTGTGTGTGTATATAATTATATATATATATATTATATATATATATATATATATATATATATATTATATATATTATATATATATATATATATATATATATATATATATATAGTATATATATATATAACTCCGGAAACAATTTATCATGTATCCTTGGAAATCCTCATTGTTGTACAGTCATTATACTTTTTGCAATTCATATGTTTGGTGAGGTTTTAGGATTCAGATGTTTGGACAGTTCTGAAATGCATATGTTTGGTAAGATTTGGAATATCAGATGTTTTTGTAAGGTTTGGAATTGCAGATTCATTGGTCAGGTTTGAAACACAAATGTTTGGCAAGGTTTTCAACTGTAGATCTTAGGTCAGGTTTTGAAATGCAGATGTTTAGTAAGGTTTTGAAACACAATGTTTAGTCTTAAATTTGTACATATTTCCACTCAGCATCCTGTCTCTCCTTGTAAAATGAACATTTCACGAGCTAGACTAATACTGAGTCTTTTTTTTTCAAAAGTTAAGATTTAGGATCTGGTAATATATTGGGGGCATGAATTTTTTTTCAGAAGATAATTATGAACTAGTGTAAAAAAAAGGTAACACATTTAATCAGTCTATCATAAACTTTTCTTTAAAAAGGTTTTTTTTTCCCTTTGTGTAAAATGGCTCTTGTTTTCATTGACTGCAGAATCTGAGCAGATCACTTTTGCTGGAGGAAGACATAATTAGAAAGTTAGGATGTCAACTGTTGATGTTGGTAATATATATTTCAAGTGATACACATCCTTACCAGCCTCACAAAAATAATAGATTCCTTTTTAAAACTAAATTCATGTTCATGAACTCTTGCAATGCAGTTTGTAATACAGATTGCTTTTCTGTGGGTTTTTTGTTTTGTTTTGTTTTGTTTTTTTAATCAGAGAATGCCATAAAAGTTCATCCTGTGTCATGTGATAAGTAGTGATCTGTGAATGGTGCATGAATTTTGACAATGATATTTAAAAAAACCAAAAAAAAAAACATGACAGCTAGTCAATATGTCATACTTTTGGATAGTTGAATAGCATCAGTCTATGCAGGTGACTCTAGCGTAGCAGAGTAGACAGGAAAACAGAGATGCTTAACTTGAGGGTCTTCAGACTGCTGAGACACTGCATCTATTTCTATCTTTGCTCTTTCTTGTGTTTCCTACTATAACTGTTCAATTTTTTGTCAGATCATTCCCTTGATTGTTGATAGCTGGTTATCAGTGGATATCTTTGGGAAGTATGCTCCACAGGTATTGAAAATTCAAAATGTGCTATATATTATTTATTTATTTATTTTATTTATTTATTTATTTATATTTATTCATTTATTTATTATTATTATATTTATTTATTTATTTATATTCTTTTATTTCAAGGATAATGAAATAAGCACTCTGTGCATTTTTACATCCAGTCCCCATGTTGCATCCAATTTTGAAAATTTTGTCATCCATTCCTGCCGACACACAATGGTCTACACTACAAAAGGTTTTATGTGAACAGGTTTTTATCGTGTGCACAAGATGTTTTGCATGCATTCACACACAGGACCTCGATATATAGTCTCATCCAAAGGACTTTTAGGGGGAATGGAGTCGGCACTGATGTTAATTCCAATTTGTGTGTGTGTGTGTGTGTGGACATATTGATGTAATACTTATAAAGTTTGGTTTATAATTGCCAATATTATAACATTATAATATTGCTGCATGGTAATTGCAAAAAAATATCACCGGATATCTGTCCCATCACTGCTGTTGGTGGCAGGAGCTCCACACAGTGCCACCAAGGTTTGCAGACTTTCTCCCATTCCTGCTAAGTTTGTGGTCAGAACATTGCGCTCACAATTTGACGACCCCGGTTTGATTCCCATTCGACAGGATTTTTCCCCTGGAGTTAACTTCAGTGCAGACTCTACTCTCCTAAAAGTCCTGTGGATGAGACTATAAATCGAGGCTCCATGTGCGAATGATGCAGAACATCTTGTGCACTCGTTAAATCCTGTTCCGTTTTTTGTAAGAGTAGGCCATTGTGTGCCGGCGCGAACAGATGACAAGATTTACAAAACTGCATACACACAGGTACTGGATGTAAAAAAGCACATGAGTGCTTATTCCGTTATCCTCAATATAAAAGAATAAGCAAATAAATAAATAAATATCTTGTAGCCCTCCCGGACTGCTGACGCTAAAAACAAACATGAAATTTTTTTTTTTTAAAAACTTTTGGGAAGTTAAAATAACTAATACTTCACAAACGCTGAATGATCACTGTGTTATCCTATTCAAGATCACAGAGATACAAGATAAAAAAAATATATAAAATGGATGGAGGCGGGGTGGAGAGGTAAAGGGAAAATCTGCTGACTTAACTTGCTGATTTTTTTTGTGATCACTTCTAGACTTCAAAAAGAAAGAAAAAAAAAGCAGAGAAAAAAAAATGTCCTTGTGCCTTGAGTTGATTCTGTGACAGATATTTAAAAAGTATCTTCACAGAAAAAAAAAAAGTTTACAGTAGTGTTTTTTTCATGATGAATTGTGTTTGTGTATGAATGCCGTAATGAATATTTTTGGTGTGCTATGCAAAATTGCCTTTTTTTTTTCTTTTTTTTTTAGCTGAAAAAAAAATATACAAATAATTCTGTATTTGTTTAGTGAGCTATTGTTTATAACAGTCATTTTGTCTTTTGACTATTTGGCATTTTATTTTTTAAATGTTATTGGGGGGTATTTGTTTTGTTTCTGTAATGTTTTTGTGAGTGAGGTTTTTTGTTTGTTTATATTAAGCTTTACTGACGTGTGTGTGTCTGTGTCTGTATGTGTGGGGGAGGGGGGATGCATGCATGCTTGAGCATACATCTGTGTCATGCATGCGCACATGCATGTCAAGTCGAGTCAAGTCAAGTCAAGTCAAAATGATCTTTATTGATGTGTGCTTTTGTGTACCTAAGAATTGTTCTTTGCTTGTAAGATAGACCATAAAATTCTTATTTGACATAAACAAAAAAGCAAAGGCATTAACATGTGGCAATCACGAAAGGAGACATTTTTCAAATCATCTGCAATATAGTTTCAGAAATATATATACATATGGAATCAACAACAATCAGTTTCTGTATGTATCTGTTAGGATTTTTTTTAATCAAAAATTTTATGAGGTAATAATTATAGTGTTCACAACTGCAGCTCACGTCATGTGTGTCGAGAATCAGCTTTGACAGTTTTATTTATGGTATTTTTGTATTTCTAGTCATTGCATAATTATCTTGTTTTAACTAAACCAGTGTCAGACAAAGGGCAATAATCACACTACAATCCTTTACTGAATCTAAGCCATAGCGCTGTGGTCACAACATCGTATTTGTGATTTCTTGTTGTTTTTGGTGGGTGTTTTATTCTGTTTATTTTACAAGTTTTTGTCCACACACACGCATGCACGCACGCACACACACACACACACACACACACACACACACACACACACACCACACACACACACACACACACACAACACACACACACACTGTGTGTATATATATATATATATATATATATATATATATATATAATATATATATATATATAATATATATATATATATTGTGTGTGTGTGTGTGTGTGTGTGTGTGTATGTTGTGTGTGTGTGTGTGTGTGTGTGTGTGTGTGTGTGTGTGATTTCTTTCTCAGATTATCTGGGTAATCAGTAAACTTGACATTATTGTTGTTGCTGTTTTTGATTGTTATCTTGCTTAACCATTTTCGGGTTGCTCTGTGAGATCATGTATGCAATTATGTATTTGTTTGTTAGAGATTGGCCATATGATTTTTTTTTTGGTTGATTGTCTTTGTGTAATCAGTAAGCATAACATTATTTTTGCTGTTGTTGTTGAATGTTCCCCAGCCTTACCTTTTGGTGGGTTAGTCTGTGAGACTATGAGCACAGTCTGGATAATAATAAAAAAAAAAAAAAAAAAAGCTGCAAGTTTGGCTGTTTTTAGCTGTCTTGCCATACAGGCAGCTGACTCCAATTTGTGTTGGTTTTTTTTTTCTTCTCCTTTGATGAAAATTTGAATGCAAGTGATCAAGACATTGGGCTGCTTGAAGTCCAAGTATAACGTTCCTTTCACTCATATTTTAGCTTGTACAGGTATGTAAAAAAAAAAAATATGGATAATTTTTCTTCTTCGTTAATGAGATGCATTGAGGTTCAGTCACATATATGTGTCACAAACACACAAAACCCTATGAGATCTCTTCTGATTGGCTACTTTTGAAAGTCAAATAGACCAACATATCCATTATTTGCTTATGATGTTATCATAGTTTATCTTGATATTAAAAAACCTCAAATCTCACATTCCTATTTGAAAGCATAACATCCTGTCAATTTAGGTCTTTTCATATCATTTACTATTATAATTGATAAAGCATTTGGCCAAAACTTCAGATGTCTGTATGAATTATCTACTTTATTTTCTGGAAAATACAAAGAGTCACAGTCACATTTACTGAAGTTTGAACTAGCTTCTCACATACAAAGATGTTTTTGTAGGTGATTTGGAATGTGATATGTTTGACAAGGAATGTCTCTGCATCATGGTCACTTGGAAGTCAGCATACTGAATCTTCTTTTCGAAATCATTATTTGTTCTTGAAAAAGGGGGTAATCATGTCAGTTGTACAATCCTGTCAAATAAATCGTTTAACCAAGTCATGCATTACGCAAAATTGAGTATCGAAAGATTAATCTTTATATCCTTCATGATGTTTTGTAAAATTCTGATCATGTCAGGGGTGGTGCTTTGATGTTTTTTGTAGCTGTTGGCTTATGTCTTGTTGCCATGATGTGATCTGTGTTAACATTACACTAATAAAGGCATTGGTGAAGAACTGGAACCATCTTCGAGTTTGCTTTTAAAAGGGTGAGGAGAGCATGAGAAAAAGAAAAAGCTGTCTGACTCCAAATTGAATGAAGGAAAAACTACAGTGTCTTTTCATTGTCACTAACTGATATCAATAGAGGCTACAAGATTTTGATGTCATTTCTGTGTGCTTTTATTAAGAATATAGTGAAAATTCAATGATGGAATCTTATGTTGAGGTATTTCTGGCATTCAGTATCACTGATTGTGACTTGGGTAAGGTTTCTCCCCCAGGACATAAAGAGTTCTTTCCCAGGAAAGAGGAGATTGCTGCTTGCCTGTATCTTTCTCTGCAGTTAACTACTAGTCAGCATAACCATGAGCGAGACAGTGTCTTTTTCTTTCCGTTCTGTCTGTCTGTAATCACCCCCTCCCCCCTCCCCACGCCATGGAGGACTTTAAGTGTGCCAGTTTGATCATGAGCAGTTACTGAGCTGTGTAGTTTGTCAAGACTCATGCATGCATGCACGCATGTATGCACGCACGCACACACACACACACACACGTACATGTAAGTACACATGCATGCATACATGCATGCACACACACACTCATGCACAAACTCATGCACACACAAATCCTGTTCTGCTTTTCGAAAGAGTAGGCCATTTTGTGCCGGTGGGAACAGATACCAAATTTATATTTAAAAAAAACGCACACACACACACACATGTAAGCACACACGCATGGATACATGCATGCACACACACACTCATGCACAAACTCATGCACACAAATCCTGTTCTGCTTTTTGAAAGAGTAGGCCATTTTGTGCTAGTGGGAACAGATACCAAATTAAAAAACAAAACAACTGTAAACACATGGGGACTGGATGTAAAAATGCACATGAGTGCTTATTCCATTATCCTCGATATAAATAAATAGATAAATAGATAATACACACACACACACACACACACACACACACACACACACACACACACACACATATATATATATATATATATATATATATATATATATATATATATATATATATATATATATATATATATATATATATATATCCAACATACCCACTCTCAAAATTGAAAACAAAACACTGCTGGTTCTTGTTGGCTACATGTGAATTAGGCAACTAAAGTGCTTTTTGCTGCACCAAACATGATTAATGTCGTGTACTTCTCAAACACATCTCACTTTAGTTATCCTCTCCCTTTATGTGTGTGTGTGTGTGTGTGTGTGTGTGTGTGTGTGTGTGTGTGTGTGTGCAAGCATGTGTATGTGTGTGTGTGCGCATGCATGCGTGCGTGCATGTGTGTGTGTTTTATTATTTATTTATGTATTCTTTATATATTGAGGATAAAGAAATAAGCACTCATGTGCTTTTTTACATCCAGTCCCCATGTGTATGCAGTTTTGTAAATGTGTGTGTGTGTGTGTGTTTGTGGCCATGTGGGTGTCTGTGTGTCTTTGTGTGTATGTACGCATGTATGCATGCACTCACATGTGTGTGTGTGTGTGTGTGTGTGTGTGAGAGAGAGAGAGAGAGAGAGAGAGAGAGAGAGAGAGAGAGAGAGAGAGAGAGAGAGAGAGAGGCAAGGCAAGGCAAGGCAAGGCAAGGCAAAATTCTTTTATTCGAGGATAATAGATAAGCACTAGTGTGCTTTTTTACATCCAGTCCCTGCCCTTTTCAGGATAACATTAAGATAGAAAAAAATAAAAATAATAGCCACAACTACACAACAACAATTATAATGATCCAAATACCAAAAGAGAGAGAGAGAGAGAGAGAGAGAGAGAGAGAGAGAGAGAGAGAGAGAGAGAGAGAGAGAGAGAGAGAGAGAGAGAGAGAGAGAGAATTTCACACACACACACACCACACACACACACACACACACACACACACACACACACACACACACACACACACACTACCTTTCAGATGAGACAACAAACGGAGGTCCCTAGTGTTCTTTATCCCCCCCTCCCCCCCCCCCTCTTTAGTACCTTATTTTAGGGGTGGAATGTGAGTTAGGGCCTATTCACTTTTATTGTTCTATCAATTTACTCTTTTCTGATTTCTTTCTCAGCTTCCTTTTTTTTACATTTTAATACCCTTGCTTTTTTTCCTTGATTTTTTTTCTCCTGTATTTTTCAAACATTTTAATAATCTTTTTATTTCCTTGAACATAATTCTAATTTCAGTCACCTATGCCGGCAGCCCATAGGCTGGAGGGCGCCATCTTTGCCTGCTAGGTAGACTAGAGCCTATGGGCAAATGTATGCCCATACCGGTACATCTGTGCCGACTTCCATGCTACTTTTGCCTTCACTAGCTTTGCGAACAGCATATTAAAGGATGGATAGTCACGGTCAGTCTGCAGGTGAGCGCATTCCTACAATATGACTCTTAACACACACACACGCCCGCGCACGCACACACGCACACCCTGCAAAAGACAAAAGGCGCACGTGGTGCATACGTACTGTAGCGGTGCAAACATGCTAGTTGAAGCCTTGTAAACACATGCACAACACGGTACTTACGGTGATGTTACTACCGTCAGTTCAACATGTGGCCATTGCATAAGTAAGTATTTATCGGGTGTATAAATAGTTAATGGCATGACACACAGAAATGCAAAACTTTGTAGCCTAAAGCCAAGGTGTGAAATGCGTCACACTCGGTCACCCCACAGATGGGATGGATAATTCTTGCCCGGCCTTGGTTTTACTCATGCTGACCATTCTGGAATGTAGTCTTGCCAGTTCAAGCAAGTCCTGTTTAATTACGGCCTGTGGATTACTGATAAAATCTCTGATCATTATTTTTGATGGACAAATTAGGCTAGGCCTAGCGCTGAAATGGGAAGGGTAGGGAAAGGGAGGGGTTGGCAATCTTAGCTAGGCCTAACAGGGCCCTTTCTTCTTCCTACGTGTACGGTCACAGATGGAGCAGCAGTTTTGAGAGACTTGAATCGGATGTTATGTATGAATACTATTAAGGTAAAAAAAAAACTCATAAAGGTAAGCATAAAGGTGAACATAAAAAAACGACTGTGGAAAAGATGGGGAAAAGGTGTTTTACGTCCTCATGGCAATAATTATAGCCTTTAGGGACCAGCTGGTGTGGGTGCAAGCACCCACGTAGAAGTCAGTTTTGTTGTTCCTCTCAGGGGTTCTTATCAGCTCATGGTAAAGACGTCAGTGCCTCGAATTCTGTATGACATGGGCCTGTTGCTTTGCGCAAAGCTGTGTTGTAGGCCTAACCGCGGCAAACGTCAGCTCTTGTCGCTGATTGGTCAAAATTGTTCAACCGGATTTTTGACAAAGATATGCCGAGTTACCCCGCCTTAGCACGTGTGAAACAGGTGAGCACGCATTCAGTTCGTTTGCAGCAGAGGGAGAAGCTGCGAAGTAAATAAGTCTTGCTATTCACTTTCTGAAGGCAACTGTCACGCTGACCTCCAAATGTAGGTCTTCCAGTATAAACCACAGGGTAAGATTTTCCATTCAAATTTGTCATTTTACCCCACTTTCAGCTACCATGGGCTTAGCCTATCTCAGCTAGGGCTAACCGGTGCAAATTACAGTAGGAGCTGAGTTTTATTACCCAGTGATATTTTTTTTCTGTTATAATTATGGCTTTAACCCACATGCATTTTCCCGCCTATTGAGCTAAAAAAAAAAAGTAGTGGCACTGGTATTTATAATATTTAACCATATAATTTTTTAAACCACCTTCCAAATTACGTTAGGCCTAATAATCAGTTCCTGCAAAGTTTTGCTGATAGTGATACCACCAAGATTTATAGCAATATTTTAGAAAGCAGTACTCTTCACAATGGTTTTAATTTCAGTCAATTTTAAAAAAATGGCCAGAGGCAAGGAAATGTTATTTCAGTGTAGCCACATGCAAAATCATGCATATATTAGAAAAGACAACCCTGAACATGATTACAAACTCGGAAACCAGAAAGGCGCATTAGTAATAATGCCCAAATTATTTGATATCAGAATGTATGCACAGCATCATTTGTTCAAAATGTTGTTTCATTGTATCATTAGTGTGCTTGTCAGTATATTACAGTGGGATGGAAAGTGATGGCCATCAATCATATAAAAACATTGGTGGTACATTTTTAACCCTATTCCTACCAAGTAAAAAGGGGGAGATTCTGTGCCCAAGCCATTTTGAGTTTAATACTGACTTGAAAAATGGGTGACCCAGTAAAAAACGTAACTAAAAAAAACTACTAGTTGGTTTGTGTTGAAATTGGGAGTCCATGTGGCCGAGTGTGTGTTTATCTTACAACCAAAAATTTTTGAAAACCCAACTCAAAAGTGAAATTTTCTCTGTAATAATTTTAATCAGTACATAAAATCAAAGCGGGTAACGCATTTGAGCACAAGGAGCGGATTGCCCAAGGCATTTTTAGTTACCGACTGCCATAATCTGCCCTAAAATACAAAAACTTACCTCTCCATCTGGTTCTGCAGGATGCCAAAGCATCCTAATGGTGCATAGGCTTGTTATTTAAACATGTTTAAACCAAAATAAGCTTAATGAAAGATTTTTGATAATAAATTTAATCGCATTGCCCCATGTAAGAAAATCAAGCTGTGGTATACATTTAACAAGACCCCCCCCCCTCCCCCTCCTCGTTCCCAAAACTTTTACCTGTTCCACTTGAGATTGATTGTTGTGGATCAACTGTTAACTCTTCAATTTCTTCTCTGATTTGATTTTCATTTTCGTTCAAAGTCTTGCCGTCATAACTTGGTACAAACTCCTCAGAATTTTCTTCTGTAGGATTATCGGTCTAGCTATCGAAGTCCAAAAGAAGTTCGTAGTCGATCAACTTTGGGTATATAGTGTTCGTCAGTTTATTATTTTATCTGGTCCTACAACATTCTATCAACGTTTGTGCACACTAGAGTTAGTTCACTTGACAGTCGTGACCCCTGTAGGACTGTAGGAATAACTCTCAAGAGAGAAGTGCCGAAACGAAAGTACCCATCGCAAACGACTGTCTCGTTAGCGATCTACCATGACGTTATAACAAAAACAAGACTGTCTCATTTGCAGTAGGAAAGGTGTAGTAACTTGTCAGTCATTTTGGTTTATAATTTCATTTTATGTATCGATTCAGTCAGTATGTTCTGTCATGGTTCATTATGAAAGAGTCCAAAACTCACCCTGATTTATTTTTCATTATGTGACAGGAAACCAAGAAGTGACCCTGCAAGCTGGAGAGGGATGGGTGCCACCTTATTCATGCCGACACCACACTGCCTGCATAGTCACTGCACTCCCTCATCACCTGACCTCAACACACTGCAAAATTATGCACTGCCCTTATCACATGATGTCCACAACACACTGCAAAATTGCACTGCCCTTATCACATGATGTCCACAACACACTGCAAATTATGCACTGCCCTTATCACATGATGTCCACAACACACTGCAAAATTATGCACTGCCCTTATCACATGATGTCCACAACACTGCCTGCAAAATCACTGCGCTGCCCTTATCACATGATGTCCACAACACTGCCTGCAAAATCACTGTGCTGCCCTGGTCACCTGATGTCCACAACACTGCCTGCAAAATCACTGCGCTACCCTGGTCACCTGATGTCCACAACACACTGCCTGCAAAATCACCCTACTGTCCTGATGACCTCAACACACTGTCTGCAAAATCCACTACTGCACTGCCCTAATGACCATCACAGCACTGCCTGGAAAATCACTACACTGCCTTGATGTCTCCCAAAAAAGTCAAAAGGTAAAGCCTTTTTTTTCTTAAAGATTATAGTGAAATCAAGATTTTATTTACTAGGGTTATTTTAATGTAACTAGTGATGCAACAATGACAGACAAGACATGGTTGCAGACATGTTTTATTGTTTAGACAATGAATCTAGAAATGGATACTATTGTTTGGTACTCGTAAGCCTGAACGGCTCACACAGGTCCCTCAGAATATTACATGTCAGATTTATTCTGTCAAAATGAAATAGGGACTGCTATTTAAAATCTTGGATATTATATCTGCAGTATGAAGTTGGATGAACAAACTGAAACTTGAGAGTAGATCTGCATTTTATTTTTAACGGATTCTGTTTTAAGTCCTCTAACCCTGTCAGTATCAGCAGAATGTGCAGGAATGGACATGATCAGATCAATGAAGCTGAGGTTGTTAGGACAGGGGCCGCAGCAGGTTTAAAAAAGATGTCTTAACTCACTCGGGACGTCTAGTTCTCTCCCTTGCCTTTCCACACAGACAGCCCATTTGTAATGGTTAGTAAAAAAAAAAAAAAAATAAAAAATACAAAACATATAGAAAGAAAATGAAAATTTTCTGAACTTATGAATAACAGTGCGTAGTACCATCAAAAGATCAAAGCTCTGACTTAAATATTTGAGCTTTGACTAGCATGAAGAAAACACTCTGAATTTTATACTCCATATGGCTACGCCGTATGGGCTACTCTGCAACCATGAGCAAAGAGTTTGGAACACAAAGAATCACCCGACAACGCTCTGTATATGACCTTGGACAGGCTCACAAAGCTGTGTTAAGCTGTACTAGTCATAGTATCATGTGGCCGCCATGTGAAAAATATTCAAACAGCAAATCCACTGTAGGGGACAGCAGTCCAAAACTGTTGTTTTATACCTACTGATCTGCTTTAGCGGACGGCCATCCTCTGAGAGTTAATCTTGAGGCGTTTAAAGGGCAGTTTTGAAAAGTCATATATTCAGAAGAGTAACAACAGAGCTGTAAATGAATATCTTGTTGCATGTACCACAAAGCTACCCCTCCCCCCCCCCCCCCCCCCCCCCCCCCCCCGGCCCAAAATTATAAAAAAAAGAATATATCAGTAAGTTGCAATAAACTAAACTTGTATTATTTAGATTCAAATGTAATACTCAGTTGCCATTCAAAATCGGTCAAGTGAATGGTTTTGCACTCAGAACCATTTTTGTAACACTGAAATATGAAAACTGAGAGGAAATATCTACATTTTTCTACATCAAACTGTACTATTATATTCTTTTTGAATATGTATATCCAAGATCATTTACGTTCATTTTCTTTAATCTGTTCTCTTTTGATGAAAAGATGATGAAATTGAGCATATTTGGAACAAAAAATCAAAATTTAGTTCTAATAACTTTCAAAGGATTGACTGCAAAATTTAACTTGTCATATGTTTAAAATGCTTTTTATCACAACAATTGTTGTCTGTGATATTTCATGAAATCCTCTGTGTAGGGTCACAAGCTACAATCTTGAATCTTAAAACTGAATTTTGAATATTTTTATGATAGTCATAGAGCACTCTCTATTCTGTCTCTCTCGTCTCTCTTTTTCTCTCTATTCTTTCTCTGTCTGTCTGTTGTCTGTCTGTCTGTCTTCTGTCTCTCTCTCTCTCTCTCTCTCTCTCTCTCTCCTCTCTCTCTCTCTCTCTCTCTCTCTCTCTCTCTCTCTCTCTCTCTCTCTCCTCTCTGTGTCTGTCTGTCTGTCTGTCTGTATGTCTCTCTGTCTGTCTCTGTCTGTCTGTCTGTCTCTCTCTCTCTATCTCTCATCTCTCAAGATGCTTACACTGTTTTGCTTGTCCTTTTGTTGTCAGATAAATTCCCAGTGTAAGAAGCAGAATGAGAAGCATATGAAGTGGATACAGGGACCAAAGGAGAAACCATCCAACAGTTCCAGTTCCTTCCTTCAGTCCAGGGTACAACAGAACATGTTCATTAGCACGGCCTCAGCTTAGACCCTTGGAACATCCCCTTTCTCGTACTCTCATTAGACCCACTTCACAGAGCCCTTGTAGAAACAATCTCCTTTCTTCCTGTGATCTGCTATATGAGGAACCAGCTGTCACCAGAGCCCTTGTAGAAACAATCTCCTCTGTTTCCTGTGATCTTCTCATGTGAGGAACCAGCTGTCACCAGAGCCCTTGTAGAAACAGTCTCCTTCCTTCCTCTGATCTGCTCATGTGAGGAACCAACTGTCACCAGAGCCCTTGTAGAAACAGTCTCCTTCCTTCCTCTGATCTGCTCATGTGAGGAACCAACTGTCATCAGAGCCCCTGTAGAAACAATCTCCTGTCTTCCTGTGATCATCTCATGTGAGGAACCAGCTGTCATCTTCAACAAATGCCCATTGATCCTAGCGACAGTTAACAACAAGGACTCCAGGTGGTTGCCACTGTTAGGGTACCAGACCTCCAAACCGTATGTATTGATCCACATGTGGCGTCATTGCTCTGTTAGGCTCCTGGGTAGAGGGTATGGAATGGAACCAAAGGAAACGCTGCAGCAAAGCCCTGAAAGGCTTTAGTGCTCGAGATCGGGAGCACAGACCAGCACGTACTGTGGCCTTAAAAACAGGGAGGTTATGTTGTCCTAGTGCTAATCGTCTTGACATGAGACCGAACCGTAGCATGGACAAAACATTCGAAAACTTTGCAGCAGAGTACAATCTAAACTGGCCACGTATGCTTGAAATGCTGTGCCTTCACCTCTTGTGGTCTGTTTACCCACCACTGAAGATTTTTCAGCCAGTTTCTTTCAGTGGATCTCGGCTTTCTGTAGTAAGCAGTTCCACTCAAGGCCAGCACTTTCTGTCTTGTCGTTTTCTCTGTCTGCATCTCCTTCCTATAGGACAGTCTTGGCCAGACCACATGCTAGTGTGACGTGCTTGAATCACTTCAGTTTGCGGTGGCATTTTTGACCTCTCAAGGGGCAAAAATTTTTTTTAGAGCAGTGAACATTTGCAGAAAACTGCTGTTCGTCATGAAGGTGAATGTATTAGGAGGCAGAGATGCAAAGGCACCGGCCATGCAGCCTCCCACAGCTCTCAGGCATGTTGAAAAACCAGCCTGGCTCACACAGCTCTCAGGCATGTTGAAAAATTCAACCTGTGAAGCCTGTGTTTGCACTGCTCATACAGGGAAGTAACACCCATCACCCTGAATCTTTGCGTCCGTTCCGATTGAATGACATGCCTTTCAGGTTTGCCGAGCGTGTGACTGTTGTCAGTTGCCTTCAATCACTGGGCACCAAATTTCAGATTGCATCAACACCTCTTGGCTTAAAATAAAATAGTAAATAAACAACAAAATGAAAATTAAAATTAGATATGCAACCAAAACTGGTAACTTATAGTGAAGTAAAACAAAATGTTAAAATAGCCTTAAACCCAAACAGTAAATCAAAAAATCAGGAATAGTGAAATTAAAAAAAAAAAATTTAAGACATAAACCCAAATGGTAAATAAAAAGTCAGAAATACTAAAATTTAAGAAAACAACCCTAGAACCTAAAAAGTAGATAAAAAGCCAGAGGATCAGAGTTGAGCAATCAAGGTGACAGTGATGTTGGTGTGCTACAGGGACAACACTCCACCTACAAAGGCACAGTGGAGAAAACTCCACCTACAAAGGCACAGTGGAGAACACTCCACCTACAAAGGCACAGTGGAGAACACTCCACCTACAAAGGCACAGTGGAGAACACTCCACCTACAACAATGCCTACAAAGGCACAGTGGAGAACACTCCACCTACAAAGGCACAGTGGAGAACACTCCACCTACAAAGGCACAGTGGAAACTACCTACACTGACTCCACTAGACATGACTCGACTATCCACCTACAAAGGCACAGTGGAGAACACTCCACCTACAAAGGCACATGGGAAAACTCCACCTACATGACTTCACTTGGACATCCAAGTACAAGAGTGAGAAAACTCACCTACAAATCACAGTGGAGAAAACTCCACCTACAAAGGCACATGATGTGGTTAGAAAACTCCACCTGAAAAGGTATGTGGAGTGTGTGTTGAGAGAACTCCACCTTGAAAGGTATTGTGACTATGGGGGTTGAGAAAACTCCCCCTTGAAAGTATTGTGATGTTGGTGTTGAGAGAACTCCACCTTGAAAGGTATTGTGATGTAGGTGTTGAGAAAACTCCACCTTGAAAGATATTGTGATGCAGGTGTTGAGAAAACTCCACCTTGAAAGTATTGTGATGAGGTGTTGAGAAAACTCCACCTAAAAGGTATTAGTGATGTTGGTGTTGAGAAAACTCCACCTTGAAAGATATTGTGATGAGGGTGTTGAGAAAACTCCACCTTGAAAGGTATTAGTGATGCAGGTGTTGAGAAAACTCCACCTTGAAAGATATTGTGATGCAGGTGTTGAGAAAACTCCACCTTGAAAGATATTGTGATGAGGGTGTTGAGAAAACTCAACCTAAAAGGTATAGTGATGTTGGTGTTGAGAAAACTCCACCTTGAAAGATACAGTGATGCAGGTGTTGAGAAAACTCCACCTTCAAAAGGCACTGTGATGTTGGTGTTGAGAGAAACTCCACCTTGAAAGGTATTGTGATGCAGGTGTTGAGAAAACTCCACCTTGAAAGATATTGTGATGAGGGTGTTGAGAAAACTCCACCTTGAAAGGTATAGTGATGCAGGTGTTGAGAACTCCACCCTCAAAGGCATTGACACAATGTTCATGAGGGATCGTGATTCTGTCACCCCCTCATATTTGTTTCCTAATCCCTTCTTCCTGTCTTTATTCCATGGGAGTTTTAATGGGGCGATAAAGTCATCATGTGGATCATACTGACGTTTGGTGGAATGGTACCTGTAGCATTGTTGGCGGCCTCTGGGGAAC
Organism: Stramonita haemastoma; assembly: GCA_030674155.1. Classification (NCBI taxonomy): domain Eukaryota; kingdom Metazoa; phylum Mollusca; class Gastropoda; order Neogastropoda; family Muricidae; genus Stramonita; species Stramonita haemastoma. The sequence continues at coordinate 21,585,874 of CM060337.1, forward strand.
TTATTCTATAGAAGAAAAACCTGCATGTTTGACCTTACCCAGTATTCCTACTGTCATCAACAGAACTCGAAGAAAACCCTGCAGCATTATTACTGTCATCAGAACTCATAGAAAACCTTGCAGCAGTGTTGTGCCATCCAGAGAACTCTTAAAAAAACCATGAGTAGTGTTGCCATGATTGACAACTCGTAGAAAACCTGCAGCATTATTACCGGCATCAAGAGAACTCAAAGAAAATCCTGCAAAAGTGTTGCCGTCATTATCAGAACTGAAAGAAAACCATGCAGTAGTGTTGCTGTCATCAAACTGAAAGAAAACCCTGCAGTACTGTTGCTGTCATCAGAACTGAAAGAAAACCCTGCAGTAGTGTTGCTGTCATCAGAACTGAAAGAAAACCCTGCAGTAGTGTTGCTGTCATCAGAACTGAAAGAAAACCCTGCAGTAGTGTTGCTGTCATCAGAAGAACTCAAAAGAAAACCCTGCAGTAGTGTTGTTGCGTCATCAATAGAACTCAAAGAAAACCCTGCAGTAGTGTTGCTGTCCGATCAAAGAAGAACTCAAAAAGAAAACTTGCAGAATGTTGCCGTCATCAACAGAACTCGAGGAAAATCATGCAGTAATGTTGCCATCATCATCAGAAAACCCTGCAGTAATGTGCCGTCATCGATAACTCAAAAGAAAACCCTGCAGTAGTGTTGCCTCATCATCAGAAAACCCTGCAGTAGTGTTGCCGTCATCATCAGAAAACCCTGCAGTAATGTCGCCGTCATCATCAGAAAACCCTGCAGTAGTGTTGCCGCATCAGGATAACTCAGGAAAACATACAGTAATGTGCCATCGTCAGGAGAACTCAAAACATGCAGTAATGTGCCGTCATCAAGAGAACCGAAGAAAACATGCAGTAAATGTGCATCATCAAAGAACTACTTAAAAAAAAAAACCTGCAGTAATGTCACCGTCATGAACAGAAAACCCTGCAGTAATGTTGCCGTCTCAACAGGAAAACTCAAGAAAAATTGCGTATAAAGATGTCGTGATCAGAGAACTCAAAGAAAACATGCAGTAAGTGTCGTGATCAGGAGAACTCCAAAGAAAACATGCAGTAATGTGTCGTGATCAGGAGAACTCAAAGAAAACATGCAGTAATGTGTCATCATCAAGAGAACTCAAAGAAAACATGCAGTAATGTGCCGTCATCAAGAGAACTCAAGAAAACTCTGCACTAATGTTGCCATCCTCACAGAAAACCCTGCACTTGTGTCACTGTCTTCTAGAGAACTCGAAGAAAACTCTGCAGTAATGTGCCGTCATCAACAGAAAACCCTGCAGTAATGTCACAGTCAACAGAAAACCCTGCAGTAGTGTCACAGTCAACAGAAAACTCTGCAGTAATGTGCCGTCATCAACAGAAAACCCTGCAGTAATGTCGCCGTCATCGTCAGAAAACCCAGCAGTAATGTTGCCATCATCAGGAGAACTCAAGGAAAACATGCAGTAAAGTGCCGTCATCAAGAGAACTCAAAGAAAACATGCAGTAATGTGCCATCATCAAGAGAACTAAAAAAAAACAACCTGCAGTAATGTCACTGTCATGAACAGAAAATCCTGCAGTAATGTCGCCGTCATCAACAGAAAACCCTGCAGTAATGTCGCCGTCAACAGAAAACCCTGCAGTAATGTTGCCGTCATCAATAGAGCTCTTATCAAGACCCTGCATATGTAAGTACAAAAGATATAAAGTTGATTTAGCTGTAGGTCTATATTTAAGAAAAGTTAACTGGCTTTCTATTGAAATGTGAGGGGGCAGGGGTTGGCATAGAACAATTGTCAATGTAATAGAACACTTTTTTCAGATTGGCATTTGATTTATAAAGGGACAGCCTGATGGGGCCCTCAATATTGGTAGGGCTGCAACAACATAAAACACAATTTGAGAGGACTAGAATCTGTTGCATCTGAATTAGAAGTGAATATGATGGCCCTGAAATGGCTTTTGTGGTCAGCAGGGTTATATTAAGCAGTTTGAGATAAGTTGGCTTTTCACTTGTATGTAAAGAGCTTAAGTTTTTGGCAGCTGTATATGTAGCAGAAGCAATTTCTAGAATGAGGAGTGTCATGGTGTAGAAGTCAGGGTTGTTTTTTTTAAAGAGGGTTTGCAATTTAAACCAAAAATAATTTTATTTAATAAGAATGAAATTGTCTATATCTGATCCTGAAATTTTGGTCTTTTAAAACTGATTTCTCAAAATTCATACCAGATTTTGACAATACCGGTAAAGCATGCTAGGCTAGAGAAAATGTGTAAAAATTCAATTTCTTGAGAGAAAAAAATTATGCTGAAAAACGTGTTACAATATTTGTGGATACATTTTTACAAAAATCATTGATCTATGTGTTATAAAAATGAAGGGGAATAATGACAGGATTTAACAGGTCTGAAATGTCTGAGGCACAGGGCAGAGTCTGTCACTGTGTTCATCTCTGCAGTTTTGTCTTTGCTAGTTATTCATTATTTGTTTCTGTAAGTTTATTTTTTTATCCACAATTTTAATCTTTGGTATGTAATCTGTTTTATCAGGTACCATGTGATGAGGAACAGTGGCAGTCAAGACCATCCCCATCAGGCACTGTCACCTCCTGTCAGCCAATTGGCCAAGTCCACTTAGAAATGCTGCCAGAGCCATGATGCCATGCCTATCTGCTTGATTTGGAATAAAAACATGTGTTTAACCACTGGACATAGTCTAGGTAAGAATTTCACTTATCTGCTATTCCAACTATTAAAAATATTATGCATTCAGAAAATTGAGATTCTCTTAGAATCAAAGAAAGATGCATCAACTGTATACTAATAAAAAAAAAAAGATGAAGAAAAAAAGGTTTACATTATTTACCAGGAATGAAGTACGGATATCGGAGGCGTATAAGAATGTGCCATTATCAATTAACAGTTCATGTCTGTTTTTTTTTGTTTCTGTTTTTTTGTGTTTGTTCCTCGACTAGAGCTTAAAAGGTTCATCCATGATGAGATTCTGTGTTATCTTACCCCCCATTTATACTGGAAAGTGTATCCAAAAATAAAGTTTTATACTGTAGTAAAGATATTAGTGGATTATTTCCCCCCTATGTGCAGAGATTACAATATAGGGTAATGACAGGATTTGAGAAGTCCCAAATATTGCTTCGCACACAATCTGTCACTGGGTTTTTTTTTTTGGTTTGGTTTTTTGTCACTTGTTTGTTTTACTCAATTTGTTTTTTTAATTTTAATCTCTGGTACGTAGTCTGTTTTACTAGATACCATGTGATGAACAGTTGCTGTCAAGACCATCATCAGGTACTGTTGCCTTCAGTCAGTCAAGTCCACCTGGAAATTCTGCCAAAACCATGATGTCATACCTGCCTGCATGACGTGGAACGACGTGTACTTAACCTCTGAACATAGAGGTGAGAATTTTTTTTGGTCTAATATCACTTTTATGTGAACAGATGTAAAATTGAAGACCAAGGTGAGAATTTGCTTATCTGCTGTTTAACTATGTAAAGTATTATGCAGTCTGAGATCAAGAAATTTTTTTTTTTATTTTAAAGTCAGCCTTTTACATTCTTTAGCAATAACGTGTGTTGTGATATTAGAGGCTCATAAAAATGTGCCATTGCAGACCTAAAGTTCTTGTGTGATATTGCTGTATCCAAAAACACTTTAAGGTTACAATGTACTGTTTTTTAATGTCCAAAAATATCGAACAACCACCAATGGGAATGAGAAATCAAGGGGAAAAACTGACAGAGGTCTTAGAAATCTTTGGCATACAGTCTATCACCATGGTCCAAACACATGTGGACTGTGCTTGTCTTTAGCATTTATTTATATACATTTATCTTCTGACTTTTTGTTAGACTTTTGTTTTTGTTTTCATCTTTGTGATGTAATCTGTTTTATCAGGTACCATATGAGCTGGAACGGTTTACGGTCCAGTCCAGCACCATGAAACACTGCCCTATCACAGCAGCCAGTCCGCTTTTCATCACTGCTGTGGTTCGTGCATCACTTACATCTTGCCTTCCTGTACGACTAGCCTGGAAGACAAAGAGTTCACTATGGGACAAGTTCAGGTAAGAAAATCTACATGTCGCTCAAATATTCCAGATATTGTGCAGGTTGAAAATTATATTTCAGATACGTCATGTCGTGAAATTGGGGACATGATCTCACACTGTGTCCCTCACTGCTGTAGACCCATTGTTACTATGGTCATCAATATTATTGAGTGGCGTCAAAAAGACAAAACAATGTTATACATTGCTTATAAATGTCATCTGGAAATAAAATTGACTCCTTCACCTCACACACACACACACACACACACACACCACACACACACACACACACACACACACACACCCACACACAAAATGTGTTACACACAAACTGACCCACACACATCCATGTAACAAATACATGCAATTTAAATTGGGCTACAATCCCTTTCAAAAGCATTGGATTGCTCAGAAAAAGGAAATAGATGTCAATATCACACTACCTGGTGGGAACAGACGACAAAATTCACAGAACCACATGCAGACCAAGACTGCATGTACAAAAAAAAAGCATGAGTGAATTTTTTTTTAGGAAAGCCCCCCCCCCCCCCCCCACACACCCCATGTTCATGCGGCAGTCAAGTAAGTTTAACAGCACACAGTTTTTTCGTGTCATGTACTGAAGCTGTAATGCTAAAAGTAAAGATAAAATAAAAACTGCTACAGCTACCCCATGGGTCAGACATTGCATGCAGGTACAATCACTTTGTGCATCTCAACTTAAGGTAAATTCAGGTTCATTTCATTCAATGGACTGGCAACATTTCTTGGGGCCTTTGTCATGATCCTTGAATTTTTGTCTTCATGATAAGATGCGTAATTTGGTGAAAAAACACCTGGCTTTTCCGATTGGCTATTGGCAAAGTGGAAGATTGGTAAGAATTGAGCAAATTTGCTGATTTTCTTTGCTAATTCGCAAGCTTTTCCAGCCATGTGGTCTTAAAAATAGATAAGACACCTCGTGGGTTATCTCACTTCCCACCATCATAACCTACTCGACTGTTATCTATATCAGTCTCCTAGTATGCACCTTGATCTCGCATTGGTCAATGTACTCAAACCTTCGGGTTCTTAAGTATGCCTAAATAACTTGAAACAGTATTTCCGATTGGTTAGATTTCATGTATGGACTGAGTGAAATGGAAAATACAGGTGACAGCCTTTCAAATAGTACGCAACATGTGTGGGCCCTGTAAAGGGACAATGACAAAGGGATGACAGAAATCATGGTCATTATGATTAGCTGGAAGAAAACTTCTGTAGGGTAGGTTGATTAAAATGCTTTAAAAACACATTTTTCAGCAAATCTAACCTTTCCAAGTACATGGAAATTAGTGTAACAGATTCAATTTTTGATGAAAAGTGAAAATAGAACCTATCTTTCATTTTTGGGCTGCCTTCTTTTCATTGCCTGCGAGTTAAGATTCATTTTGTAAAAACTGGTCATATTGAAAGGATTCAGATGAAAAAGAAATAGCACCATATTCAAATATTTCAAGATTTTCAAAAATATATTCATGAAATTATTATGTCTTTTGTGCAGGATGCTACACTTCGCTGGACCCACTCTCCCCATTTAAGGTCAAGCAGCTTGAACATGGCCACCTTTTGTGTGAGTGACCTTTTGTGTACCTACCCACTTTAGGGACAGGGAATGTGAAGCAGTGAGAGATAGGAGATGGGCGCCACCCTCACTATGCTGGCCCCTGAAGAAGGCGAGGTCTGTAACACCTCGCTCACCACCGACTGCATAGATTATGGGAACACCTTTGTTTTTGTGTTTTAGATTTTGCGTCTGTAAATTCTTTATATGATAACAACAATGTTGCCTTGATAGAAATATTCTGAACATGGTAGAACCGCCTGCCACCTAAATTCATTTTCAGTAGTTTTCCCTCCTGAGAATGCCAGGCTTCTGTAGTTTTGAGACTGATATCAGTAGAGCTTTTTTTCTCTTTTTTCTATTGGTAGTAGTAGGCTTATTGAATCTCTGTACAGTTGGGATAACCCCCCCACCAACCCCCCCAAACACACACACAACACACACACACACACACACACACACTCACACACACCACAGAGTTTAAAGTCTCCATTTTTGCACCATGATGATAAATTTTCCTCTTTTAGACACTCTTGTTTCTTTGTTTACTTTTCCAACTTTATATTTTGCTTTCCTAGTCTATTTCCCTGCCTTTTTTCAAGAAAGTCTGAATTTTGGGGGGATCTATTCAGATGCTATATTGCCTGTATTGATTTAGTTTAGCAACCCAGGTATTGGTAGTGATATTGTAAACACTGGGATGGGCATACTCTGCAGTGTTATATGCCCATATTGTATTTTTGATGGATTTTGAGTATTACTTTGGTTCATTCCCAAAGTTCGAATGTGGCTATCTTAATTGTGGGGTAAAAGTCGCATACACAAAATCTCATCATTGGTAAACCTTGGAGCTCTAGCTGAGAAACAAAGAATCAAAAAGGAAACCCGTTGATTTTGGTTGGAGTAAGAAATACATGCTAAAAAATTTTTAAAAAAAATGTGGAAAAAATGAATATCCTGGCCATGAGATAACTTGAAGCAGGACTGTCGATTGGTTTGGGCAAAAATGTGCTCTGGCCACCATTGACATCACTGCATAATGTAAGATACGAAAAGACCAGTTCATCTCGAGATAATTAGCAGAAATGGTAACAGTCTCTGGTGATTTTCCAATTTTGTACCTTTCTTGAGCGCTGCAGTATCAAGTACATCAATTTGAGTTAATGGTAGTATAAGCAGAAAAAAGAGATGAATTTATTTCACAACACTAGTTTGGGGGGATGGGGATTGGTTTTTTGTTTTTAGATGTGTGTGTGTGTATTTTGTGTGTGTTTTGTGTTAGCACTCGTGTGCTTTTTTTTTTTTACATTCAGTCCTTGTGTGTATGCAGTTTTGTAAATTTTGTTTGTGGGGAGAAGAATTGGGTTGGAGGTTGAGGCAAGGAAGGGAGAGAGGTGTTTAGGAGGGGCACAGATGCACAATTCGAGCAGTGTGGATAGGAAATTGGGACTTGCTGATAGACTTATCTTGCACGGTTTATTTGGGGCTCTTTGCTTTAAATTGATGGATATAATTCCTTAAAAACACCTTAGGCCTGAAGTAACTTTAACAACAAAAAGTGGAAATTTGTAAGATACCAGAGTTCAGTAGAAATTTGTCGACACCAAATTCAATAGAGATACTGAAGCCAATAGAAATTTGTGGGCAAAATAAATTTGTGGGCTATTTAAATTTGTGGGCATATGAAGTCGTAGAAATTTGTGGTAGCATTAAAATTTGTGGGCATTAAATGTCATTAAGGTAAAATTTGTGGCATTAATTGTGGCAAGTCAGTAGAAATTTGTGGGCATTAAAAGTATTGTGAAGCATAGAAATTGTCGTAGTAGAAATTTGTGGCATTAAATAGTAATTGTGGGCATTAAATTTGTGGCATAAGTCCGTAGAAATTTGTGGGCATTGAAGTCAGTAGAAATCTGTGGGCATTAAATTGCATGTTAGAAATTTGTGGGCATTAAAGTGCTAAGTAGAGAAATTTGTGGGCATTAAAGTCAGTAGAAATCTGTGGGCATTAAAGTCAGTAGAAATTTGTGGGCATTGAAGTCAGTAGAAATTTGTTGGCAATAAAGTCAGTAGAAATTTGTGGGCATTAAAGTCATAAAATTTGTGGGCATTAATCAGTAGAAATTTGTGAGCAGTGAAATCCAAAGGAAACTTGTAGACGTTGAGGCCCAATAAAATTTGTGGACACCGAAGTCCAATGCAATTTTGTAGACATCAAAATTCCATGGAAATTTGTAGACACTGAAGTTCAATGTACAGCCTCAGCAGTGGATAGAACTCCAGATTCTGATTGAAACCTCCATGCTATTGGGAGCTATGTACCATTGTGTCTACAGCTACATACCATTCGTCTGTGCGCTGTTGTGTCCACATGCTTTCTAACACTCAGACCGACCAGCTGACAGACAACCCTTGCATGCTGTTCAGTTTTTAACTCTAACCCCAACACTAACCTCAACCTTAACCCAGGCCCCGCAAGTGGACACAAAAGGCAGGCAGAGAAATGGTAGAAGCTGACACAGTGTCTCCCTTGTCAGTATCACCAGGTACAATGATAGCTACCACAGCCAATAACTTAGATATGATACTCCTTTTCCATTTGGTTTAGTAGATTTTATTCAGAATTTGGAACAAACATAGAAAACAGCATTTTGAATCATAGCAGCAACAAGCTTATAGTTTCTCAATTTGACAATGAAAATTAAGAAAATGACGGCCGTAGAGCTGCAGTGTGCAAACCAACAATAAAAACAAAAAATCATTTGCAATCTTTGCTAGAAAAAGGAAAAGTAACATTCCATTTGATTCAAGCTTTGCTGGCCCTTCCGATCCAATGGCCTGTCGGTTTTTCTTTGAGATTGATGGGAGGATGTGTGCTAGAATTTTAGGGAATAGGGTGCTAGGAGGGGGGGGGGATTAGAATGTTCTGGTAGATAGGGAAAGGGGTGTCATGACTGAGGGATGGGGATAGGGGGAAGGCAGTCAAACTTTTATTAGATTAAAGAGAGGGTGGGGGCAGGGAGTAAGTTAGAAAAAAATTATCGAAAAACAAAAGTGGAGGGTACTGGTTATAGAATGCATGATTAAATAACCATTTGAAAAGGAGGGGGGGGGGGGGATTTTAAAGATATTTTTAAAAAAAGTAAGGGGACTAGTTTTAGAATGCATTATTGAATAATCATTGGGTAAAGTACTGGGAGACAATGAGGATATGTAACAAAAGGCTGAAATGAAAAGGAGGGGTAGAAAGTATATTTTGGTCATTGAGAAGAGAGAGGAGAGAGAGTGTGTGTGTGTGTGTGTGTGTGTGTGTGTGTGTGTGTGTGTGTGTGTATGGATTTGTGCAGATCTATAGTATTTGTCATCGCCAGTGTATGCTATATTGTGCAACCAGCACCAAAGTTACTTACCCCTCATCCCCTTTCCCTCTGTGTGTGTGTAAGTGTTTATGTGTGTGTGTTTGTGTGTGTGTTGTGGGTTGTAAAGTGCAAAATAGCAGTTAGTAATATAACATTAAAAGTTCTGTGTGTATGATTTAAAGACATCTCATAAAATTGCCGAATTTATAGCTGTAAACAGAATTGACTTTAAAAAAAAATCAGACTTCAAAAAGGATAGAGGTAGAGAAAGCATTGAAATGTTAACGTTTGAGAAAAAAAAAGAATTTTTTTTTTTTAAAGTTTCAACATACTTCTGAACAACCTTGCATTTGAAAACACATTTTTTCTCTTTTGCTATTTCATAAAATGTGGCCCCAGAAAATCCGTTTTTCCCTTACATACTATAACGTAGTGTATAATTATTTTTGTTCTTTGGCTTGAGCTCCAACGTTCACCAATGGTGAAATTTTGTGTGTTTTAAAATGTTATGTATAAGATTGCAGACATCTCGTATCGACCTCTCTGAACATTCGAGCTCTGCTCTCTGCCAACTGCTTGATGAGCATGCATCCCTCTTTAATCATCCTCTGCCCGACAGGCCATGTGTGCCATGCTATTCCCATGATATCTTGATAGCAATGCGCAAATGCCAGCAACTCATAGTGGCAAAAATGAATTTTAAGATATTTTCAAAAACAAATGAAGTGAAACTTTTAATCCATTCAGCAAGGACATTTACTTTTCTCGAGTTCTGTGTGCTACATCTATAAAATCTTCTTTCCCTTCAACACATACTAAAATTGCGGCTCAACTAGTCCTATGGAAAAAAAAACCCAAACTAATCGGTCCTCTTGCGATCCCTTCACTGGCTGCTTATCTTACAAAGAGGGAGGTACAAAGATTAGTACCCTCTGTTTCAAATGTCTCAACAAATCTACACCTTTTTCTCTGTAACTGTCTACACTTCTACACTCCATCCCGTTCCCATTGTTCAGCCGCAGATACTTTGTGTTTTCGACACCCAGATTCAAATAACCCACTGTTGGCCATTGCTCCTCAATTTCTCGTCTATTCACCAGGGCCGACTTCCCTCTCTTACTTTGCCAAAAGCCTACATTTAATACATTTGATACTTTCAAATCCAGCCTCAAAACACTTATTTCCTTAGATCTTCCCCTCGCATCTGTTACTACTATTCAAGTCGCCTTCATCTCTACCACCCTGCTTAATTGTGTGTGTGTGTGTGCGCACAAATATGAATTTTTGTTAATCCTATTATTTGTGGACAGTTGTATTTGTATAAATGATTTGAACGCAAGCACTTTGATTTAATTGCTTTACTTTAAAGATTCGGCGCTATATAAATTTCATACATTATTATCATTGCTATGATTATTATCAGTATTGTTATAGTAATGTGTGCTGTTACCTTAATTGCTTCTTGCTTTTTGCTTTGCCATAGATCAAGGACATGTCCATTACCCAACTCGTATCACTACCAGCCCATTGATAAACTAGTAAATCTGCATCTCCCCCAGCAATCTTTGATTTCCATCAGCACAAGTGAACTGTGTCAGAGCCCTTTTTTATATCTGAAAATAGTAGAAAAAAGGTTGGAGGTCCCACAATATAATTAAAAACAAAACAAAAAGCAAAATCACCAACAAAACAGAATAATGGAAATTATTGAAAAAAAAAGAAATAAGAATGAAAGAAGAAATGGATGAGAAAATTGGAGGCTTCACACAAACTGCCCCTCGTTTGTATTGGCAAGGCTAAAACACCATTTCAGCGAATGTGAAATATTGTATTCTAGCAAATCCCTGTGATAATACAGTGTGGGACAGGTTGTGGTTTAGTTTTCAGCCTTTCTTCTTGCTTTTACTTGTACTCAACATGGGTTGTGTAAAAGTAGAAAATGGTTCAGTATGTGTTTTTAGTGATTTGTCATGGACCGTTCACAAGTATTTGTACCAAACACTTGTCTGCATTAATGGGGGGGGGGGGGGGGGTTTGGGGGGGGTTTGCAGTCACTTAGTTCAAGTAGAAAAACATGCACTTCAGCAAGGAGTGCTAGTGGACAGCTTGTCTTTGTTTAAAGCGCTTACCTTTACCATTTGTCTCTTCTTGTTGATCACATCTTGGGACATTTTGTTTTGAAGTAGTTCACATAGTTTTCTTGGACTTAATTACCAAAAGCTGGTTTTCCTTTTGTAATTGGGTGGGGTTTTCTTGGTACTCAGTTTGAAGTACTGAGCTCAAAGTGAAACATTTTATTGCTGATGCCATTTTTCTTTTCATGGTAAATGGTAGAATGTGAATTGCTGTGTTACCCTCTATACCTATATACCTGGTATTTTAACATAGCCTGACATTATTTTATTTCTTTATTTATAACACTTTATGTCGCAGCAGATTTCTCTGCGTGAAATTTGGGCTGCTGTCCTCGGGAGAGTGGGTTGCCACAAGTGCCTGCACACCCCCCTTTTTTATTTCTTTTTCCTGTCTGCAACTGTATTCGTTTCCCTATCAGAGTGGCTTTTTTTCTACAGAATTTTGCCGGAACAACCCTCTTGTTGCCATGGGTTCTTTTACATGCACTAAATGTGAAACGCACAGGACCTCAGTTTATGGTCTCATCAGAAAGACTTGCACCCAGACCACCACTCATGGTCTAATGGATGGGAGAAAAGTTTTGGGCCCAAACGGGCTGTTATAGTTAGTAGTGACTTTTAGTTTTGCTCATGCAGCATTTGCCTGTCTTAGGCTGTCTATTCCCCAGCTGTGAGGGACATGCCTTTGTTGTGTGGCTTCTCTTCCACCATTGAGTTGCTTGACTTTTCTTTCTCTGCATTAACAGCAAGCATGATAATGCTGCTAAGTGTGACCCATAAAACTTTCCCATAAGTTTCTTCTAAACATTTCAATTCCCCTTTTCCAGACTGGATTACATGATGCTTTTATATTTATATGGTGTGTTTTTTTTTATTGTATTTGATGTTTCATTTTAATTTTTGAGGCTTCAAATTTGTTTGCTTTATCTTGGCAGTTTTGTGATTGGTTTAGTTGCATTTAAGCATTCAAAGCAATGTCCATTTTTTTCCTTCGAATGGATAAATTATGTGTGTAACTTGTTGTCTGCATTATTTCTTGATCAACAAACCTGAAAGACATGCTGACATGTATTTAACCTATCCTCCTTGTGTGAAATTCAACCTTGCATGGTATCTGTGAAATTGCTCTAAGTTGCGTTCCCTCCCCTTTTTTGCCCCATACCATTTCTTATTTAGGGTTGGAACTAGTTTTATGTGTATCATTTTAAAAGTATTGCATTTGAAGTTATCCCTTGAATTTACTCCCATGAAAGTGTGAATTGGAACCCCATTTGCCAGTAGCATATTATGGTCTTTTGCTTTGGGTTAGTAGTATTATCAGTGATTGCCTTTCTGTTTGTTATTTCATTTTTTAAAGACTTTTTCCCCCAAAAACCCAGTTAATCTTGTTTTAGAATCTCAGCTGGAAATGTACAAAGGTGGGAATACACTTTAATGAAATCAAATTGTTTACCTGTACACGTCATCAGAGAATGAGTGGAGAAAATGTGACATTTTCCCTAAGAGGATCAAAATAGGTGTTTCCTGTAACCAGTATTACTGCCATTTTTTCCTATATTTTATATAACATCTCTGTATATATACAGAATTGATAAATATATGCTTTAAAAAGTTTCCAAATCAACTGGTGAGCACACACCTCTCGACACTTGACTTCCAACTGGCTCTTTCCTAATAATAGTTGCATTACACAACTCCCTTTTCCATAAAACGAGCTGATGTTTTGCACTCCACTTATTCAGGATGTTTGTGCTTTCTGGCTGTAAAGGTAACATGGCTGGAATTAAGCTTTTTGTCAGTATCTGTGCTTTAAAGCATATTGGAATGAACTTGTCATTCTGGTGTGAGATACTTTTAAAAGAAGGCATGAGAATTCAAAACGTGAACTTGTCAGTTGGTCAGACTGTCATTGTGTCACTGCTGGTCAGAGCATTGGGAAAAGCCTACCTCCCCCTTCAGCCAAAAAAAAGATGCTGGAGTTAGGGTTGGGTAGCCGGCTCGCAGCTATAATAAAACAAAAGTTGAAAAGAAACTTTAGAATGAAAATTTTTATTTCAAAACTTGATGAAAATTAATGTAACAAATAAGTGCAAACATCTTTTTCAAAACTTGATGAAAATTGATGTAACAAACAAGTGCAAACACCAGGTGATGAATTAAACATTGACCGACGTCTTTGTACAGAGTTCTATTTTTAAATGACTGTGTTTGCAAGTGTATAGTATGTGCACAAGGTCTCAAATGTATAAATCCTTTATTTGTACCCTTCTCTCTCTCTCTCTCTCCTCTCTCCTCTCTCCTCTCCTCCTCTCTCTCTAAAAATCCCTTTTATCCAAATTGATTTACATGTACATTTGATAGATAGTGGGGATTGATTTTCTGTATTCATTGTTCTTTTGCTCCTTACACTAACGCTTTTCTTTTTCCATAATCAAATTTTTATTGTTACTCTCGATTTTTTCTTCTTCTTATTCTTCTCTGCTAAGTCATGTTATATATTCACTGAGTTCCTGAAAGGTGGACTGATTAAAAAGCCACATGCTTATCTATTTCCTCGAATAAAAGACTTGCCTTGCTTGCCTTGCCTTGCTTGCCTGTCTCTCTGTTTGCTTTTGGTTTTCTTTCATTGTTAGGCTAGGCCACATTGTGAGCTTATAGGTTTCATGGATGATAATTATTGTTTACAGAAGTGTTTTGTGGGTATTTCGAGATGTTTTGTTAACTGGTTTGTTTTGGTCTCGATGTAATTTGAAGATGCCTTTTTTTTTTCTTTTTCTTTTTTTTTTCCAAACTTCCACTTCCACATATGCTATCCTAGTCTCATCTCTGGATAGGAATGTTTCCATTCTTATTGAAATTTGAATTGAAATTGTATGAGATGGTGTTTTACCTAAAAGTCCATTCTTGGACAGACATTGACTAATATGTTCATTGATGATATTGGTTTAAAGAAGGATCTCATGTGGGTGTTATCAGACTTGTTGATTGGACTGTTTTGATGAAGATGTACCATGTAAGATGCTCTCTCTCTCTCTCTCTCTCTCTCTCTCTCTCTCTCTCTCTCTCTCTCTCTCTCTCTCTCTTGATGATAGTTATTTTTTATGGAAGTGTGAGGTTTTTTTTTTTGAATATTTTTGTTGACTGGTTTGTTTTGATGACGATGTAATTTGGGATGCTCTCTCTCTCTCTCTCTCTCTCTCTCTCTCTCTCTCTCTCTCTCTCTCTCTCTCTCTCTCTCTCTCTCTCTCTCTCTCTCTCTCTCTCTCTTATGCCTCCTTTCCTTTCCCCTCCAACTTCCACCTTCACATATTCTTCTCCTAGACTTATTATGGAGAAGACTGCTTTTGGTTGTTATGTTGGATTCAAACTGTATTCTTACCATTTGAATATATATAATAATATGTGTTTTCATATAGCTTTTTGTGTTTAAATGATTTTATGGGGGGGGGGTTGTTTTTTAAAATACTTTTTTTATCTGGTTCTTTCCCCTTTTATGCCTACTTTGCTTGTTTTCCCACTTACACACACACACACACACCACACGCTCACAGCTCACGCATTATAGATTTGTAATGCCTTCTGTTTCATGGTCCTAAATATTTGCTATTTTTGTAAATATTTTTTTGCTATGTTATTTTTTGTTTAAATAATTATCAGTGTAGCCGTTAGGATGACGCGTTTTGTTGAATGTATTCTGTTTTCTTCTTTTAAAATACTGGTTGAACTGCTTCTGGTGGTGATGCTGGTATGTAGGGGTAGGGAGGGGGTTTCTTAGCTTTATTCCCTGATCAGGGCAAGGGCCGGATGAAAAAAAGTATGTAATACTTACTCTGTTACCCTTGAAAAATAAAGATTATTCATTCATTCATTCTCTCTCTCTTTTGCTTTCGGGTTTTTCTTTCATTGTCAGGCTAGGCCACATTGTGAGCTTATAGGTTTCATGGATGATAATTATTGTTTACAGAAGTGTTTTGTGGGTATTTCGAAATGTTTTGTTAACTGGTTTGTTTTGGTCTCGATGTAATTTGAAGATGCCTTTTTTTTTTTTTTTCCCAAACTTCCACTTCCACATATGCTATCCTAGTCTCATCACTGGATAGGAATGTTTCCATTCTTATTGAAATTTGAATTGAAATTGTATTTACTGTTTAAATATAGAAATACGAATCTTATGTAGTTTTTTTTGTTTGTGTGTGTTTAAGAGTTTTTATGTTTGTATATTATAGTGTGCGTGACTTTTTCCCTTTTGCCTTCTTTGCTTGTTTTCCCCCTCATGCACACGCACACGCACATGCACATGCACACACACACACACACGCACCCGCGCACGCATGCACACGAACGCACACACACATGCGCGCAGGTACACAACACACACACACACACACACCACACACACACACACACACACACACACACACACACACACACACACACACACACACGGAATGTATTATTTTTCATATGAATGTTTTGGCTTATAGATATGTAATGCCTTCTGTTTCATGGTCCTGAATATTTACTATTTTCTCATCTTCATTAGTATATACATTATTTCTTAATGCATACAGTTTGATTTAAACCTGGTTTGTATTCATAACCAATGTTTCACTCTTATTTGATTTTTTATATATTTTTATACAATCTTGCTCTTTTGTTTGTTGTTTGCTTTTGGAGTTTTCTTTTCTTGTTAGGATTGGCCACATTATGAGCTTATAGATTTCGTTGATGATAATTATTTTTTTCACAGAAGTGAGTGTTTTGAAGTATTGACTGGTTTGTTTTGATGAAGATGTAATTTGAAGATTCTCTCTCTCTCTCTCTCTCTCTCTCTCTCTCTCTCTCTCTCTCTCTCTCTCTCTCTCTCTCTCTCTCTCTCTCTCTCTCTCTCTCTCTCTCTCTCTCTCTCTCTCTCTCTCATTTCCTTCCTTCCTTTCCTTTCCTTTTCGTACTAACTTCCACCTTCACATAATTCTATCCTAGACTTATTATGGAGAGGAGTGTTTTGGTTATGTTGGATTGAATTTGTATTCTTACATATTTTTTTATGTATGGTTTATTTCCCCTTTTGTGCCTACTTTGCTTGTTTTCCCGCTTACACACACACACACATGCACACACACATGCACACCCATATGCACATGCGCGTGCACACACACACACACGTTTGTTTAAATAATTATCAGTGTATCCAGTTAGGATGACGCGTTTTGTTGAATGTATCCTATTTTCTTCTTTTAAAATATTCATTGAACTGCTGTTGGTGGTGATGCTGGTATGTAGGGGTAGGGAAGGGGTTTCTTAGCTTTATTCCCTGATCAGGGCAAGGGCCGGATGAAAAAAAAGTATGTAATGCTTATTCTGTAACCCTTGAAAAATAAAGATTATTCTCTCTCTCTCTCTCTCTCTCTCTCTCTCTCTCTCTCTCTCTCTCTCTCTCTCTCTCTCTCTCTCTCTCTCTCTCTCTCTCTCTCTCTCTCTCTGTGTTTGTGTGTGAGTTGGATTTTTTAATAGTTTTTTCCTCCCCTTTTATCAAAATGTTATGTTTTGTGGGACTTATTTTGATAGATGGTGGTGGATTGATGTTTTCAGTCATTTACCCTCATCATATTCTCATGTTTGCTCTTTAATTATTGCGCCTTTTTTTGTTTTGTTTTGTTTTTGTTTGTTTTTTTTATTCAAATCAAAATCCTCATTGATTTTTACTTATTTTCATTTCTGAATGAGTGCCTTTTTATAACATTACCTTAATATTGTATCTATTTCTTACCTGTTGTTTGATACTTGGTATGGTTTCTTGCTCTTGGTATTTGGATCATTATAATTGTTGTTGTTTAGTTGAGGCTATCTTTTTATCTTGATGTTATCCCTGAAAAGGGTGGGGACTGGATGTAAAAAAGCACTCGAGTGCTTATCTATTATCCTCGAATAAAAGAATTTTGCCTTGCCTTGCCTTGCCTTGCCTTGCCTTGCCTTGCCTTGCCTTGCCTCTCTGCCTCTCTCTCTCTCCTCTCTCTCTCTTCTCCTCTCTCTCTCTCTCTCTCTCTCTCTCTCTCTCTCTCTCTCTCTCTCTCTCTCTCTCTCTCTCTCTCTCTCTCTTATTGTTTAGTATCTTTTCAACTTGATGTATCCCTGAAAAGGGCGGGGACTGGATGTAAAAAAGCCATGAGTGCTTATCTATTATCCTCAAATAAAAGACTTTGCCTTGCCTTGCCTTGCCTTGCCTTGCCTTGTCTCTCTCCATTTTCTCACCCGTCTTTCTCACTCTTTTCTTTACATTCAAATGTAATCAAATAAAAGCAGAACTTAAAACCAAACGGGAACAACCACCACCACCATTACACGCATACCACCAATGCCACCATCACCTGATAACGTACACATCTGTGAAAATGTTGGGTTATTGAAACACAAACTGGAATGCGGCTACTTTCTTGGTGGGAAAAATTGGTGGCATTTGCAAAAACTTCCATTGGTGAACTTCAAAGCTCTGTGTGTGTGTGTGTGTGTTCATTTATCTATTCCTTTGTTTTGAAGATAATGGAATAAGCGCTCGTGTGCCTTTTTATATCCAGTCCCTGTGCCAGCCATTGTGTAAATTAAATCATTCATTCCTACCAGCACAAATGGTCTACTCTTCTAAAAGGTGGACTAGGTTTTGATGTCTGCAGAAGATGTTCTGCATGCATATGCACATGGGGCTTCTGTGTATAGTCTCATCCGAAGGACTGTGTGTGTGTGTGTGTGTGTGCATACGTGTGTATGCATGTGTGTGTGTGTGTGTGCATGTGTGTGTGTGTGTATGGCATGACTTGCAGAATATGCCAGGACTGGCTGTTAAGTCTGCAAGACTTGAGTGTGCAGTCTGCATTCTGATGACAGTACTTCAACATAAATGAAGACCGTTGAATCCAGGGGAGAACAATAATTCGACATGAGATTGTATAAATCACAAACACTTGATATCGACAGAGGCTCATGAAAACAATAGCTACGAGACGGGATAGCTGGTGGTCGGAACACTGAGCTCACAATCTGACGGCCTGAGTTCGATTCCTGTTCGAGGGGACTTTTCCCCTAGAGTTCACATCAGTGCTAAGTCCACTCTCCCCAAAAGTCACTCGGATGAGACTATAAACTGAGGGAGGCCCCCTGAGCAAACGCACGCAGAACATCTGGGGCACACGTGAAATCCTGTTCCACTTTTTATAAGAGTAGGCCATTGTGTGCTGGTGGGAACAGATAAGATTTACAAACTGCATACACACGGGGACTGAACGTAAAGAAGCACACGAGTGCTTATTCCATTATCCTCGATAAACAACAAAAAATAGATAAAATTTATATATAAATAAATAAGTGCTTTGTAAACAATACAAACAAGTCATTGAGCGGGCCTTCATTTCTATTCAACAATTAAAACTGAAATGAAATGGAAAACAAATCAATAGGAGAAATGTTTAACCCTGATACAGAGTGATCGACTGCCCGTCCGACATGTCGACCGTGTTGGTTTGTGTTTCTGTCTCTGCGTGACTATGCTGGGTTTTCCAGCAGAAAAACAGAAACTAGCCAGGGGGAAGACACTCTTTGGGCCAGCCATGCAGTTGTTCGCATGACGCACGTTCGCATGTTCGCATGACATACTTCAAAACAGAATGAGCCTGACTTACCAAAAAAAAAAAAAAATGTCACCGAAACAATCAAACAAAAATAAATCCCCACTACAATCCAAAAATTAGAGGTAAAGTGGTAGAGAAATATCGGACATGTGGAAAACTGAATACAAAAATTTACTCGGGAAGAAGCAGACGATGCAAAAGGCTGCAAGAAACATAACTCTAAGGGACAAACTTTGCCGGAAGTTTACCACATTTGGTCATTATTGGGGGAAAAAGATCCGCAAGGTTCAAAGACTGTCTTGAGTGTATCTTGCAGACTCTTCAACGAATCTCTTGCGTAAGTAACCTTTTATCCGACGTGTAAGCATTCATAAGTATATTTTTAAGCATGTTTTTCAACTCCCAGGAA
Organism: Stramonita haemastoma; assembly: GCA_030674155.1. Classification (NCBI taxonomy): domain Eukaryota; kingdom Metazoa; phylum Mollusca; class Gastropoda; order Neogastropoda; family Muricidae; genus Stramonita; species Stramonita haemastoma. The sequence goes on from CM060337.1 coordinate 21,605,103, forward strand.
AGATCTTGCTCCACCGAGAAAGACTTGCACGATAAATCGGCAGGCTGCCTGCTCTCTTGTTTTCACCGTGTAATAGAACTTCACCAAAGCCTAATAAAATTATAGTTTATTGTAAAGATTTTCAGCATTCAGGCGCAGTGGATATTATGGAATTTAACGAGAAAAAAGGTAGGGATCGTGTTGGAGTGTAGAAGCGCAGATCATGTGTTCGATGATATGATCGTCGCCGACGCCGGTTCCTTCATGTGAACACACACACAAACACACACACACACTCATGCGCGCGCGCGCACGCACGCACGCTCGCACGCACGCACGCACGTACGCACGCACGCACGCACGCACGCACACACACACACACACATCACACACACACGTCACAGAGTCACACACACCAGTCACACAGTGACACACACACACACACACACACACACACACACACACACACACACACACACACACACACACATGCATGCGCAGTATACACACACACACACACACACACACACACACACACACACACACACTCACATACACATAAGTTTGCACACACACATGTCACACACACACACAGTGACACACACCTACACACACACACACACACACAGTCACACACACAGTAACTCTCTCTCTCTCTCTCTCTCTCTCTCTCTCTCTCTCTCTCTCTCTCTCTCTCTCTCTCACACACACACACACACGCATACACACTACCCTACCCTACCCTACCCTACCCTACACACCTACCCTACACTACACTGCACTGCACTGCACTGCACTGCACTGCACTGCACTAGTGCCACTACACTACACCTAACATACACTTGAAACTGAGGCCCCTTGTGCAAACGCACGTAGAACATCTTGCACACATGTTGAATCCTGTTCCGCTTTTCAAAAGAGAAGGCCATTGTGTGTTGGTTGGAATGATTGACAAAACTGTATACACACAGGGACTGGATGTAAAAATGCACATGAGTGTTTATTCCATTAAGCTTGATATAAAAGAATAAATAGATCATATTGAATATATTAAGAAAAAACACAGAATGACATGCATGCCCACACATGCATGCCCACACCATGCATGCATGTATGCATGCAAGCATGTACACTGACATACATGTAAGCATGCACACACACACACACACATACACAGAATTTATCTTCTTTGGTTTCTTCCCCCGATTGTGGCAGGCTTATTCAGTTAATGTCTGTAGTACTAGTACAGTATTGAGAGCTGATGAGAATAACCAGAAGAGCAAAAGATCTATGGCTGGAAGGTGGAAGGTTTTTTTTCACAACAATTATTGCACAAGAACTATATCATGTTGCATAGGCCCCATCGCATTATATTATAATACAATATTCATGATTATGATGGATACAAAAATAATTAATACATCCATATCTTCTTTTTTTTTGCAGAACTTCAGAAGCCTGCGTGAAGGAAAGAAAAAGTGGGACTGCAAGCACAGTACTATAAAATTATATGCTCAGATATCAAAACTTGTAGAAGGAAGTGTAGACTCATTTGTACCAAGGACACTTCTCTTTCGTGAACAGATCAGGTGTTTTGAAGCAAATATGTCTGAAAAACAAAGCAGGATGGTGGTCCCTCTCAAAATGATGGAGGTCAACGTTGAAAACACACTGAAGCACAGCGGGAAATGGGAAGAGACTCTCCACAGGTTTGGAAATTGTCGGACGAACACTGAACGTCTCAGTGTGGTGCTAAACACAGAAGAGGTGCTGCTTCACCTGACGCCAGAAATAGCACGCCAGGGGAAAAGCGTGGAGAGAGCGGAGTCACTGCGAAGTGCTGGGAATGAACAGTTCAAGTCTGCCAAGTACCAGCGTGCCCTGAGCTGCTACAGTGAGGCTGTTCGCTGTGCACCCCATCCCTCAAACGGCAACGGTAACTGCAACGTGTTGGCGCTCTGCTTCGGAAACAGGTAATTTTGGCACGTTGTCATAGCCTAGGGATTTTACAAAATTTTACAGACTACAGACAGGGGATGGGATAGTTTAGTGATCAGAGTACTCAGTATCTGATTAATGATCTGTAAGGAGCAACATTAAACGTTCCTTGGATTTTACATGGGTTCAGATGCCTTTGTTGTCTTTGAGTGTTCTATCAGATTAATGATCTGTAAGGAGCAACATTAAACTTTCCCAGGATTTTACATGGGTTCAGATGCCTTTGTTTTCTTTGAGTGTTCTATGATGCATGCATAAAACTACAAGACTAAGAAGACAGGTAGAGGTAACTTGTGCAATCATGTGCGTCACATCTCAGATGTTAAAAACTGATCTTGTGTTTTATGGAAGAGTATGCCAGTTATGGTCTGTTGCAAAGATGACCAGAACGTAGCCAGCTTCCATGATCTATTCTAAGTAGCTGAGAGGGTTTTGGCTAAGTATTTGCCTGTTGGTTTCTGGACTTGTGTGGAAATTTCATGTGCTGTTACATCATTTTGTGGAATCTGACAATGAAGCTGAATTAGTGAAAGTATATATTATACTTGAAAACACAAAATTGATTTAGGCGCATGGTATCACAGACTTGAATCAGGTGGTTTTGATACCATCAGGTTTTTGTTTTGCAAATATAGATATCTGGATTTGAGGTAAAAACTAACACTGTAATAGTAATTATAACACTATTTCAGAACTTTAGAGATAATTTTGACGTGTGATATGGAAAATATTTCTGTTTAAAAGAAAGTGAGACTGAGAGAGATTGCCTAGAGGGTTTTGCAACTCCCTTCCCATCTAAACTAACAAATGAACTGAACAAAACCTGTACAGTTGTGATTATAATAGTGGCATTACTTTCAAAGATGATGTATCAGACAGGTATGCCGTGGCTTTTTAAAAATTTATTTTATTTTTTAAGTTTTATTTATTCTTTTATATTAATAATCATCTGTTCCTACCGGCACACAATGGCCTACTCTTAGGAAAAGCAGAACAGGATTTAATGTGTGCACAAGATGCGTTTGCACATTGGGCCTCGGTTTATAGTCTCATTCGAAGGACTTTTGGGGATAGTGGAGTCGGCACTAATATCAACTCCAGGGGAAAAATCCCCTCGAACGGGAATTGAACTTGGGTCGTCAAATTGCCAGCGCAATGTTCTGACCACTAGGCTATCCCGTCCCCTGAGCAGCTAACTGCATGGATGAACAAAAAAATGACAGATAACCGTTGCACAGATATTGAGAACTTTAAATGAGGAATGACACAACACAGATGTGTTGTTAAATGAGGAATGACACAACACAGATGTGTTGTTAAATGAGGAATGACACACCACAGATGTGTTGTTAAATGAGGAATGACACACCACAGATGTGTTGTTAAATGAGGAATGACACAACACAGTGTGTTGTTAAATGAGGAATGACACACCACAGATGTGTTGTTAAATGAGGAATGACACAACACAGATGTGTTGTTAAATGAGGAATGACACAACACAGATGTGTTGTTAATGAGGAATGATGCAACACAGGTGTGGGGTTAAATGAGTAATGATGCAACACAGGTGTGGGGTTAAATGAGTAATGATGCAACACAGTGTGTGGTTAAATGAGTAATGACACAGCACAGATGGGTTAAATGAGGAGTGACACAGCAAAATATGTAGTTAAATGAGGAATGACACAACACACGTGTAGTTAAATGAGGAATGACACAACACACACGTGTAGTTAAATGAGGAATAACATGACAGCAGACACAGATCAGATACATGTATTAATTAATCATAAAACGAGAATGACCGTCAACAGTGCTGATTGCTCAATGTGCGGTTTCAGGTCTGCGGCCTTCTTTCACCTGAAGCAGTTCCAGTCCTGCCTGAAGGACATCGACAATGCCCTGGGAGCAGGATTTCCCTCCAGCTCCCTCTACAAACTGCTGGACCGCAGGGGAAAGAGCTGCCTGTTTCTCAAGCAGAAGCAGGCAGCCATGGAAGCTTTCGAACAAGCCAAGCAAGCTCTGCTGACCAGTTCCAGTTTGCAAGACAAGGCCAAGCAGGACATGGTTCGCCTGACAGAGCAGTTCATCGCTAAGTGTCAGAGTCTTCCCGACACCAGTGGTGAACAGGGCAGTCCAGACCGCGGCAACGCAGAAACCGTTGTGCACGAACCAGTGCCGACGCTGATGCAGGCCAGTTCGCAGATTCTGTCTGCCGCAGACTTCTTGACTCTGAAGGAGGAGGCGGGAGAGGGCGGGGGTTGTATGCGGAGAGAGACATCAAGATAGGGGAGATCCTGATTGTGGAAAAGCCTTACACGTCCGTTGTTTTGCCCGACTACGGACTGAGTCACTGCCACCATTGCTGCACTCGCTGCTTTGTGCCCTTGCCTTGCCAGAGCTGTGTCGAGGTGGTGTTCTGCAGCACTCGGTGTCGTCAGGCTGCTCAGGTCTATCACCCCGCGGAGTGTGGATTGATGGATCATTTCCAGAAGGCCGATGTGCGTCTGGGTCACCTGGCCCTAAAAATGGTGGCCAAAGTTGGATACAAGTACTTGATGGAACATCAACACATCTTCCAAGAAACGGGTGAAGACAGCAGCAGTTTGCTAGGCTTTGACGAGAAAGGGGTGTATGACTCTCAGCACTATCCCACCATGTACCACTTGGTGGGTCACTGCGACCAGCGGACGCTGAAAGATGTCTGGTTACGAGCGCTTAAAGCAGCTTTCCTGGTGAAGTGCCTGGAACAGAACAGTTTTTTCCCAGCGTCTGACGTTCAGGATCCTGCGTGGACGAAACAGAGGCAGGAGGAGGTGTGCTATGTGGGAGGTCACATCCTCGGCCACCTGATGATGCTACCCTGCAACGCCCACGAGGTGTCAGAAATGGAGGTCAACTGGCAAGAACCCTCCCAGTCCAGAACTCTGGAGATTGGCTCCGCCATTTATCCCGTCCTCAGCCTCATCAACCACTCGTGCGACCCCTCGGTGGTGCGGCATTCTTACGGAGACGTGTGCGTGGTCCGTGCGATACGAGGCATCGCGGCCGGGGAGGAGCTGTTTGACAACTACGGGGCCTGTACCCTGTGATGGGAAAGGAGGCGCGACAGGACCACTTGCAGAAGCAGTACTACTTCAGCTGCCAGTGCCAGGCCTGCACGCACAACTGGCCCCTGTACATGGACATTCCCAAAGATGCCATGGACTTCTACTGCCACAAGTGCCGCGGCCGGGTGCCCGTGCCCGGCATCAGCGAAGCCAGCAGGACTGACAGCATGGCCTGCAGAGACTGCGGCCACCGCCAGAACATCCGCAGTCTGATCCTGAAGGTGGGCAGCTTGGAGCAGGAGTTCCAGGACATCCTGTACAAGGTGATCTTCAGCCTGCAGATAGACGCAGAGACCCTGCCGCGCCTGGTTCACTTCCTGCGCGTCGTGGACAAGCACGTGCATCGCCCCGTCAGCTGCCACAACGACTGTCAGGAAGGCGGTCAAAATGTGCTATGCCTACAGGGCCAACGCTTTCCCCAGGAAGTCGTTCAGGCTGCCGAGAAGGCCAAAAAATAATGGAAAGTGTAGTTAAAGTTGTCATTGTAGGTTCCGCTGGAAAACTTTCTTATAATACATTTTATAGATCTGCTCACTGTAATCATGACAAAGGTTTTGCTGAAAATCTCTGTATGCTTTTTTTCCAGTTTTGAACTGGGCATCGTCTAAGAATGTATCATATGCAAATTTTTTATTATTTTTTAAATCATTTTTATTTTTTGAAGCCCAAGAGAATTAGTTTTTATTCATTATGTTGCCTGTTTACATCAGTATTTTTATGAAATTATACTAAACTTTTTTTTTTAATGATGTGTGGCAACTACAAACTTAGTGATGGTTTGTTGCCTGTGCTAGTCATGTTAGAAAAAAGTTAGGGTCCAACAGAAACAGAACTTGAACACAGAAGGTGTAAACTGTTAATTGTCATCATTTTGATATTAAGTAAATTTCTTTTGTCAGTATTAACTTTCCAAGTGCTGATTTGCACACGTGTCATGTTCACTGTTGGCAGGTGTTTTTTCTTTATTATTTTTTTTTTTTCTCTTATTCTTTTATTTTGAGGATAATGGAATAAGCACATAAGTGCTTTTTTACATCCATCCCGGTGTGTATGTAGTTTTATAAATTCTGTCGTCTGTTCACATTGGCACACAATGGCCAACTCTTCTGAAAAGCAGAATGGGTTTTAATACGTGTTGGGCAAGATGTTCTGCATGCGTTTGCACATAGGACCTCAGTTTATAGTCTCATCCAAAGGACTTTTGAAGGGAATGGAGTCTGTAAGAAAAATGAAGATAGGCAGAAGAGTGATAACATATGCTGGGATCATACAGTACATGCATACATATTGGTGTGTAGAGATATGGGCTTTGTAATTTAACTACAGATGAACCAGAATTGACCTTTGTCAGTTTGAAATTTATCAATTTCTTTTTTATAACATAAATAAGGTAGCAGTTTCTCTAGCAGACAACAGCACGCGCAATTTCTCTCTCCCTTGGAATGTTGATGATGTGGTTCTGGATGTGATATATATTGCTGTGGAGAAATAGTGTGATAGTTTCTCACTTTCTGTTCTTACAGAAGGGAACAGCTATCATCTTGATTCTGTCTGGTATCATATTGCAACAGGACATAATCCTGTCTGTTGATATATATATAATATATATCGCAGCAGCAAGAAACGACGTCTTCTCTGTGATATTTTGCAACAGCCTGAGTGAGGAGATGGTTTCTTGTCTGGTGATGTTCTTATATATATTATCCAACAGGAGGAAGGATTGTCTTCTCTGTGAGTCCTATATCGCAACTAGAGGAAACATTTACAGTGTCTTTTTCTGCTGTAGACGAGTGACAGTGTGGTCCCTGGTGCTGGTATACTTAAAGTAAACTGTGCATGCGGGGACTAAGCTAGGTCTATGTCTCGTTCTGAGTCCTGCTTTTGTTCCTGAAAGTACTTAATTAAGAAGGGGCTTCACACAGGGGGTCGCTTGTTTCGAATACAGTTGAACACTCGGCATACACTGATACAGGTTACCTGACGTTCTTCTCTGAGACAAGTTCTGTTTTGTTGAAAGCTTGTCTAAAGTTCAGTAATTGGCATTTTGTTTTACTTTTGTGTGCAGTATGAGTGTGTGTGTGTGTGTGTGTGTGTTGTGTGTTGTGTTTTGTATGTGTTGTGTGTGTTGTGTGTGTGTGTGTGTGTGTGTGTGTGTACTGTTGTGTGTGTGTGTGTTGATGTGTGTGTGTGTGTGGTGTGTGTGTGTGTGTGTGTGTGTGTGTGTGTGTGTGTTGTGTGTGTGTGTGTGTGTGTGTGTGTGTGTGTGTGTGTGTGTGTGTGTGTGTGTGTGTGTGTTGTGTGTGTGTGTGTTGTGTGTGTGTGTGTGTTGTGTGTGTGTGTGTGTGTGTGTGTGTGTGTGTGTGTGTGTGTGTGTGTGTTAGTGTGTGTGTGTGTTGTGTGTGTGTGTGTGTGTGTGTGTGTGTGTGTGTGTGTGTGTGTGTGTGTGTGTGTGTTGTTGTGTGTGTGTGTGTGTGTGTGTGTGGTGTGTGTGTGTTGTGTGTGTGTGTTGTTTGTGTGTGTGTGTTGTGTGTTGTGTGTGTGTGTGTGTGTGTGTGTCGTGTGGTGTGTGTGTTGTATGGTGTGTGTTTGTTTGTGTGTGTGTGTGTGTTACGTGTGTGTGTGTGGTGTGTGTGTTACGTGTGTGTTGTACGTGTGTGTGTGTTGTTTGTGTGTGTGTGTGTGTGTGTGTGTGTGTGTGTGTGTGTGTGTTGTGCGTGTGTGTGTGTGTGTGTGTGCGTGTGTGTGTGTTGTGTGTGTGTGTTGTTTGTGTGTGTGTGTGTGTGTGTGTGTGTGTGTGTGTGTGTGTGTGTGTGTGTGTGTGTGTGTGTTTGTTTGTGTGTGTTGTTTGTGTGTTGTGTGTGTGTGTGGTGTGTGTGTGTGTGTGTGTGTTGGGTTTTTTTTGCACATAGGACATGTGTGTGTGTAGTCTATAGAATGACTGAATGTGACTTTCTCCACAACCTGGTTTATTATTATTAGCCTTATTGAGTGAAGGGATTTAGGTATTGGCGTGTCACTGTTGGGTTTTTTTGTTTGTTTGTTTTTTTCCCCCCCAGATGGATGGTATAAGATATTTGAAGGTATGGGAAGGTGTTAGTTTTGAACCTGAAGTTACTGGAGCCACTGAAACCGACTGAGCTAACAGCCCTAATATGGCTTTCATGGTCATTAGGGCTGTAAACAATATGGTATGGTATGGTATTTTCAATGACTTTCTCCTGAACTCCTTTAGAAGTTGTCAGGGCACTGTACTGAATTCTCAGTCAGTGTGTTCATGGGCATGTGGAAAGCAGAGCCCCCCTCCTACCCCCCCCCCCCCATCACCAGGTAGAAGACATGATTCAGTTACTTGTCGTGAGTGTTTATAAAGAGTGTGCACTATGTTCTGATTGTTGAACTTGAGCACACCCCACTTTGAAAGAGAGAGAGAGAGAATGAACAGAAACCAAAAGATCCATGTAAACTAAATTAAAAGGGCTTGTATGAAAATATTGCCAAATTTCAGTATGTTTGGTCTGATGTGGTGTGTCAGCTTTTTTTATTATTATTATTCTTTTATTTCGAGGATAATGGAATAAACACTCGTGTGCTTTTTTACATCCAGTCTCCGTGCATATGCAGTTTTGTAAATTTTGTCATCCATTCTCACCGGCACACAATAGCCTTCTCTTCCAAAAGTGGAACAGGTTTTAACGCGTGTGCAAGATGCTCTGCATGGGTTTGCGGATGGGTCCTCGGTTTATAGTTTCATCCAAAGGACTTTTGGGGAGAGTGGAGTCAGCACTTTTTTAAAAATATTAATTTTATTCTTTTATATCGAGGATAATGGGATAAGCACTCTTGTGCTGTTTTACATCCAGTCCCCGTGTGTATGAAGTTTTGTAAATGTCATCCGTTCCCACTGGCACTGATAGCCTACTCGTTACAAAAGCGGAACAGGATTTAACGTGTCGCAAGATGTTCTGCGTACGTTCACACACGGGACCTCGGTTTATAGTCTCATCCAAAGGACTTTGGGGGAGAGTGGAGTCAGCATTGATGTTAACTCCAGGAGAAAAATCTCCTCGAACTGGAATAGAACCCGGGTCGTCAAATTGCGAGCACAATGTTTTGACCACTAGGCTATCCCGTCCCGTCTGATGACAATTGATGTTAACTCCAGGGGAAAAATTCCCCATCGAATGGGAATCGAAGCCGTCATAAATCGTCAGCTGTCTATCTTCCCATTCCTGTACAATATTACAGAGTGGTACAATTCGTTTTTCTATTTCCTCTTCAATATTCTTTTGTTTTGTTAGCCAATTTCGGACTTAACCACTGGAGAGGTAGTGGTTGGTATGGCGTTTCTGAAACCAAATTCAGTGTTAAAAAAAAAAAAAAATCAAAGAGAAATTACCAAGCTGTGCCAAAGTCACTGTCGCTGTATACAGTGTATCAGAAAATGACTGCCGTATACTGCTGGAGATAGTATTTCTGGTATATTTTCATATGCTATGTACCTCAGGTGTGTTCAGTTGGTGTATAACTTGTGGTGGCTGTTACTTTTTATCCAGTCTAGGCCAAAGAGCCTGTGATCTTCATTGTTTAAGCTGATGATTTTAATTTAACATTTGATAAGATGTAACACTAAAAATTTGCTATACTTCATGTATCTTTGATTCAATTTTGCTGCCTGCATTTTAAAAATCAATTTCATTTTGCGATTTTAAGGAAGATTTATTGAAATTCAAGTTTTGTAGAATTTTTTTCATGAATGAATAATTAATTATCACACTGCCTGATACAGTAATAGATTTTGGAAATTTGGGGGCACAAAAGATTCACAAGTCACCTCTTGTTAAAATGTATTATGATATTATAAAATACTAAATTTACTCATGTGTATGCTGTATATATATATAAGATAACTATGTTACCTTTTTAAAAGTGAAGTCGGTGCAAATGATTGTTTTGACAGAGTTCCTGAGTGGGTTTTTGATGCTTTTTTTTTGCTTTTTTTTTCTCCAACCATGTTCCAGTCGTGCATTTTTGATGTGTTCCTTTTTTGAAGTGTGTGCATGGTTTGTGAACATTTTGTGTTAAAGGGACATTTACTTTTGTTTCATGATGCAGACTTTTGAAATTCAGCACAAACAAATGTAAGTTGTAACAAGTTTGAAGTTAATTAGAGAACAAAGATAGTGAGCAAAATTTTATTTACAAAAATATCAAAAAAAAGTAAAAAAAAAAACCAATGTCCAATAAGTATATATAAGCATGTACTGTTGTTGCATTGCTCCACTCTGCTAGATTTCATGTACAAATTATGACATACTCTATTGCTGAGTGCTTAAAACAATTCAACTTCAATTCCATGGGTCCATTAAGTTGTGGGTTCAAATCTCAGCGGTGTTTGGTGAATTAAAGGTGGAGATTTTTACGATATCCCAGGTCAGCTTCAAGGCAGTCCTGCTTTGCCTTCATTCCCTTCATGTTTATGTAATTACACATGAAGAAGATGAAATAGATTATGCATGTTAAACATCCATAATTTCATGTCAGTGTTTGGCAGTTACGAAACATGAACATATCTAGCATACCTCCCTGAAGTCTGAATGTGGCTACCTTCTTCATAATGGGCAAAAATGATTACACTTGCATATTAATTAATAAATTAAATATGCAAAATTTTCACCATTGATAAAGCTGGAGCTCTAATCAAGGAACAGAAGAAAAAAAAAAAAACTAAAAAAAACTACACACTACAAGTACAAGTCTAAAACTCACATTGTTAACATTTGAAAGCATGGATATTCTGTTTGTGTTTCTGTTATAGTACATGATGATTGTGACTGTTATTATTGTAGTTGTTATTGTTATGTTGATGAGGAGGATTATTGAAGTACTCTCATTATATTATGTTTTGTTATTTTTTTTATTGTTATAATCTAAATATGTCCCTGAAGCCGGTAAGTGGCTACCTTAAAGATGGGTTAAAAGAGACTAAAAACTGTCACATGATGTATACGCAAAGTCTCAACATTAGTAAACCATGGAGCATAGGGGGGGGAGTCATGATCAGAACAATTCTCACTTTATTTTATTTTTAATCTGATCAAAACGATTCATTATTTGGCCTTTGCCACCGTGGTAGTCTTTAAATCAATAATGCGGATCATAATCAGAAAAAAATCAGACAGACGGTTGCTTGATTGTTTCCTCATAGTGAATTGAAAATAAGGACTGCTACAGTATCCCACCCGTTGATGATGACCTCGCTTTCGTTTCAGACCTTTTCTTTCGTTTCAGACTGACCAGTGAATAAGTGTGTATAAAGTTTTCTTTCAGTAAGATGACACTTTTGTCAATAAAATTACTTTACCAAAAATATCGCTTCAGATTTTTTTTTTTTAATAACACTTTTAGAAAATCCTTGAAGTCAGAATGTGGCCACCTAGTTAACGGTGGGTAAACATGGCACATGCAAAATCTCAGCACTGGTGAACCTCGGAGCTACATCTAAGGAATGACCCCCACTCCCTCCCTGAACTTTAGAAAAGAATAGCTGATTTTTACAAAAAGCAATATTTTTTATATATTTTTTAATAGATATAGGGTAGATAAGATTTGTGCTCCTCATTTTACTGCTTGTGTTCTTTTCACTGGTCAGGCATAAAGGAATCAAAGAACAGAATGCTAATGTAATTACTGAAATCTAATGGACTGTTTTCATTTGGTTGGTTTAGATCTCTGATGCCTCGCTCCCCTACAACCCCCTAGGTTATGTGGGACACCTTTACCTTTTTATACTGTGCATGACTGTCTTATTGACTGATGATGAAGGCTTTCTTGTCTGAACAATAAAAGAGAGTGCTTGCTATGCTAAACAATTAATAGTCTGGCCACTTCTCTGATAAAATGACACCACTGTTGATGAGAGCTTGAATGCACTGGATTGACACAGTTCTGTCTGTCTGTCAATTTTCTGTCTGTTTGTCTGTCTCTCTCTTTGTTTTGTCTCTATGTATAGTCTGTCTGTGTGCCTGTCTTGTTTGTCTATCTGTCAGTC
>CM060337.1:21637240-21644740 GCA_030674155.1 Stramonita haemastoma
GGATGTGAGAGAGAGAGAGAGAGAGGAGAGAGAGGAGAGAGAGAGAGAAGAGGAGGGAGAGAGAGAGAGAGAGAGAGAGGAGAGAGAGAGAGAGAGAGAGAGAGAAGAGAGAGAGAGAGGAGAGAAGAGAGAGAGAGAGAGAGAGAGAGAGAGAGAGAGAGAGAAGAGAAGACAGACAGACAGACAGACAGACAGACAGACAGAAGAGAGGGAAAGAGAGAGAGAGAGAGAGAGAGAGAGGAGAGGAGAGAGAGAGAGAGAGAGGAGAGAGAGAGAGAGAGAGAGAGAGAGAGAGAGAGTCTTCTGTCAAACACATGACGTACAATCATGATTTGTACTTTCTGTCCATGCACATTTAGGGAGGGGGATGGGGGGGGGGGGGGGGGGGGTTGTAGCTATGTACATTTGGTTTTTTTCTGCATGAAAATAATGTTGTTGTTGACTCTTGACTTATATAGTGAAGGTGGAGGGAGGGAAGGAAGGAGGAGGGGTGTATATTTCTGGAAGGTATCTCCAGTGTGGATGTCACGGGGGTATTTTTTTTTTATATTTATATATTCAAAAGAAATTCGGGAAGGTATCATCGAGTGCAGACTATTGGGTACATGCTACATACCATAATGAAATATTGTGTTAAAAACTGTGCACATCTTAGTGTATAATTCAGTAACAAAATAATCCACCTCTCTAATGAAATCCTCAGTGCACTCACTCTGTGCATGTTTTGTACCCCTGCAGCTAACTGAACCAGGATGCCAATAAAAGATCTTTAGGTTTTAACGTCAATGACCAGAAGCTGAAAACGGTTCAAAGCTTTCCCGTTGACTGCTCTTAGCACGTCATATGACGTGCTACTGATAGCGCACTCCCAGTGCCTTACACGTCATATGACGTGCAACCGATTTTCCCGAATTTTCCTAACTTCGTTTTAAGGTCCATTCCAAAACAATTGATATTTTAAGCTTGTGTGGGATTCCTTCTACCCATATATGGTTGGGGAAATCCGTTGCGTGGACGGAAAAGTCTGTTTTTTCTTCAGTTTCGTTGGCTGACTGGAGCAGTTTTTATTTTTTATTTGTTTATTTTTGGATGATTCAGGCATGTTTATAAATTCCAACTTGGCCTTCAAATTAGTTTGGTTTAATGCAGAATTCAATTCTGTGCAGAAGTTGTTACACATGTTAATATCAAATTGTTGGTAGTTTAGATGCTAGATTTTTTGGTGAATTATTACCCCATTTGGGCAAAAGTCCTTTGGCAGAGCAGATTCAGGTTCTGGTTCTTTATATGGGCAGTCAAAGGGTTAACAAAAGTACTTGGGAGCTGTTGTATCATACCAGGGATCCAAGCCAGAGTTAGTATGCAGGATTGCACAGACAATAACAGCACTGTCAAAACTGAACACCATGTGGAAAGATAAAAATATCTCCCTCAACTCCAAGATCAGACTAATGCGCTCCTGTATGCCTGTCAATTGTGGACCCTGACTGCTGATTTGGAGAGAAGAGTACAAGCAGTAGAGATAAGATGCTTCCGGAGACTCCTTGGCATCTCCTACAGAGATCACATAAGCAACGAAGAGGTGTGTAATAGAATCCAGCAAACCATTGGTCCCTACGAAAATCTTCTATCAATCGTAAAGAAGCATAGCCTAAACTTAAATGGTACGGGCATGTCAAAAGATCGGAAGGACTTGCAAAAACAATACTGCAAGGTCATGTCCAAAGAGGAAGAAAAAGAGGCAGACCAAGGAAGAGATGGGAGGACAACATCAGCGACTGGACAGGCCTAGAACTCAACCAGAAATTAAGAAAGGCAGAACAGAGAGAGGAATGGAGGGAACTGGTTGTCAAGTCTTCAGTGGTGCCCCCACGGTCACCAGACTAAGGGATTGGTAGATAGATAGATAGATAGATAGATAGATAGATAGATAGATAGATAGATAGATAGATAGATAGATAGATAGATAGATAGATAGATAGATAGATAGATAGATAGAGAGAGAGATAGAGAGATAGATAGATAGAAGTTAACGTGTATTCCGGATTTTTCTGTATGTGTATATAATTAGAGGGGAAACAATTAGGGCATTGATAAGTAGGCACACACGCACGTACGCACGCACGCACGCACACACGCCACACACACGTTTCTTTCTTTCAAGCACCTGTCTAATATCACTTAAAGTGAAAAGACATTACATGAAAACACACAACACAACACACACACACACACCACACACACACACACACACACACACACACACACACACACACAGACACGCACGCATGCACACACGCACGCACGCACACACACATACACACACACACACGTACGCACACACACACATACGCATACACACATACACGCACATAAACCAACACGTGCGTGCAGACTCACGCACACATGCATGCACGCACGCACGCACATATTAAAGGCAGTTTTCAAGGTAGACTATACAGATCAGGATCGGACAAACTTATTATTAAAAAGTTTGTAACAAGTCAAAGTTTATGCTGCCCAAATAATACTGTTCAATATTCTACCATTAAATTAAAAAAAAGAGATAACAAATAAAAGACTGATAATTCCACAGTCATTTTATAATTATGTAACATAGGTTCTTTCAATGCACTCAGAAAAAAAACCCATTAACATCCACACTAAAAAAAAAACCAACACCCAAAACCCGGCAACACCCCTTCCCCCCCCCCCCTCCCTGCCCCCTCATGGAGTTTTGTTGCAATGTATTTGTGTCTAACCTGAAAAGTCGCTGTAGTCTAGTGGTTAGGGCGTTGGACTCGTAATCTAAAGGTTGCGGGTTCGATCCCAGCTTTCGGCTATGACGTTGTGCCCTTGGGAAAAGGCACTTTACGGCTATTTTCTCACCCCACCCAGGTGTTAAAAGGGGTACCAACCTTGTGTTGGGGGTTAACCCTGCGATAGACTGGCGTCCTATCCAGGGGGGGAGTCTATGACTCTCAGTCGCTTAACGCCACAGAAACCAGGATAAGCACCGGCCTGATGAGCCTTAGGCTCGGGACAGACTTTTAACTTTAACTTAACCTGGAAAGCAAGCTAAGTCACAGTTCTACGAGCTGTGAAACAAAGCCAAGATAATAATTCTGTTGAACTTTTTAATCAAGTAAGCAGCACATAAGACATGAAAAGAACCAGGCTAATAAATTGTTCTTTTGGTTCCGTTAATCAATACGAAATATGGAGATGTTCTTGCTGTCCCTATCACCTCCCTCCCCTTCCCCCTGTAGGGGTAGTAACCACGTCCTAGCTCTGCAGCACATTGATCTTTTTCATAACAAACAACTACGCTCCATCATACTGGAAACATATAATAAGCTACTTAGCAACCTAATACTCTCTCTCTCTCTATCTATTATCCTCGAATAAAAAGAATTTTGCCTTGCCTTCTTGCCTTGCCTTGCCTTTGCCTTGCCTTGCCTTGCCTTGCCTTCTCTCTCTCTCTCTCTCTCTCTCTCTCTCTCTCTCTCTCCTCTTCTTCTCCTCTCTCTCTCTCTCTCTCTCTTCTCTCTCTCTTCTCTCTCTCTCTCTCTCTCTCTCTCTCTCTCTCTCTCTCTCTGTGATGAAAAAAAAGTATGTAATACTTACTCTGTTACCCTTGAAAAATAAAGATTATTCATTCCTTCATTCCTTCCTTCATTCATTCATTCATTCATTCATTCATTCATTCATTCATTCATTCATTACATTCTCTCTCTCTCTCTCTCTCTCTCTCTCTCTCTCTCTCTCTCTCTCTCTCTCTCTCTCTCTCTCTCTCTCTCTCTCTCTCTCTCCTCTCTCTCTCCCCCTACTCCCCTCCTCCAAAACACGCCTTTGTGTGCATCATTGCATACGCGTTCGCCAGTATTATAGCCAAGGATATGATCCCACCCCCCCTCTCTCTCCCTTCCTCATCTTCTTCACCCCTCCCCTCCCCCCCCCCCCCCTTCCTCGCCTGACCTTTCTACTGCACTGTTATCGCTTCAAAGCACACATCTGGTGGTGGTGCGTGGAAGGAAAATAGAAAGCCTGAACCGACACCCAATTAATGTTGATGCTGATTCAACCAAAAGTCATGAATATTCAATAAGAACAGATGCTCTGCGTCCCAGTATAGTCGCTACTACGCTTCCTTCGAATGAGACTATAAACCGGAGGCCCCGTACCGCGTGTGCGAACGCTCGCAGAACATCTTGCGCACACGTTAATTAAATCCTGTTTCGCTTTTTTGTAAGAGAAGGCTTTTGTGTGGCAGTGGTGGGAACAGATGACAAAAACTGACAAAACTGCATACACACGGGGACTGTCGGTAAAAAAAAAAGCACGTGAGTCTTTATTCCATTATTCTCGATATAAAAGATTAAATAAATGAATAAATAAATAAATAAGAAAGAAATAAATAAAAATTATGCACTTGCTCACTCAGAATAGGAATGAATGAAGCCCGTGTACGGGTACGGGAGAACAAATAGGAGAGAATCTTCATAGACAGACATATAGAAGAAACGCACCCCCCCCCCCCCCCAAACACAACAAAAACAACAACAACAACAAAAACAAAACAAAACCAAAAAACAGGAACGCAACAGAAGATGTTTTACGTGAAATGTTGTTTTGTTTCTTATAATGATCAATTTCTGTAGCCTGTGTCTGCATACATGAGTATTGTATCATCTCTGCCATAGTACTGTATGCATATGTCGAAGTTCACGAGGAAAACAATAATTATCATTCTTGTTGTTCATGACAAAAACTGATAGATATGCAACTAGTACGATTTTCCAGAGTGTGCCAGAATCATATGCTTTCACTCCCCCCCAATCTTAAATTAATGGACATGACTCTGTGGTGTGTGTGTGTGTGTGTGTGTGTGTGTGTGTGTGTGTGTGTGTGTGTGTGTGTGTGTGTGTGTGTGTGTGTTTGTGTGTGTTTGTGTGTGTGTGTGAGTGAGTGAGTGAGTGAGTGTGTGTGTGTGTGTGAGTGAGTGAGTGTGTGTGTGTGTGTGTGTGTGTGTGTGTGTGTGTGTGTGTGTGTGTGTGTGTGTGTGTGTGTTTGGTGTGTTTGTGTGTGTGTGAGTGAGTGAGTGAGTGTGTGTGTGTGTGTGTGTGTGTGTGTGTGTGTGTGTGTGTGTGTGTGTGTGTGTGTGTGTGTGTGTGTGTGTGTGTGTGTGTGTGTGTGGAAAGACAGATTAGCGAGGATTTGGAGTAGAGTGGGCATTAGAAAGAGGCGGAAATAAAAATAAAAAAAGGGAAAAAGAAGGAAGACAGAGAAAATGGAGAACTGGGGAGGAAAGAGAGGGGGGAAGGGGTAAAGAGGAGGGGAAGAGAGGAGGGAAAGAGAGGGCACAGAGAGAGAGAGAGAGAGAGAGAGAGAGAGAGAGAGAGAGAGAGAGAGAGAGAGAGAGAGAGAGACAGACAGACAGACAGACAGACAGACAGACAGACAGACAGACAGACAGACAGACAGACAGACAGACAGAGACAGACAGAGAGGACAGACAGAAAAGAGAGAGAGAGAGAGAGAGAGAGAGAGAGAGAGAGGAGAGAGAGAGAGAGAGAAGAGAGAGAGAGAGAGAGAGGAAGAGAGAGTAGGAACGGAGCGCAGAGAGACACAGAAAGAGAGATGCAGAGACAGAGACAGACAGACAGGTAGCAAGATAAGACAGATACAGGGTAAGTAAGGAGAAAGAAATTTCTCTCTCTCTCTCTCCTCTCTCTCTCTCTCTCTCTCTTCCTCTCTCACAGACACACACCCAGACACACACAGAGACACACACACACACACACTTGCACGCACGCGTGCGTGCATGCACGTTTGTACTAATAAAACATGGCAGAGGTGAGAAGATCGGAAACCTTGCAACGTTGATAACACTCCTGGCATGCGGTTACAGTCAGTTTAGCACTGTGGGATACTTGGCTGGGTCTGCGATAGATTAATTAATAGGTGAAAATTAGGTGTATGGCAGGTATATGTATGTATATGTGACGCTCCACCACGAAATGAGTCGCTTAGCACATATTCCACTTTTCCGCTAGGAGCTATCAAAGGCAGGTGGGGGTGAGGTTCTCGATTTTTGATTGTTTATAAAACTATAGCACTTATTCTACCTTGTAGTGAAATATCCAAGCATAATTTTGTTTCCTTTTGTCTTTAAACATTCTTTGAAAATAGCCAAGCCCTCATTCTGACCACCTATTAGGACGCTTAACTTGTCAATTTCTCATTTTGACATTTCTTGTAGTCTATTATTTCAATTTGTAATAATTTCTGATAGAATTGTTCGATTTCAATCTGGTTTTTAATTTTTTTTTAATTGTATAGCTACTTTATTGCAAATTAACAACATGTTGATAACTAAAAATTGACCTCTGGTGCAATGCAGCTCCTTATGTGGTGGAGCGTCACATATATTATGTATGTATGTATGTATGTATGTATGTATGTATGTATGTATGTATGTATGTATGTATGTATGTATGTATGTATGTATGTATGTATCTATGTACGTACGTACGTACGTACGTACGCACGCACGCACGCACGCACGCACGCACGCACGCACGCACGCACGCACGCACGTACGTACGTATCTATCTATCTATCTATCTATCTATCTATCTATCTATCTATCTCTATAGCTATCTATCTATCTATCTATCTATCTATCTATCTATCTATCTATCTATAGCTATCTGTCTGTCTATCTATCTATCTACCTATCTACCTACCTACCTACCTACCTACCTACCTACCTACCTACCTACCTAACTATCTATCTATCTATCTATCTATCTATCTATCTATCTATCTATCTATCTATCTATCTATCTATCTATCTATAAGAGAGATTGATTGATTGATTGATTGATTCTTTTATATCGAGGATAATGGAATAAGCACTCTTGTGCTTTTTTACATCCAGTACCCGTGTGTACGCAGTTTTGTAAATGTCATCTGTTCCCACCGGCACACGATGGCCTTAAAGTCTGTCCCGAGCCTATAGAGGCTCATCAGGCCGGTGCTTATCCCGGTTTCTGTGGCGTTAAGCGACTGAGAGTCATAGACTCCCCCTGGATAGGACGCCAGTCTATCGCAGGGTTAACCCCCAACACAAGGTTGGTACCCCTTTTACACCTGGGTGGGGTGAGAAAATAGCCGTAAAGTGCCTTTTCCAAGGGCACAACGCCATAGCCGAAAGCTGGGATCGAACCCACAACCTTTAGATTACGAGTCCAACGCCCTAACCACTAGACTACAGCGGCGGCTACACGATGGCCTGCTCTTATGAAAAGTGGAGCAGGATTTAACGTGTGCGCAAGATGTTCAGCGTGCGTTCGCACACGGGGCCTCGGTTTAAAGTCTCATCCGAAGGATGAGAGAGAGAGAGAAGAGAGAGAGAGAGAGAGAGAGAGAGAGAGAGAGAGAGAGAGAGAGAGAGAGAGAGAGAGAGAGAGAGAGAGAGAGAGAGAGAGAGAGAGA
>CM060337.1:21662240-21667240 GCA_030674155.1 Stramonita haemastoma
GAACAGATGACAAGATTTGCAAAACTGCATACACACAGGGACTGGATATAAAAAAAGCACATGAGTGTTTATTCCGTTATCCTCCTCGATATGAAAGAATAAATAAATGAATCATAAATCAATAGATAAAGAAGTCGGAATGTCGCTTTGTATGCGATGGGCAACAACGGTCGCATATGCACACACACACACACACACCACACACACACACACACACACACACACACACACACACACACACACACACACACACACACACTTCACATTCATTGCGTTCTGTCACAGTTATTCCAAGGTATTATGAGTGAGACAGAGTATATAATTATTCAGGGTGACCCACAGGGTGTTAAACTAGGAAACGTCCAACAACCAACAACAACAATCACAACAACAACAACAACAACAAATACATATATGCCCTGTGTCAGCACATCCGTTAAGGAAATGAGGGAGAGCCATAAGTTTATGAATTAGGCAATTTTTTCCCCCCAAGGAGTTACTTTTGTGTTTCGAAACACAAGACATTCAGTGCATGCAGTTTCTTATGTGATAAATTAAACATTCTTTTTCGTTATGTGCACTGTTGTTGACTCTGTGTGTGTGTGTGTGTGTGTGTGTGTGTGTGTGTGTGTGTGTGTGTGTGTGTGTGTGTGTGTGTGTGTGTGTGCGCGCGCGCGCATATGCGTGGGTGTGTGTGTATGTGTGTGCATGCTGTGTGCATGCTTGCATGTATATCTGCATCCATGCGTGTGTGTGTTTGCGTGCATGTGTGCGTGCGTGCGTGATTGTGTGTGTGTGTGTGCGTGCGTGATTGTGTGTGTGTGCGTGCGTGATTGTGTGTGTGTGTGTGTGTGTGTGTGTGGTGTGTGTGTGTGTGTGTGTGTGTGTGTGTGTGTGTGTGTAGGATTCGACGTCCTGTGTCTATCACAGATTTCCAGCCATTCGTTCATCTGTTGGGTGTCCCTGTCACTCATTCCCGCTACTCTTTCGTGGTGAGTTCCTTTACAAAGTTTACTACATTTCAGCGGCTGAAGTCTGGCACAAATTTATATATATATAAGATATATATAATATATATATATATATATAATATATATGTGTGGTGTGTGTGTGTGTCACCATAATACCTTGGAATATATATATATATATATATTATATATTATATTTAATATATATATAATATATATATATAAAATAAAGAAGAAATTAATTTTGTGATGTGTCAAGTATAGGATTAACAACCCCTGTCTTGAAATTTTCTTGACGAGTTTATTTCTTATACTTCAGCTTTTAACTATACAATGTAGTAACTTAACTTCCATACCCAGTGTCTTGGTATAAAATGTGGGCGAGTTTATTTCAACTTCTGTTGCTTAGATAATAACGATGGCTTCATTTTAATATCTTTATTGAGCTGTAAAATGTACTCCGTTTATTTCCATATTCATACTCCAAAATGTGTAATGAAGTGTGCTCTTATTTTGAGATCTGGAATGTCAGGATGAAAAAAACACTTCTACACTCACTTCAAGGTGCTAGAACTTGACAAGTTTAGCTATCCTGTGACAAGGTTATTGTGATACCAAGTGGGGAAAAAAACTTCTGCTGAAAAAGAAACAATCTATGTCCTAGGTGTGTTCATTTTTGGTTTGAACTGTGTATCCCGTAGTAAGTTCGTGGTTTTTTTTTTTACTAAAAGCGAAACTAAATACTTCCAGTGACATTTTCTCCTGACTACATTGTGTCAAGCTCAGACAGAAAATTCCCACTCTACAACATATTGGTCTGTTGATGGTAGGCTATTCAAAACGATGATTGCTTGTGGTTGATTGCGTGCAGAAGGCATAGACTAAAGTCTACACAGAAGCCAGCTCTATTGTTTGTTTGACAAAACCTGTCTCTTCAATACACACATACACATTGAATCGCTGATTTTTTTATTGTCATCATCTCATCATCATCATCATCATCATCATCATCATCATCATCATCATCCTTTACACCCAGTGGTGTGTAGGGCAGCAGCAAAGACTTTCCACCCCTGCCTATCCTGGGCCAGCCTGGTCAATGAACTCCAAGAGTGCTGCATGGCTTCCATCTCACATTCCACTGTCCTCCTCCATGTTGTTCTTGGTCTTCCTCTCTTTCTCTTGGCGTCTGGGGTCAAGTGCAGTGCTGTTCTTGCGAAAGATTGTGTGTCTCTCCGGAGTACATGCCCAATCCATCTCCATCTTCGTTTGCTAATGATGGTGCCCATGTCAGTTTGGTTGCATTTCCTCAGTAGATCTTCATTGCAAATCTTTTCTGGCCAAAATATTTGAAGGATTCTCAAGAGGCAGGTGGTGTGGAAGGATCTAAGTTTGGCAAGATCCGTCTCCGTCATCCTCCAACATTCAGATCCATACACTGATACAGGAGTCATTTTGTATTGTGGCAAACCATTATTGAGTCAAGCAAATAAAAAAATGGCAGATAAAATGCTTGCAGATAGCTTTGCTCCATTACTCTGTGTACTCTCCGTCTGTCTGTCTGTCTGTCTGTCTGTCTGTCTGTCTGTCTGTCTGTCTGTCTCTCCCCCTCCCCTCTCTGTTTCTGTCTGTCTCTGTCACTGTCTCTGTCTGTCTGTCTGTCTATCTATCTGTCTGTCTGTCTGTCTGTCTGTCTGTCTGTCTGTCTGTCTGTCTGTCTGTCTGTCTGTCTGTCTGTCTGTCTGTCTCTCTCTCTCTCTCTCTCTCTCTCTCTCTCTCTCTCTCTCTCTCTCTCTCTCTCTCTCTCCTCTCTCTCTCTCTCCCTCCCTCCCTCTCCCCCCCCCTCTCTCTCTTTCTCTATTCTATCTCTCTCCCCCCTCTCTCTCCTTTCTCTAACTCTTTCTGTCTCTCTGCGCATCTCTCTGTATGAATGTGTGTATGTGTGTATGTGTGTATGTGTGTATGTGTGTATGTGTGTATGTATGTATGTATGTATGTATGTATGTATGTATGTATGTATGTATGTATGTATGTATGTATGTATGTATGTATGTATGTATGTATGTATGTATGTATGTATGTATGTATGTATGTATGTATGCATGCATGCATGCATGCATACATGCATGCATGTATGCCTGGGAACACGCGTGTGACCACGTAAAAAAAGGACTACGCCTGCAACACGCTCAAATCTTTGCCATCTTAATAATAATGATAGTGATAATGATAATGATGATGATAATGATAATAATAATAATGATAATAATAATAATAATAATAATAATAAATAATAATAATAATAATACATGGAACTTATATAGCGCTATATCTTGTAAAAACAATCAAAGCGCTTACATGCGACTATACATCACACAAGCATCAATAGCAATCTATGGTCCTTGCAAATTCGAAACGTACTCACACGCAAGCGCACACACACGCACATACACACGCACATACACACGCACATACACACACAACACACCACACACACAACCACACACAACACACACACACACACACACACACACACACACACACACAAGGTTATTCACTTTGGCACGTAGATGTCGAAGGCGGGGACAGACAAGAGATGGAAACAGAAGGAAAAAATCTTAGGTTCGAAATAAGTGTGTCTTGAGGTTGGATTTTAAAGTGTCATAAGTAGGCTTTTGCCAAACGTGTTGTGTGTGGCATTCCCTACTAGGAAGAAGACGGGATGCTGATCTACCCCATACGGAACTTTCCCCTGTACCACACGGTGTATGACACCCTGCAGCTAGCGGAGATGATGGACCCTGCTTTCGCCATCAGCTCTACTGTCACTGCCATCATGGCAGAGCTGACACGGGACTTGGCAGACTCCCTGCTCCTGCCGCTAGCTCCTGTGGACTACGCTCTGGACCTGCTCAGACACCTGAAGGTCTCCATGGAGAATGCCAGAGCCAAGTTTAACGCCTCTGTGTGTAAGTGGGGGCATTGAAGTGTTATTGTAGATATCGGAAGTTTTGTGGATAATACTATGTTGAAAGAAAACTGAAGGAAAAACAAAAGAGAAGATGGCTTCCATAGCACCCTAATTTCAACAGTAAGGATGACTACTAGGCCTACCACCTCCCAGAGAAGACCAAGTAACCATTGTGAGGCTGAAGACTGGACACTGCAGACTCAGACATCACATACTTAGCAAGTTCCCCATTGGAATATCTGAGGCGTGCCCCTGTACTGTGGCCCTTATCTCGTGACAGTGGAACACTACCCCCAGACCTGTCCAACACACAAAACCTGAGGGCCAATATCTGGAGGGCCCTCAGCACATAGCAGCATTTGTGAAGCCCTAAGGAGTTGCTGTCTGAGCGTTCAAAGAAGAAGAAGAAGAAGAATTGCGAAGAAGAAGAAGAATTGCGATGAAGAAGAATTGCGAAGAATTAAGAAGAATTGCGAAGAAGAAGAAGAATTGCGAAGAAGAAGAATTGCGAAGAAGAAGAATTGCGAAGAAGAAGAATTGCGAAGAAGAAGAATTGCGAAAGAAGAAGAAGAAGAAGAAGAAGAAGAAGAAGAAGAAGAAGAAGAAGAAGAACGAGAAGAAGAAGAAGAGAAGAAGAAGAAGAAGAAAGAAGAAAGAAGAAGAAGAAGAAGAAGAGAAGAAGAAGAAGAAGAAGAAGAAGAATGCGAAGAAGAAGAAGAAGAAGAAGAAAATATTATGTTCAATGCAAACTTTGGGAAGTTAATTACGAAGTTTATCGTATATTTTAAGAAATTAGAAAATATGTACGTTGTAGTCTTAAACCAGTTACTTTGAAGGGTTCATTAGGAAATTAGCCAAAGTGTTTTTTTTTGTTTGTCAACTTAAAGAAATGTTGTGAAGTATTATCTTATGTTACAGCCTAGTTTTTTGGGTCAACTTGAAGAAATTTTGTGGAGTATTCTCAGATATGTGACAGTCTATTTTTTTTGGTCAACTTGAGGAAATGTTGTAAAGTATTGTCTTGTGTGACAGCCTAGTGTTTTTGGTCAACTTGAGGAAAT
>CM060337.1:21672240-21674740 GCA_030674155.1 Stramonita haemastoma
TCACTTTTAAATTTGTTGTCTTGCTGGGGCCTCTTTTTTACACTGGTATGACTCATCTCGCTAATGTTTACTTATTTGATAGTGTTGTTATGTTTGTTTTGTTTTTGTTTTTACTGGTTACTCCGTCCAAGTTTTACTCTGGTTATGTTATCTGATTGAAATCCAGGTAACTGACATTAGTTTACACGGATCATACAGCTCATTTTACACCAGTCACAAGTTTC
This sequence comes from Stramonita haemastoma, assembly GCA_030674155.1. Lineage (NCBI taxonomy): Eukaryota > Metazoa > Mollusca > Gastropoda > Neogastropoda > Muricidae > Stramonita > Stramonita haemastoma. The sequence continues at coordinate 21,672,465 of CM060337.1, forward strand.
ACTTTTCACTCCTATAATCCGACTTTAACATTGGTCAATTTGACGTCATTTTACACCAGTTATAAATGACATCGTTTTAACTCTTAACATTTTCCTGCACTTGTCTACAAGACTACAAGACTAGAATTAGTATGTCCAAGCAAAAGAGGGTCCAGTTCAATAACATTTGGCAAGACAAAGGCATACTTCTATATCTCAAAACTGGTTATGTCAAAAGAACAATCTGGCATGTAGTGCTGTATGAGTCAGAAACCATGGACACTACAAAAATTGGAAAGAGAAAATAAACACAGCCAAAATGTTGGTCTACGGTGACATCAAAAAGTAAAATGGTCAGACAGAAGAACAACTGAATGAATCATGCAAACAGAAACATGCAGACATAATTATCTGATGATGACAGTTTCCAATGTAAGGCTGAGGACAGAAGTAAAAGAGACAGACTGCTAGCATCCTACATTGCCAACATCACTGATATCAATAGTCAGGGAGAGCTATAGGAGATTATAGAACTCAGCACACAGAGAGAGAGAGAGAGAGAGAGAGAGAGAGAGAGAGAGAGAGAGAGAGAGAGAGAGAGAGAGAGAGAGAGAGAGAGAGAGAGAGATGATGAGAGATGATGATGAGGATGAGAGAGAGACAATAAATCCTGGTGGTATGGCATGGAACTCATACCAATCCACAGTCTTAGTTCACACAGGTTATAATTATAACCATCTGTCATTTTACACTGGTTACCAAATCTCCTCTTTTTCTACACGAGCTAACACAGCAGTCTCGTGTCGTGTTGAGCTGATGTTCTTGTCTTATTTGACCCTGGTCCCATGCAGACAGTCAGCCACAAGCTTACAGAGGAAGAAAATGTAAAAAAAAAAGAACAAGCATTTTGGAAAACAAGGGACCCTCTCCTAGTATACACAGTATCTCGATTTGACTTCCCTCAAAACTCCTTGAGAAGTTGTTGAGACACAAACTGTCAGGCTGTGTGTCTTGGGGAGTCGAAAGTGGCGAACCTCACTTTAATTAATCATAGGTAGATGAATGCCGCCATTGTGTGAGTTTTTTTTGCTGGTGCATTTTGATCATATTTGACCCATTGCTCTCTTTCGGTGTAATCACAGATGTGGGTCATCGAGTGCTTGTTAATTTAAATGCTATTGTGATGGACTTTCTTCTTTTTTATATATTATTATTGTACTCGTTATTTTTATTTTCATTTTCCTGTGTCATTGATTGTCAGACTTTTTCCTTCCATGTATCATTATGTATTTCATCAGGATCATCTATGCTATAATAGTATTCTAGAGATTTGAGCTACTTCAGTATGTAAGTCACTATGCAAGTTTCTACTTATTGCACGTTGCATTACATGGTTTAATTAGTTGTGTAGCTTATATAGGAATTAACAATTTAGCTACTTTAGTACCCCCCCCCCCCCCCCCCTTATCCCCTTCAGCTTTTATTGTGGACTTCTTTGTTTTTATAGTGTAAAGATTACTTGTGTATAAAATCATGTGGTAAAGATTTTAGTTAAGAATGAATGAATGAATGAAGTCTGTGTGTGTGTGTGTGCGTGCGTGCATGTGTGCGTGGGTGCGTGTGCGTGTGTGTGTTCGCGCTGAAGCGAGCATGCATAATGGGTTTGTGAGTAGCTGAGCAAGCTTACGTTTGTGATGAGCAAACTGTCACATGAACCATTCTTGCATGAAAGACCAATAACCGCGTAAGTAGTTTAATGGGTTTTGAAAATACTGACTGTACTTTTTCTGACGTTTTGAAAATACACCATTGAGATCTTCGATTCAATTGTAAGAAAAAAAAGTGACCAAATTCAGCAATGCAGTTTTCCCATATTAATTAATTAATTTATCTATTTACTTATTTATTTATTCTTTTATATCGAGGCCGAGGATAGTGGAATAAGCGCTCATGTGCTTTTCCACATCCAGTCCCCGTGTGTATGCAGTTTTGTAAATTTTGTCATTCGTTCCCACCAGCACACAATGGCCTACTCTTCCAAAACGCAAAACAGGATTTAACATGTGCACAAGATGTTGTGCATGCATTCGCACACAGGACCTTGTTTATAGTCTCATCCAAAGGACTTTTGGGGAGAGTGGAGTCTGCACTGATGTTAACTCCAAGGGAAAAATCCACTTGAACGAGATTTGAACCCTGGTCATCAGATTGCGAGCACAATGTACTAACCACTAAGACACTCGTCCATTGAATGATGTTTCATTGAAGCTCAGGCAAATAGTTTATGTGCAGTTGTT
>CM060337.1:21682240-21704740 GCA_030674155.1 Stramonita haemastoma
TTTGTCGCTTTTGTCTGGTGGTGATAAGCATGCATTTTGTTTTTTGGGGGTGAATAGACATGTGGTTCAGATCTGTCCATTTGACAAGATCATTACAGCTTTGTTGTAATATGGTTGCAAGAGAGTCAATGACATTATGGCTTGTATGTATGGTTGTGTCATCAGCAAATGGTTCACATTTGGATGCAATATGTAGAGGAAGGTCATTTATGTATAATGAAAAGAGAATTGGTCCTAGTATAGATCCCTGTGGTACTCCATAATGAATGGGTTTTAGATTGGATGTGGATGTAGTTGTTGAAACACACTGTTGTCTGTTCTTGAGATAAGAAGCGAGTAGTTCTAGACTATTTGACGATATATTGTACAGGTCTAGCTTTCTGATGAGAAGTGTGTGGTCAATTGCATCAAATGCTTTTTTGAAATCTACAAATAATACTCCACAAAATTTATTTTCATTAATGTTTGTTAGCCAATTGTCTATGAGACTAGTCAGTGCAGTATGACACGAGTGATTTTGTCTGAATCCTGACTGATTAGGGTGGAGTAGGTTGTTAGTTTCTATATGACTGACTAAGTGTTTATTTATATGTTTTTCCACGGGTTTTGAAAGAAGGGATATAATAGAGATTGGCCTATAATTTGAGGGATCTGAAGTGTCACCAGATTTGTAGATGGGGATCACTTTAGCAGTTTTGAAGTCATTGGGAAAATAGTTCTTTTCAAGACATTGGTTATATATATGTGGCGCTCCACCACGAAAATGAGTCGCTTAGCACATTACCCAATTTTGCGCTAGGAGCCTTTAAAGGCAGGTGGTGGTCAAGTTGTCAATTTTGAGATTTTAATTGATTATTAAACTAGATCTGTTTATTTACCTTATAATGAAATATCAAGGCATAATTTTTATTCCTTTTGGTTTTAAATGTGTTTTGAAAGTACCAAAGCCCTCATTCTGACAACGTGTTACGAAAATAAACTTGCCCGTTTCTCAGAAAACAAGCATTTCGCACACGATTAATGACAATCTACAGCAATATGATGCACCAGGGCAAAGTGGAGGGTCGCCGCCACATGCGCGCACACAAACAAACACACTGATAAAAACCAGCGCTTTCGCGCGTGCGCGCATGCATACCCACCCCCCACCCGAAAAAGCTGCCGTTTTGAGCACAGATGCCAGCCAAAGAGCCGTTTTCGGCCCCGTCCAGCCCCGACTTTTGCAGGGTAAAAGACCCCAGGGCACAAAGACATGATCGTAGGGTATGCATACACTCTCTCCCACCCTCTTGGATAGGTGTGGCGCCGGACCGGTGGCGACACGAGAGCCCCCCAGAGCTAAGAAAGCTAGTTTGGCTGAAGGAAAGCTGGTAAGTGTACGCGACAGAAAAGAAGCATTTCGCACACGATTAATGACAATATACTGCAATATGATGCACCAGGGCAAAGTGGAGGGTCGCCGCCACATGCGCGCACACAAACAAACACACTGATAAAAACCAGCGCTTTCGCGCGTGCGCGCATGCATACCCACCCCCCACCCGAAAAAGCTGCCGTTTTGAGCACAGATGCCAGCCAAAGAGCCGTTTTCGGCCCCGTCCAGCCCCGACTTTTGCAGGGTAAAAGACCCCAGGGCACAAAGACATGATCGTAGGGTATGCATACACTCTCTCCCACCCTCTTGGATAGGTGTGGCGCCGGACCGGTGGCGACACGAGAGCCCCCCAGAGCTAAGAAAGCTAGTTTGGCTGAAGGAAAGCTGGTAAGTGTACGCGACAGAAAAGAAGCATTTCGCACACGATTAATGACAATATACTGCAATATGATGCACCAGGGCAAAGTGGAGGGTCGCCGCCACATGCGCGCACACAAACAAACACACTGATAAAAACCAGCGCTTTCGCGCGTGCGCGCATGCATACCCACCCCCCACCCGAAAAAGCTGCCGTTTTGAGCACAGATGCCAGCCAAAGAGCCGTTTTCGGCCCCGTCCAGCCCCGACTTTTGCAGGGTAAAAGACCCCAGGGCACCAAGATATTATCTAAACAATAATATACAATAACATGCACCACAGGAAGTTTAGGGTCTCCTCCACAGGTTTGCACAGAAGCCAAGGCATTGGTAAACACTGTTGAGGGTGTGTGTGCTGGCATATGCAACCACCCCCCTTTGCATAAGCTGAAGAAGGTGCCTTTGGAAAATGTCACTGAAGAGAGTGCTCTACTCTTTGCTTAGAACCCACCCCCACACACACACACTGACTGGTGTACCCAAATAACCACCAATGAGAACAGTGCACCTCCAACACACAGTTGCTGCTCTCTATAAAAGCTTTTTCTTGCCAACTAGTCTGCTCATATAAACCTATCTAAAACGGCGCGAAATGGGCATCACACCCCCTCCCTCTCCCCTTGCAGCAATGTTTTCATTCAAATTGCCCTGGCCTGGTATTATATACTGGTATTATTGACGGCAGCTGCAAGCCACCACCACCACCACCACCCCACCACCCCTAAAAAACACCTGCACATAGGAGCCCACTCAGACTCAACAGTGTTTTGAATGTGTGAGGTTTGCTGCTTGGTTCCTGGCTTGAATCTAAACGTTCTTGCCCTTCCTCAGACAGTAAGTACTTTGTGGTCTGTGTGTAGGATTGGTGTATAGTTTTTAAGTGCCCAGTGTGGCCCTTCAAACACACACACACACACACACACACACACACACACACACCACACACACCCGCGCACGCACGCACACACCACACACACACACACGCGCGCGCGCACATACACACACGCACACACACACACACACAGCGCCCAAAGGCAGACATTTCTTTTGTGAACACACACAACTTATTCATACATGCAAACATCATACACACATGTGAACATACATTCAAGCAGACAAACTACATGCATAATTATACATAATGCCAAACACAAACTGCTACAGATGTACACCCCTTTTACCACTCCCCCTCCCCTCCCCCCACTATGTCTTCTTTGAATCCTCAGACAGTTACTTTTGTTGTCTGTCCTATGAGCAAACCAGTATCTAGCATTGCTGTTAAGGGCCTGACAAGTCAGACCGTGCATCCCACTCCAGCTGGGAGAGAAATGTTATCTTTTAAGTCTTTCTGTGAAAAAGGCAGAAGGGAAGGCATGGCAAATTCTTTTATTTCGTGGATAATGATTAAGCACTTGTGCGCTTTTTTTTTTTACATCTAGTTCGACTCTTATCAGGGATAAGATCAAGATGAAAAATCCTCTAACAAAACAACAATAATAATGATCCAAATATCAAGAACAAGACACCATACCCACTAGCAAACAACGTACAAGAAATAAGGACAGAAAGAAGATAATACAGCACTCCTTCAGTGAACAAAGATAAGATATAAGAATCAAATTAATGATTTTGATTTTTTTTCAGATCTAATAATTAAAGATAAAACACTACAATAAAACAAGATAAACAACTGAAATCATCAATCCACCATCATCTATCAACAAAATAAGTCATACAAATCATAACATTTTGATATAAAGGGAAAGAGAAAAAATAACTAACAAACACACACACACGCAAACACACAGCGCGCGCCACACACACACACGCGCGCACACACACATTCACAGGTTTGCAGGCCTGTCAACAATAAATTTCATTCTAAGGGAAATGTATGCCTTGAATTTTAAATAAGATCATGTAACAAAACACAAAAGGAATCTCTCTCTCTCTCTCTCCTCTCTCTCTCTCTCTCTCTCTCCTCTCTCTCTCTCTCTCTCTCTCTCTCTCTCTCTCTCTCTCTCCTCTCTCTCCTCTCTCTCTCTCTCTCTCTCACATATCTTTCTCTTATAAAAATAAAAGATGGAGATTAGGCATGTTGTTGAATGTGTCCCATCTTTTTTTTTAAATATAGGTTGAACTATTGTTGGTGGTGATGCTGGTTTAGAGGGGGTTGCTATTACCCTTTTAAAAAAAAGATTCTTAGCTATATTCCCTGACCAGGGCCAGATGAAAAAATAAGTATGCAATACTTACTCTGTAACCCTTGAAAAATAAAGATTATTCATTCATTCATTTATGCTCTCTCTCTCTCTCTCTCTCTCTCTCTCTGTAAAGAGACCTTCACTGGTACTAAATAAACTACCTCCGACTTTTCTCTCGTGGAATGCGTGAGGTCACATTCCTAACTCCTGTCGTCAGTGTCCTCAATGTAGCCACCTATCACAGCAAGGCAGCTTCTTGTTTAGATAGAAGCGTAAGCCCCGACACTTCGTTTTTTCCGCTCAAGTTGAATTTCAAAACAAACCTGTGCTGCTTTTGTAGCCACCCTGATAGATCTAAATGAGGTCACAAGCCTGCGTGCCAGTGCCACACACACACACACACACACACACACACACATTCAGTTACCAGTTACCCAGTTCAAAAGGTTCAACATGAACGGTTTTTTATTTTATGGTATTGTTATTATTGAAGGGATTAACAGCACTATTAAATTTATAGTTTTGGTTAGTGGTTAAGGCCTTTTTGGTTTTTTTTGGGGAGAGGGGTTGTTGATATGTGTAGGGGCTTTTATTTATTAGTAGGCTACAGTGGGACCCGCTTATAAGAAGCTGCTTACAGTGAATCCCCCTGATAAGAAAGCACAAAATTTGGTTCCCTCGAAGGTGTTCTTTATTATGACTTACCAAAACTCGGATACAAGGATCTCGCTTATAAGAAACCCCTCTTATAAGAATGTCAATTTCTGGTCCCACCGATGATGTTAGCTCATAAGACCGTCTAGTCCGTTTTGAGAACTTTACTTTGCAATAGCAGACCTCCTTCAAACAGTTTCCTGTAAGCATCTCACTAAACCAAAAGTAGAAAAACCCAACTTGATTATTTCAGGAAATTCTGATGTCACACCAGATGTGGCTGGCAAGCTTTGAAGATAGGCACATAAAAGCAAAAATTCTCCAATAACATTGCGTTTCTTTTTCATTCATTCACATAACATGGACTCTCATGCACAGTGTGTATTTTTCGCAACAGCTTGGGCAGGTGCCTTAAGGCCCCTTCTTTCCCCTTTTTGATTGCTGGAATCGGAAAGGCGAAGCCAGCCTCAGATCTCAAAATTTGTGCCAGCACTTCGAACGTGTTGTTGCTGTGGCTTGCATCCTCACAGTGAATGCCCCAAGTTTCTCTTGTCAAACCCCTCGTAAAAACCAATACATGCATAAAATTTGAACAAGTTGGCCTAAAAAGTACAGCCTCTTTTATTTTATCTTGTTGAGCATATGGCATGTCATTTGTTTCCAGTAAATGACTATACATTTATTTACTTGTGTTAGTTATTGTGACTTTACCTTCAAGCAAACTCATGAATTACGGAATCCTGTTGACAGGTATTTTTTTTAGTTTCCCTGCCATTTCAGTTGTATACTTTCAGTAACACCCAATCAACACTTATTTTGAGCTTGTTATCTATACCAGTACCAGTCAGGTGTCTGGTAGTAAGTTTTTATTCAATCTTTTCAAGGTTCCTTTGCGATTTTTTCAAGGATTTTTATTCCTGTGATAAGTGATACACCAAAGATCTTGAGCCCACAGTCAAGCATTGATCACTTTCTGTTCTCTTTCCGAAAAAAGTTTCTGCTTTATTTTAGTCATGGTTTTTTGTTTATAATTACAGAAATAAAAGTTGTTGAATCCATAGAATTCCTCTGTGTGTGCGTGTGTGTGTGTGTGGTGTGTGTGTGTGTGTGTGTGTGTGTGTGTGTGTGTGTGTGTGTGTGTGTGTGTGTGTGTGTGTGTGTGATTTAAGTTGCTTTAGATTTTGAATATTATACTGTTGCCCCTGAATTTCAACTAAAGCATGGAGAAGGCTACAGTTTAAAATCTCATTCATATACATGTAGACCGAATGTGACCAGAACGAACTAATTTAAGAACAACAATCACAGCAGCAGCAGCAACAATAACAACAACAGCAACACAACAACAGCAACAACAAACTTGAGTAATTGTAGATAGGGTGTGTTATATGTTTTTACCATTATGAAATGTCCAGTTAGCTATTATTTTAGTCATTTTATACTTTTGCTCGCTTATAAGAAAGCACATTAAAATAGTGTTCAGGCGCTCGGATATAAGAAAGCCCGCTTAAAATAAAGCCTGCTTATAAGAAAACCTAAAATCGGGTCCCCACGACTTTCTTATATGCCGGTCCCACTGTATAATCATTTTTCATTATCATAATTGTATCTGCTGCCTGTGTTTTTCTCCCCTCCCTGTCTGTTCCAACCTTTATTGAGTGTTAGTGTTGTATTTGTTGGTTTTTCTGTGGTGATAATATTTCTTTGCATGTTAATATTTTTCTTTTTTTTTTTTCGATTTTACTTGTTTTTTTCTGTTTTTTTTTACTTTTGATATTTTCCCCCCTTTTTCATATGCAAAGTAGGAATTGAAAGTATAAAGATATAGTAACCTGATATAAATTGTTTGATTGGCATTATTTTCAACTTTAGATAATCGTATTACTGATATTGTAACTGATATGATTTGTTTGTACACTATGAGTTTTTAAACTCAATGTGTGCAGGTACGTATGTGCATACTACTCGTGTGGTGAGCGCGCCTACGTGTGTTTGTATGTATGTATGCGTGTGTGTGTGTGTGTGTGTGTGTGTGTGTGTGTGTGTGTGTGTGTGTGTGTGTGTGTGTGTGTGTGTGTGGTGTGTTGTGTATGTATGTATTATATATATATAATTAATATATTATATATTATATATTATAATGATATATGATTATGTATTATATAAATATGATAAGTTTATATATAAATAATATATATAATATATATACTATGTGATATATATATATCGTGTGTGTGTGTGTATGTATGTGTGCGCTGCGTGCGTGCGTGCGTGCGCGCTTTCTATTTATTTATTTATTTATATATTAATATTTCTTTTATATCGAGATAATGGAATAAGCACTCGTGTGCTTTATTTTTTAATCCAGTCCCTGTGTGTATGCAGTTTTGTAATTCTTGTCATCTGTTCCCACCGCACACAATGGCCTACTCTTACGAAAAGCGGAACAGGATTTAACGTGCGCAAGATGTTCTGTGTGTGTGTGTGTGTGTGTGTGTGTTGTGTGTGTGTTGTGTGTGTGTGTGTGTGTGTGAAACTCCCTCTGTGTCAGTGTGTGTTGTTAGTAAGTTTATATTTTTTTCTAGCCAATGGTCTTATAACATTGCATTCATTTGGTGTGTGTGTGTGTGTGTTTTATTTTATTTCTTTATTTTTTTTTTTATTCTTTTATATCGAGGATAATGGAATAAGAACTCATTTGCTTTTTTATCCAGTCCCCGTGTGTATGCAGTTGTGCAAATCTTGTCATCTATTTCCACCAGCACACAATGGCCTAATCTTACGAAAAACGGAACAGGATTTAATGTGTCACACGGGCCTCAGTTTACAACAGTGTCATTCGAAAGACTTTTTTGGGTGTGAGTGTGTGCGTGCGTGTGTGTGCGTGCGTGTGCACGCGCACATGCGAGCATGTGTGTGTGTGCTTGCGTTAATAACAGTTAATGTCTTCTCTAGTCAATGGTCTTAATAGCATTGTATTCGTACATTGGTGTGTGCGTGTGTGTGCGCGCGTGTGCAGGCGGGCGCGCACGTGTCGTATGTGCGTGCGCGCGCGCGTGTGTGTGTATGTGTACGTGGTATTTTTTATTTGAATTTATCTTAGAATGTTTGAACAATATGCCTGTCAGCATTGTTAGTGCCCTTTATGAATCATTAAAGGTTTTAATACTTGACTTGACTTAACTTGACTCTGTCCTCTCACTCTCCTCTCTCTCTCCTCTCTCTCTCTCTCTCTCTCTCTCTCTCTCTCTCTCTCTCTCTCTCTCTCTCTCTCTCTCTCTCTCTCTCTCTCTCTATCTATCTATCTATCTATCTGATCTATCTATCTATCTTTCATATTATAGTTAATACAAGAATCAAGAAAATCTATTTCGATATTAATTTCAAGACAGTCAGAGGGATCATATGTTTGTTGAATATATATTTTATCTCCTTTCTTTAAATATAGTTGAACTTTTGTTGTTTTTTTAGGGGGGGGGGGGGGGCAGAGGAGGGAGGATGTTCTTTTGTTTTGGACTTGTTTTGATTTTTGTGTTTGTTTGTTGTTGTTGTTATGTTTTGATAGTCCACGGCTGCTCAAAAACAGGAAAACCCCGACACTTTACTTGGCGCTGGCAGTAACCGAATTCCATCTCAAGGCTATCAAGGGCACTGCGCGGTCAGAGGTCAAAGTCTAGCATCTGGCAGTGCTTCCTCACTTTTCTTCTTTCCTAACTAACAGCCACTTGAAAGGCGTTTCTTTTTTTGTTTTTTTTACCATAGCTTCCGGATTTTCATCATTTTTGGGTGGTACGGAATTCATACTTCAGTGAACAAAACATCAAGTCTTGTTATACCCGTTTGTGGTGACTGTTGTTTTGTCCTTTTTTCATTAATGGTTTTGAAAACATTTTTATTCAGGAGCATTTTGTCTCCCCAAAAACGAAAGGGGTGAGTGTCGACTTGTTCCTGATCATCAGAGGGAAAGCATCTTTATCTGTGAGGAATATTCCTTGAATTTTCTTTCTTTTTTTATCAGACTGTTCTCTTTTGTATGTGCCTTTTGTTATGTGTAAATCTTCTGCCCAGTGTTGTTTGTTAAGTTTGTTTATTTGTACAATTGTTTGAGTACTGCTGTTTTTGCTTGAGCCTTGTTAGTTTTTTTCTAAGTTTACTCTGTATTTGTAATTGTTTGAGCATCAGCGAAGTGCGTATATTCATGCTTGAGTGCATTTTATATGTGTGTGCATGTGCACGCACCTACGTCCGTGCATGCGTGCGTCTGTGTGTGTGTGTGTGTGTGTGGGTGCGTGCCACTTTCGATGTGTATACCTACCCCCTTATGTATAAGCTGAAGAAGGCGCAAAAGATTCGACGAAAACGCCGGTTTGGGGCATTGGCACCCTCACTTTTGCACAGTTCAAGAGCCCACGGCACCAAGACCGTTCCCTACTGTATGCATACAACCTCCCCAACAAATTTCGATGTGTGTGGCACTGGAATTGTGGCGACACCGCTGCCCCGAAGATGGCAACCCAGCTCTCACAGGGCCAAGTTTGTCAAAAAAAAGCATGGTACAGTGTAGGCAATGATGACCCCTACAACTGCCATCCAATAATAATTTCATACAATATGATGAACCACAGAAAAGTGCAGGGTCTTCACTACACGCATGCACACAAACAAACGCACCTGCAAACACCAGCGAGCGCGCGCACGCGCGCACGCATACCTACCCCCTATGCATAACTGAAGAAGGCGCAAAAGATGTGACGAAAACGCGGGTTTCGGGCCCTTGGCATCCGCACTTTTGCACAAATACAGTATTAGAAATGATAAATTAAATAATCGTACTACTACTATTACTTTTATCACTGCAACAACAGCAAGAACAACAAGAACAACAAGAACAACAACAACTACTATACTCTACTACACTACTACTACTACTACTACTATACTACTACACTACTACACTACTACTACTACTACTACTACTACTATATTATTATTAATTATTATTATTATTTTATTATTATTATTATTATTATTATATTATTATTATTATTATTATTATTATTATATCATTATATATTATTATTATTGGTGGTGGTGGTTTTGTTGTTGTTGTTGTTGTACTTGTGGTTGTTAGTAGTAGTAGTTGTTGTAGTTGTAGTAGAAGTAATGGTAGTAGTATCCCCAGCATTATTGTAATCATAACCATCATTACTACGGCAGCATATGCACAATCCGGTCGAGAAAAAGAACAAAACAGCCAACCCCCCCCCCCCCCCCCCCCCCCGTCCCTGCCACCCCCATCCCGCACATTTAAAAAAAAAGAAAGAAATCTTCTCTTCCTTTAGTTCCTGGTGAGTTTCTCGGACACTGCACTGATTTTTTTTTTATCTTGTCTCTTACGCCAGTTTGAACCCAGTGGAGCCCATCCCTCTCAAGGTACAGGGTGCATGCTGGGTATAATCATGTTTCCGTCATTCTCCGAATGTTGACGTTAATTATGGGATAATGAATCTTTATCTTGTGTATGCATGTATGCACAGAAGTGGGGACGGGATAGCTCAGTGGTCAGAGTACTCGCTTTCCCCAAACTAAGGTGAAGCAGCGTTGAGCGTGATTACCAAGTGGATGGTGACCGTTTGTGCGCCTTGGCTTCAGTACAGTCCCTCAGTTCACCCAGCTGTAAATGGGTACCTGCCCTCTTTAGGGTCAGGGAAGGTAAAGCAGCGAGGGAGAGGAGATGGGCGCCGCCCTCAATATGCTGACCCCTAGAGAAGCTGAGGTCTCTGACGCCTCGCTCCCCTACGACCACATAGGTTATGGGACGGGTGTTTTTTGTTTTTTTTAAACCTTTTATACACTGAGGCACTGGCAGGTCTCTGCTCTTCGAGATGAATCAAGAGATTGTCAAATTTCCCGTTCTGAATTTACACAGCCGAGATTCAAATCAATACAGAATTTCACAAACCCACTGGATGAAAATCAAATGCAGTTTTCAGAAATCATAAGGAGAAAATAAAAAAAATATTTCAATGGAATTATGCATGAAATGATGACCACGACACAACCAAAGGGTTTAAGTACACAACGATAGTAATAGTTATATTATAATATGATATTACTATTACTATCGTTGTGTACTTAATTATAATAGAATTCTACCGATGACTTTTTTTAGATTTAAATTTTGCGGTGGATAGTCAAAGGGAATGTACTAGAACCATCCTTGTTTTAGCAACATACTGCAGTTGTTTCCCTTACACCGTGCAGCAACAGGGATTTTTTCTTTCCACTATCATCTTGTGTGTTTAATTTTTATTTTTATTTTTTTTCCTCGAGGATAATGGAATAAACACATGTACTTTTTTACATCCAGTCCCCGTGTGTATGAATTTTTGTAAATATCATCTGTTCACACCGGCACACAATGCCTTACTCTTACAAAAAGTGTGTGTGTGTGTGTGTGTGTGGTGTGTGTGTGTGTGTGTGTGTGTGTGTGTGTGTGTGTGTGTGTGTGTGTGTACGCGCTGGTGTGTGTGTCTGTGTTTGTCCGTACGAGTGTGAGTGCGTGTATGCGTGTGGGGGGAGGGGGAAAGAGGGCCCAGGATGGGATTTGAACTGTAAACTGGTGGCATGTGTGGCTCATGGATTAAGACATAACGCATAATGATAACACATGGCTAGCAAAAGGCCGCCAGGTGCTTTCATCCAAAGCGTAATAATTATCTTACACTGCTCCCATAGCATCCTTATTCTTGGAGATTTTCTGTCTCCCTAACTTCAAACAGGATATAAATACACACACAAATACACAAACACACACACACAAACACACACTCACATACACACACACAAACACACACACAACTAACACACACACGCGCGCACGCACGCGCGCACGTACGCACGCACGCACACACACACTAACACACACACTATCACATATAAACACACACACACACTAACACACACACACATACACACTAACTCACTAACACACATTAACACACACAAACACATGACACACATGACAAGTGCAAACACACAAACACACACACACACACACACACACACACACACACACACACACACACAGATTGGGGAGATATAATTTTATTATTCCTAATGGTTACATATAAACATTGACATACCTATTTTTTCATTCCACAGACCTGAGAGGGCTCAGGATTAGAGAGGAGAGGTGTGTGTGTGCAAGTGTGCATGCATAAGAATGTGCATGCATGTGTGCGCATAAAAATTTGGCATTCTTATGCACGCGTACGCGCACATGCGATGTATGTATGTATGTATGCATGTATGATGTATGTATGTATGTATGTATGTATGTATGTATGTATGTATGTATGATGTATGTATGTATGTATGTATGTATGTATGTATGTATGATGTATGTATGTATGTATGTATGTGTACGTGTGTACGTGTGTGTGTGTGTGTGTGTGGAGAGAGAGAGAGAGAGAGAGAGAGAGAGAGAAGAGAGAGAGAGAGAGAGAGAGAGAGAGGAGGGGGGGGGGGAGAGAGAGAGAGAGACAGACAGACAGACAGACAGACAGGCAGACAGACAGACAGACAGACAGACAGACAAATATATATATATATATATAGAGAGAGAGAGAGAGAGAGAGAGAGAGAGAGAGAGAGAGAGAGAGAGAGAGAGAGAGAGAGAGAGAGAGAGAGAGAGAGGAGAGGAGAGAGAGAGAGAGTCAATACAGTCTCCTGATGTGTCATTTTGTGTTTGTGTTATTTTGTCCTTTCATTTCTTTAAAGTTATTCATGCTTGTGTTTATTTATTTTTCTCTATGCATGTACGTGGTTCATTCTTTTATCCTGTTGATGTATCATCCTTTCCTGGTAACTTACTGAATTTCTCTGTTTTGAGATAATAAACGTTAGACTTGGAGTGTTTGTCCACATAATTCACCAACTTTATAACGCATCGTTTTTCTTTTTCACCCATTTCTAAAGGACAGGAAAGGAGACTGCGTGTAACTATTTGGTGTGACAAGTGACCAAAAAATAAACCCAGAGAGAATGAATGAATGAATGAATGAATGAATGAATGAATGAATGAATGAATGAATGAATGAATGAATGAATGAATGATCTTTGAATAAATGAATGATCTTTATTTTTCAAGGGTTACAGAGTAAGCATTACATACTTTTTTCATCCGGCCCTTGCCCTGATCAGGGAATAAAGCTAAGAACCCCCCTCCCTACCCCTATATACCAGCATCACCACCAACAGCAGTCCAACCAATATTTTAAAAGAAGAAAACGGGATACATTCAACAAAACGCGTCATCCCAACTGGATACACTAAATATTTAAACAAACGTGTGTGTGTGTGTGAGTGTTTGTGTGAGTGTTTGTGTGTGTGTGTGTGTGTGTGTGTGTGTGTGTGTGTGTGTGTGTGTGTGTGTGTGTGTGTGTGTGTGTGTGTGTGTAAGTGGGAAAACAAGCAAAGTAGGCATGAAAGGGGAAAAATCCACACATATAAAAAACAACACATAAAAACCCTTTAAACACAAAAAGATACATAAAAACACATCTCTATATTCAAATGGTAAGAATACAATTTCATCCAACATAAGAACCAAAACACTCCTCTCCATAATAAGTCTTAGATAGCATATGTGAAGGTGGAAAAAGGAAAGGGAAGGGAAAGGAAGGAAAGGAGAGAGAGACAAGGCAAGGCAAAGGCAAAGTATTTTATTCGAGGATAATAGATAAGCACTCGTGTGCTTTTTTACATCCAGTCCCCGCCCTTTTCTGGGATACATCAAGTTGAAAAGATACTAAACAATAAAACTTTACGCAGTACCAAACAACACACAAGAATAAGGACACTATATATGATAAGGTAATAAAAATGCACTCGATCAGAAGACAAAAATCAGAAGTCACAATAATAAGATTTTGATTATGGAAGAATAGAAAAGTGTTAATAGGTAAAGAGCAAACAAGAGAACAAGATGAAATAACAACTGAAAACATCAATCCACCACCATCTGTTAAAAGTTATACATGTGATATAAATCATACATTTGGATAAAAGGGGGATTTTTTTTTAACCAATATCCTTATTGGAGGGGGGGGGGGGAGAGATACTGCCAATAAAAATATAAATAAAATCAACAATTATAATGATCCAAATACCAAAAGTAAGGAACCATACCAAGTATCAAACAACAGGCAAGAATTAACACAGAGATACAATATTAAGGTAATGTTATAAAAAGTCACTGATTCAGAAACGAAAATGAGAAGTAAGAATCAATGATGATTTTGAGTTGAATAAAGAAAGCAAGAAAAACAAAGAACAAACAAAAACAAAACAAACAAAGAAAAGGCGCAATAATTAAAGAGTAAACATGAGAATATGATGAGGTTAAATGACTGAAAACATCAATCCACCACCATCTATCATCAAAATAAGTACCATAAAACATAAGATTTTGATAAAAGGGGAGAAAGGACAACAACAGGTAAGGAATACGAGAGAGAGAGAGAGAGAGAGAGAGAGAGAGAGAGAGAGAAGAGAGAGAGAGAGAGAGAGAGAGAGAGAGAGAGAGAGAGAGAGAGAGAGAGAGAGAGATTGAATAAATGAATGAATGAATGCATGAATGAATGAATGAATGAATGAATGAACATTTTGAATGAATGTACATTTTTATTGAGGGAAAAGAATAAGCACAATGGCGGCTTGTATTCATCCAGCCCGCTGTCCCCCCAAAAAAAACCAAGTGAATCAATCAACCAATCGTATAATTAAACATAAAGCTATGAAATTGTCATTACCAAAAAAAAACACCCTATTATTATTATTATTATTATTATTATTATTATTATTATTATTATTATGAGAGAGAGAGAGAGAAAGAGAGAGAGAGAGAGAGAGAGAGAGAGAGAGAGAGAGAGAGAGAGAGAGAGAGAGAGAGAGAGAGAGAGAGAGAGAGAGAGAGAGAGAAAGGTGGGCGCGGACTGATAAACGAACAGACAGACCGACAGACAGAAAAATAGATAGATGAACAGGTAGACAGACAAACAGAAAAATAGAGAGACATAGAGACAAAAGCAGAGATAGAAACGTCACCAAAAGCAGCACGCAAATTCACTACCAAAGCCAGCTTCCCCCCCCCCCCCCTTTTTTTTTCTTTTTGCCTGTGAAAAGAGTTCATGTTCACTGGGGGTGCAGGGCAGTTTGCAAGGTATCATTTAACACAGCCCCCTAGCTGCAGTGCAGACCACTGGCACTGCTGGGGAGGGGAAAAAAGAAAAACCTCTGAAGACTTTATATTCAACATACTGGTCGGTGAAGACTGAAGAAGCGGTAAGTATCAGGTTTTATTATCACTGTCGTTAAGAGCTTATGTCTTTAATGTAACTAAGAGTAATTGTTAGACCAGTAGATATAAACTGAGGTTTAAAAAAAAAATCTGGCTCTAGATATATTCTTGGATCATCCAAAGTCAGATTGTAAACTGAGTGGTGCCTCACTAGGCCTGACCACACTTTAAGTTTTGCTGTTGGTCCAATATTGAATAAGTAAATGTTTTTTTTCATACATTGACAGTCTCCTCTTTTTTACGTGTTTGATTTTCCGATTTTCCTTTACTATTCAAAGAAGAGGAGGGGGGGGGAGTAGACTACTCAAATTCAAAACAAAATGTTTTTCAAAGTTTTTATTACTATCTAGCTAGCTGATTTTTTAACACTTGGTGCAGATTTGAGTGCTGGAATAAGGATTGCAAAGGTGGGCTCCTCATCCAGTCCCGGTGTGTATGAGAGTTTATAAATTTTGTTCCCTCTTGCACGCAATGGCCTATTACAAAAGGTGGAGCAGATTTTAACGTGAGCACAAGAGGATCTACGTGCGCTGGTAGCCTACATGGAACCTCGAGTTTATTGTTTCATCCAAAGAACTTTCGGGATAGGCACAATAAATTATGTCGGTTCCACTGCTCTATATGCCTATATGGTAATTTAACCCCCCTTTTTTAGGGGGGGGGGGGGGGGGGGGGGGGGCGGGGGCATCTACTTTGAAGGTTATTCTTTACTTTTGCGATATTTGGGGATGAAAATCGAGCACAATGGCTGGCGTCCTCAGCACAGCCTGGTTTTATCGGCCTAAAGGAATGAATTTTATCATTAAAATATGTTCACATTTATATTTCGAATAGACTGGGGATACTTGAGGAAACAAGGTCGTTTTGGTTTTGAACTTGAAGTAAAAGACACTACTAGAGCTACAGAAACTGAATGAAATGACAGTCCTAATATGACTTTCGTGGTCAGTAGGGCTTTAAACAACATAAAATGAAACAAAGGCTGTAAATCGGTGCTAGAGAACTGAAGACATCACGCATTTTGTTTCAGGCTGGCCAAATCCAGCAGACACAACGCTGCCATCCTGAAAATGCCCGTAGCAAAGACACAAAGCTGCCATCCTGAAAATGCCCGTAGCAAAGACACAAAGCTGCCATCCTGAAAATGCCCGTAGCAAAGACACAAAGCTGCCATCCTGAAAATGCCCGTAGCAAAGACACAAAGCTGCCATCCTGAAAATGCCCGTAGCAAAGACACAAAGCTGCCATCCTGAAAATGCCCGTAGCAAAGACACAAAGCTGCCATCCTGAAAATGCCCGTAGCAAAGACACAAAGCTGCCATCCTGAAAATGCCCGTAGCAAAGACACAAAGCTGCCATCCTGAAAATGCCCGTAGCAAAGACACAAAGCTGCCATCCTGAAAATGCCCGTAGCAAAGACACAACGCTGCCATCCTGAAAATGCCCGTAGCAAAGACACAAAGCTGCCATCCTGAAAATGCCCGTAGCAAAGACACAACGCTGCCATCCTGAAAATGCCCATGGCAGAGAATGTGCAGATCCTGGCAACTCCCGCTATCCTTGTTCTTCCGTCATCTCACAAAATGAACTGGTAAGAGAATTTTCTATTAATTCAAGAGCATTACATCTTCTAGACCATGCTTTATTTATAAAATAAAATATTGTCACTGTCACTGTCATTGTCATTGTCATTGTCATTGTCATTGTCATTGTCTCTCTCTCTCTCTCTCTCTCTCTCTCTCTCTCTCTCTCTCTCTCTCTCTCTCTCTCTCTCTCTCTCTCTCTCTCTCTCTCTCTCTCTCCCCCCCTCCCTCCCTCCCTCCCTCCCTCTCCCTTTCCCTCTCTCTTCCTCTCCATCTTTCTCTCTTCCCTCCCTCCCTCCCTCCTCCCCTCTCTCTCTTTGTTTCTCTTTCTCTCTCTCTGTCTCTGTCTCTCTCTCAAATATTTTTCAAAGGAAAGATGTTAAATGAGAAAGCAAAATCATTGATATCGTTTGTTTGCTGTTACGTAACCTATGAAGGGAAAGGAAGTTGGTTGTGTTGTACATTTCAGAATTCTATTTTTTACAGTATTTTGTTTCCCCCCTCACCCCCCATTTCTAAGCTTAAGCTCCCAGGTTGGCTAATGGTGAGATTTTTGCATAAACGACTGTTTATAATAACCATTCAGATAGCTGCGTTGTACCAATATGTGATTTCTTCCAGATATTTCTGTAGTGCTTACCGACACAAATCGGCATACTCTTCCAAATTGTGGAACGAGTTTTGGCGTGTTCACAAGGTGTTCAACTTGTGTTCAGAAATGGTCGAGAGTAGAATAAGGGAGCAACACTTTAACAAATAAGCCACTCCCATCCCTTATCGTAGTCTTTTTTGTGTGCAAAAGGGTTAGTATAGACTATATACTGATAGCGTTGTTCATGGTCACCAGATCTTCGCTGGTTATAGTGATCCTTCTCACCAGAGATCATGGAGACGCCATTGCCACGACTTTGGAGCACATGACCCTGAACTTGTCCAAGATCCCCATGACACTAAAGTAGACAGATGTCAGATCTATGGGAAGGGTTTAGAATAGGGGAAAGGAGAAAGTGCTACATCAAATCCCTGAAGGGCAGACTAGTGCACAGCCTGGTTCCGTTGCCCAGGGATCTAGGACATAGTCATCCGTCTTCATCTTCCACTAGGTTGAGCAGCAAAGTAGGTAGGAGTTTGGGGCTCTCGTATCAGAGTGGCGTCTATATGACCGCCCATCTCTGCAACACTTCAGCGAGCAAAGGCGATGAGAGCAGGGGGGGGGGGGGGGGGGGCTGTGGTCCTTGTGGATATCTGCTTGTCGACATAGAACCGACAGTAGAAAGAGGTAGGGTTGCAGAAGATCCGAACATGCAACCCCGTCTTGCACACTTTCCTGGCGTGTCTATACAGAGTATGATCTGTCAACGTGTGTGTGTGTGTGTTCAATGTCCACAAAAGTCTCCCAGTCCTTCCTAGTTTCTGAGCTCGAATTAAACTTTGTCCCGGAAGTTTTCTACAAGGCTCACTGACCACAGGGTTGAGTACTCCCGTCAGTATCCGATCAACCTTTTCCGCAGTGGTCACAAAGGGAGCGCACCTAGAGTGGCGGGGAACAAAGATTTGGGTGTCCTAAAACGGCACAGCCTGCCTACCCTCGCATACCGTGCTCACGAGGGGAAGGGACACCTCACGCCCCCAAACATTCTGTTAAAAGCACTTCCCAGACCTTCTGGGTCTCTCCATTCTTGCCCTGAATCCTCAGAAGTCTGGCATAGGTGTCGACAGTTGTCATGGGGATCGAATCACAGTTCTGGGCGTGTGTCTTTCACCGTGGCAGCAGAATGTATCCAATCATGGTGGATGCAGAACGTCTCCAGACGACCATCGTGGATACACTTCATATAAAGAAAGCACAAGCGTAAGTATTATTAAATTTTGTTCGTTCGTTGGATAGAGCTCCGAGGTAAACCAATGGTGAGATTTTATGTAGGCAAACCCTTTGCAATCCGTTTAGCTGTATCTCGACTCACCATTAAGGTAGCAGCCTTCCAACTTCGGGGATGGTGTCTAAATAGCAAACCTGTGTTCATACGTTATACATACATACATATATATATATATATATAGAGAGAGAGAGAGAGAGAGAGAGAGAGAGAGAGGGAGAGGAGAGGGAGAGGAGAGGGAGAGGGAGAGAGAGAGAGAGAGAGAGAGAGAGAGAGAGAGAGAGAGAGATGTCAATAGTTCCTACCGGCACGAAATAGTTGTCTTCCAAAAGTTGTAACGGTTTTCAAACGTGTGCTAAGATGTTCTGCGTGTTACCGCACATGCGGCCTCAGTTTATAGTCTCACCCAAAGAACTTTTGGGACAGTGGGGATAGTAGTATTGTAAAGATTTCGTCCTGTGACCGAAGAATTCTAAACTAGATGTAACGAAGAAACGTGTCACTTAAGTCATCTTGCTATTGGTGGATAGTTAGTCTAGTGGTTACGTACCTGCCTAGAAAGTGAAAAGTCCGGATTCGATCCCCACTCTGCTGGAACTTTTTTTTCCAGAGAAAATGTATTTTTAAACAGATACTGAATAGATTTGTTTGAACATGCAAACCGTCCGGATTGCTCAGGCTGCTTGTTGATGCTGTTTTCAGGAGTTCTGGCGCCAGACCACAGTACTAAGCATTCCAGGGGTCTGGAAGCAGTTGAAGACTGCAGGTAAGGATCAACAAGGAGGAAAGGACAACACCCCCAGCTCCAGGTGTTGGCTGCCAACACCCAGACACCCCTTCAATAGATGTCCCCTAGAGTCAACATCTGTGCCAACTCCACTCCCCGAAATGTCCTCTAAAAGACTATAAACCAAAGCCACCCCACCCCCTGTTCAAACGGAGAACATCTTTCACGCACGTTAAACAAACCGTTTGGAAAGCGTAAGCCATTGTGTTCTAGTGGACAGAATTACATTTGAAAAAAAATGCATGCATATAGGTGTCGTGGTTAGACATCATCCCCGAAGTGGGAATGTGGCTACCTTCATGGTGGGCAAAAGGTCGCATTCACAAAATTTCACCATTGGAGAACTTCAGTGCTCGAACCCAGGAATGCAACAACAAAAATATCTCCTGCTGATATATTTTTTATTCTTTTTTAATGAATGTTATAAAGTAGTTGGAGAACTGTTTCTTCTATTATATCCTGTGGGATTGGTAAATGTATTTTTTCCCAAGAAATTGAATGAATGAATAGTGTTTTATAAGAGTATCTGCCCCTAGATAACCACGATCAATGCTCTGTGTATATTTATTTTGGACATGAAACAAATTATTCACCGTTATTGGAAAATAGGTCCATGTGTTCCATAGCCTATGTAGTCGTTGGGCAGCAAAAGTGTCGAACCTAGAAAATTAAAAAAAAATGCAAACGATAATAATATAGCCATTCCTTTTGGCTGGAGTAGAAATGTGTACTAATTAGTCCTAAGAAGAATCGCGGGATGGTTAAGACGTTAGCTTGCCAACAAGTAAACCATGAGGTTCTGGGTTGGATTCCCAGCCTATCTCTTTGTTCCCATTTCGACGAAAAGAAAAGATCTGAATGCCAGAGTCCTTCAGATGAGACTATATATAAACTAAGACCCGTGTGCGAACGCACGCAGAACATCTTGCACACACGTTAAAAACCCTATTCTGCTGTTCTTAAAAGTAGGTCATAGTGCCCCGGCAGGAGCGGATATACCCCTCTCCCAATATGCACACAGGTGGCGCGAGCGCACGCACGTGTGTGGTGTGTGTGTGTGTGTGTCCTGTCTGTCTGTCTGTCTGTCTGTGTATATAATGGGTAGTTATGTGGAGGAGACAATAGGTTGGAAGGAGAGGCAAGGGAAGGAGAGGAAAGAAAAGGGAGGTTACGAGGGTATGGATACATATTTAAAGCAGTAGGGATAGAAAAATGATCTCTGGCTGTTATAATTTTTCTTACATGGTTTATTTTGGGCTTGGATGGTTTTTTAAAGGGGTGCAACTTCTAAAAAAAAAAAGGTCTCGGGTTTGAAATCAATTCGACCGGTTGCTTACACAGAATCTCACCATTGGTAAACCTCGGAACTCTTAGCCAAGGAATAAACCAAAAGTGACAGTAAAATCATCTGTTGCTGGAACTATTCTGATTTAAAGCTCCATAATAGTACTGTGAGCTACGTACCATTGTGTCTATAGCTACTTACTATTTGCCTATGTGCCTATTGTGTCCATTTTTTCTAACATTCAGACCGACCATCTGACAGACAACCTTTACCCGCTATTAATTCTTTAACACTAACCTTTACACTAACCTCAACTCTAACCATGACCCCCCATGTGGACACAAAAGGCAGGTAGATATATGGTACATGCTGACGACACTTTTCTTCGTTCGCTCGTATTGGCTAGAATGTAAAGTGCCTGGTCTTTTTCCACGCTACTCCTCTGCAGGAGGTATATGCCTTGCTGACCTCAGCCGACACATTTCAACTACAGGGCAGTTCATTAAGAAGTTTTCAAACGAGAAACGATATGCTAGAAGAAAAAAAAAGCACGAGAATAGACAGGGTCGGTAGGTAATAAGCAAGAGAGGATAGAGCCGAAGGGAAAGTTAGAAAGCGAAGGATAGAAAAGAGGAAATTTCTTGCAGAGCTTTTTCAAGGAAGTGGGGAAACTCTTTAGACTGAAAGTGCCTCCCAGCATTTTCTGGAAGGGGGGGGGGGTATGTTGACACAATGCATGTACATTTTTTTCAGGGTCAGTGGGAGGAGAGATGCCATAATTTTAGGGAAAAGGCTAGGAGGAAGGGGCAGGGGGGAGCAGTAAAGTGTTTTTGTACATAGGGATGGGGAAAAAATGCATCTTAGAAAAAAAGTATTTAAAAACAAAAGTAGAGGATGCCGGTTGTAGAATGCCCAACTTTTTTGGCGAGGGTGTGCCTTTAAATTGATTTAAAACAGAAATGGGGGGGGGGGGGGGGGCAGTGATGTTATAAGGAATTATTGAATAATCATTAGAGCAATACACAAGGAGAGACTACACTGCAGAAATAGGCAACGGTAAAGAGTAGAAAGTATGTTCGTGTGTTTTTGTGTGTGTTTTCGCGTGTGTGTGTTTTCGCGTGTGTGTGTTTCGCGCGGACGCGAGCGTGTGTTGGGGTCAAGGTGTTAAAAAGAAAAAAAAATAGCCGTTAGCGAAACAACATGAATAATTAATAAGTTTTCCGTGCATGTAGCGGGATTTTATTTAAGAAATATTTGTTAAATTGCTGGATTTGCCGCTGTAAAAAAACACTGACTTAAAAAAATCGCTGTAAATTTGGAAAGGTGGAGGTGAAAATAGTGAAGTGTCGGATTTAAAAGAATCGCAATATTAAAAATAAAACTACGTGTACATCTTATTTAACAAACTTGAATTAGACCAGCCAGGATAGTTCAGTGGTCAGAGAACTCATTGTAAATGGGTACCCGCCCTCTTTAGGGTCAGGGGAGGTAAAGCAGCCAGGGAGAGAGATGGGCACCGCCCTCAATACGCTGGCTCCTGGAGAAGCTGAGGTTTCTGATAACTCACTCCCCAACGACCACATAGGCTATGGGACACCTTTACCTTTTTGCGAATTAGAAAAGGCATTGTGCCGTTTACCTTTTTATATTTTACTAGATTAGGTGCGAGAAAAATGTGAAATCTTTCGTTTTTTAATATGTGTAAGATAGCCGGCAACTTGTATGTCCTGTTACCTTATTTCCTTCTTGTCTTTCGCTTTGCCGTAGGTCAGGAACATGTCCATTACCCAGGTCATAGCACTCCCAGCCCATTAGTCGACTGCTCCATCTGCATCTCTCCCAGCAGTTTTTGATTCCCATTTTCAACTCAAATAAACTTAATCTCTATCACAGTCCTCATGTTTTTTTTTAAAATATTTTTTCCCTTAAATTGAAAAAAAGGAGCAACAGGTTGGA
>CM060337.1:21707240-21712240 GCA_030674155.1 Stramonita haemastoma
TGGTTTTTTTTTACGGGGCGTTTTGGGGTGGGGGTGGGGTGGGAGTGTCATAATATAGTTTTAAAGTAAGAAAGGTTCGTCATATTTTGATATGTATCTTTTTGTTCGGGCTCTCTCTTCTCTGCTGTCACTTCTCAATTTTAATCTATCTTATTTAATTATAACCAGTGTATCTCCTAACATGAATGTCTGGTCGGTTGGGGATTTGTGCTTGTTGAATACAATCTATCTCTTTTGTCTTGAATAAGTATTCATGTATCCAGTGGGGATTATGCATTTGTTGAATGTATTGTTGAATGTATCTCCTTTTTTAAAACCATAGGTTGACTTCTATTTGGGTGGTAGCTTTTCTATGTTGTTTGCTATTTATCTTGCTTTGCTTCCTGTTTTATAGGTCGTTTTTTTTCCTAATCAGCAGGCAGAAAAAGGTAAATACTCTGTTCCTTAAAAGATATCATAATTTCTCCTCCTCTCTCTCTTTCTGTCTTCTCTTCCTTTTGTCTCTCTGCTCTCTTATCTTGCTTTTCTGCTTTCCTCCTGTCTAGTGGGTCTCTTTCTTTTCTTCTCCTCTCGGCAATGGCCAATGAAAAATTGTCTTTACTCTTTACCTTTAATAAGATTATTCAATTCAATTCTCTCTCTCTCTCTCTCTCTCTCTCCTCTCTCTCTCTCTCTCTCTCTCTCTCTCTCTCTCTCTCTCTCTCTCTCTCTCTCTTGTTTGTCTTGTTGTTTGTGTTTTGCTTGGGTGCGTGGTGGTGCGTGTGGTGTGTGTGGGTGTGGGGTGAGTGAATAAACCGATTTGGCAAGGATAAACGTGCGTTTGGGCCAGAAATTGTATTTATTATTTTTGTTGTTGTAATATTAAAGATAATGGAATAAGCATTCGTGTGCTTTTTTTTTACATCCAATCCCCGTTGTTATGCAGTTTTGTGAATTTTGTATGGAATTCTAAGACAGTTTTGCACGGTATCTGTATCTATTTTTCAAGTTCAGTTAAAAGTGCTCCGCTTTGTTTGCTGCCCCTTCCCACCAACGTATATCCTTCCAGGGTCAACAGTAGAGTTGCACGAGTTTTACTTGAGAATATTTTTCGTTTAAACCGATTTTAGGTGCATTCTTAACTGTATTGAACATAAGCTGTTTTTCAAATAATTTTGCTCCTATGAAAACGTGAACTGAAACCCCCATTTTGTCAGTGCATGTTAGATGTTTTCTTTTGGGGTGCAAGTTTTATCAATGATTCCTTCTTTGTTTGTACACTTCATAAAAACTGCTCTATTTTGCTTCAGCTCCAGTTAAGCTTGTTCTAGATTCCCAACTAGAAATGAATGAAGGGTAGAAAATATTGTTACCCTATGTACCTAAATATTTTTGGATGATGAAGATAATGCATATTCTTTTGGAGGCCAAAAAAAAGTGTTTGTCGCTATTTTTGCTTCCGTTTTTACTATATGTCATAACAGTTCTGTATAAATAGATAAAATGTATAGATTAGAATGTTTCGACATAAAGGTGAGCACACACCACAAGCACTTGACTTACTGACTTTTTTCCTTGAGAAAAATATTAATACAAGCTTTGAACAACTCTCCTCTTAGAACTTACAAGCTGATGATTTGCACTTAATTTATCTATTTGTTTGTTTATCTATTTATTTTTTTTATTTCGAAGATAACGGAATAAGCACTAATGTGCTTTTTTTTACATCCAATCCCCGTGTGTATGCAGTTTTGTAAATTTTATCATCCGTTCCCACTGGCACACAATGTATGTGCAATACGTTCTGCGTGGGGTTGCATAAGACGTCTCGGTTTGTAGTCACATCCGAAGGACTTTTGGGAGGAGTGGAGTTAGCGCTGATATTTAGTCAGGAGAAAAATCCTCTTAAACAAGATTTGAACCCAGGTCAGCGGATCACAAGCGCATCACTCTGACCACTAGCTGTCTCATTTAGGGTGCCTGTGCTTTTTGGTCGTAAAGATAACATGACTAGAATCAAGAAGTGTTTTGTCACTTCCATGTTTTAAAAGCATATTTAGAACGAACAGTTTTGGTCTAATAAATTTGAATAGTGTGATAATTGAAAAGAAAAAGTCAGTGGGTCAGTCATTGGGTCACTGTTGGTCAGAGCATTGGGAAAAGCCTACTCCCCCTTCAGCCAAAAAGGCTGGAGTTAGGGTTGGGTAGCCGGCTCGTAGCTAAAACCAAACGAAATGAAAGGAAATTTCAGAGCTAATTTGAATAAACATTGTGAAAACCGGATGAAAAGTGATACAAGGAAGCACCAAAACACGAGTGTTTGTGATTTTACTTGGCTGAGTTTATAACTGGCTGAGGTATAGTTGTTTTTTCGGAGCTGATGTTCGGATACTGTTGTGGTTTATATCCGTGATCTTTTTCATGTTTACTCTATGTATGGCTTGTAACCTGCTTGAATTTCTCTCTCTGAGATATTAAAGTGTTTGAATTGAATGGACGTGAAATATGACCAAAAATAAACCAACACTTGATCAATGTCTTTGTTCAGAGTTCCAATCATAAATGATTTAGTTTACAAGTGTTTACAGTGTAAGTATATGCGCAAGATCTTGGGTATTTATACACCTCCTCTCTCTCTCTCTCTCTCTCCTCTCTCTCTCTCTCTCCTCTCTCTCTCTCTCTCTCTCTCTCTCTCTCTCTCTCTCTCTCTCTCTCTCTCTCTCTCTCTCTCTCTCCTCTCCATCTTCTCTCTCCACTCTCTCACTTCCTTCCACTCCACTTGCTCTGTCTATCTCGCTCTCTCCCTTTCTTAACATTTAAACATATCTCAATCTAAATATACGCAAACTCTCTAGCCCATTTACAGACGGTGTCTAAATGCCTCTCAGAAATAAACATGCACGAACACTATCTGTTAAAATTAAAAGTAATACAAAGACTCTGATTATGAATGTATAAACGTTAAACATGCAAAACCATACGAACAAACAACGAACCCAAGCCTGATTACAGCTATACAAAGCTACGGACATGCAACAAATCACAAATAACTCTAACCAGTTTAAATACATTAGCGAACGCATGCGCATGCACGCACAGACATACAGGCATACATTAACACACACACACACAACAACAACACACACACACACTCCCCCCCCATACAACCCCCCCCTCCCCCCAAACACACGCGCACGCACGCACGCACACGTTCCTATACGGGCGCGCAGCACAATTACTTTGCCAGGGTGATGGGGATTCGGGTGGTTTGAATAATGAAGATCGAAAAAACAATAACAAAAGAAAAAGTACTTCAAGATTGAACATCCATGCATACTGCCCCCCCCCCCCCCCACCACACACACACACAAACATGCACACACGCATGTGTGCAGTATTAAAAAATGTACGTGTGGGTGTGGCAACGACCCTGCACTCTGTTGTGGTGGATCATAAAAAAAATATTGTATTTCATCATTAATATCATGTGTAAAAAATAAAAGTTCCCAAAATTAATACCAAACAGGTGACTTATACCGAAGAGCCGATTTCTCAAAAACAGGATCTAACTGCTCAATATTTGATCGTGTGAGATGAAGTACCGCCGCACCACGAAAAATATTAGCCGAGAAAAGCTACTGACAAAAAGGCTGTTATTTTATGATTTTAGGCGTCTCACCGCTGTTTTTGACGTTAGAAACTTTGGTTTTAGAATGATTCTGAGCTTCTTTTAGTGAAAATGTATGATTTAAATAAAAGATATTATCCAATCACTTGAAGATTGTCTGAACTGGATGATTATTAAAGAAAGGAAAGTTTCGATTACCGAACACCCCAATGGTTCAAATTCCGAACAGTATTCAGTATTCGGACTATTGTGCTCGGGTTTTGATTCTCTCTTTTGTATTTTAACTTTCCACATTCTTCTTTTATTCTTATAAATTTATGTCTTTGTACTTTTAGAATCGTTTTATCATATATATGTATGTGAATTTATGATTGTCTTTGCCTAGTTTAGAGATGATATGTTCTCCGTAAAAATCTATAACATCGATTCATTCAGAAATCTACATGGATAAACGTATAATCTCTCTCTCTCTCTCTCTCTCTCCCTTCTCTCCTCTCTCTCTCTCTCTCTCTCTCTCTCTCTCCCCTCTCTCTCTCTCTCTCTCTCTCCTCTCTCTCCTCTGTCTCTCGTCTCTGTCTTCTCTCTCTCTCTCTGTGTTGCTCCGACTCCTCACAACATTGTCTTCTTCATCTAGAACTGTTGTGTTGACTCCAAACCTACACCATTGTCTTACTAGAACTGTTGTGTTGACTCCAAACCTACACCATTGTCCTCATTAGAACTGTTGTGTTGGCTCCAAACCTACACCATTGTCTTTACTAGAACTGTTGTGTTGCTCCAAACCTACACCATTGTCTTACTAGAACTGTTGTGTTGACTCCAAACCTACACCATTGTCCTCATTAGAACTGTTGTGTTGGCTCCAAACCTACACCATTGTCCTCATTAGAACTGTTGTGTTGGCTCCGAACCTACACATTGTCCTCATTAGAACTGTTGTGTTGGCTCCAACCTACACATTGTCCTAGATTGTCCTTATTAGAACTGTTGTGTTGACTCCGAACCCTACAACATTGTCCTAGATTGTCTTCATTAGAACTGTTGTGTTGGCTCCGAACCCTACAACATTGTCCTAGAATGTCCTCATTAGAACTGTTGTGTTGGCTCCGAACCCTACAACATTGTCCTAGATTGTCTTCATTAGAACTGTTGTGTTGGCTCCGAACCCTACAACATTGTCCTCTCCATCACGAAACTGTTCTGTTTATGCTCAAACCCTAAAACACTGTTCTCAGAGCGGTTGTGTTGGCTCCGAACCTAAAACATTTTCCTCACTGCTAAACACCCCCCCCCCCCCCCACCAAACAGTCGAGTTGGATTCATACCCCTTTTTAAACTGTACGTAGTTGCACATTTTTAATACGAGTTTTAAAATGTGACGAGGTGATAGCCC
>CM060337.1:21722240-21754740 GCA_030674155.1 Stramonita haemastoma
TAGCGTGCGAAACGGCGAGCTAGCGTGCGAGACAGCGAGCTAGCGTGTGAGACAACGCGACGGGGAGTTATCTCCCATGTGTGTATGCATGTGTGTGTGCGTGCGTGCGCGTGTGTGTGTGTGTGTGAATGAGTAAGAGATTTTGTAAATAATATTGTTTGTATGCGAGATGTAGTGTGCTAGACTTAGCGCGACGGGAGACTTGATTAGATAATATTCCATGTAATTTTATTGATGTGCAGTACTACTGTTTTCTGACACCTGTAAATTGCGAGACACTTTGTATCTTTAAATAAGCATCCTCAAGTTAGAGGTTTTGTCTTCTTCATAAGACGGTCTTCGCCTGTACCTGAATGCTGAGTAACAAATAAAGAATGACCAGCCAGCTACCGTCTTCCCCTGAGTCTTCTGTTGCCCAACTCGTTGCTTGAGAATTGTTGCTTTAGAATTGTTGTTCCGCTCCTTCCCTAACCTGTCTATTCCTTACCTCTCGGTACCATCACAAGTGGCGGTACCATCACAAGTGGCGCTGCGAGCAGGATCAGGGAAGGTGGAACTTGTGGGTAACGGAAGACTCAGTCCAGACCAGACCAAGGAACGCATGATGTCTGCCAGCAAGAAGACCAAGGAACGCATGCTGCCTGCCAGCAAGAAGACCAAGGAACGCATGATGCCTGCCAGCGAGAAGACCAGGCAGAAGGCAGAAGACCAAGCCAGTAGAGAGTTGAAACACTTTCTGAGGGGAAGAGCAGGGTGTACCTTGCAGGAGCTAACCACTGAAGCCCAACACTGGCTGACAGAAGATGACGGCCAGAACATGACTGCACAGCAGACAGCTGTGATAGATCCAGGAATCCTGGATTGCCTGGAGGCCTCCATCACCACCTTAGAGACCAATAACGTTGTCGGCCATAACATGACTGCACAGCAGACAGCTGTTCTGAATCGTCTGGAGGCCTTGGTTACCACCTTGGAGACCAATAACGTTGTGAGCCAGAACATGACTGCACAGCAGACAGCTGTCCTAGATCGCCTGGAGGCCTTGGAGACCAATAATGCTGTCAAACCAATACGAGATCAGCAGGACCCAGCTTTATCTACACCACAACGTCAAACCAGTGGACAGAAGCAGTCAAACCAGCAACGGAGGGAAACTAGAAGACTAAAAGCTACTGTCACCAAACTTCAGTCTCGGCTAGCAACCCTTACAACCGAGATTGCTAGCCTGAAAGTTGAGCTGCAACACCATGCTGCACCTCTCCATATTTGCAGCTGCTCAACGAACCTGCAGTACCCTAAATCAGACATTCCATTCTGCTACTGGTGTCGCAAAAAGGGTCACAAAGAGGACAAATGCTGGACTAAGCGACGCTACTTCAAAAGTGCAAGAGACAAAGGACGATGTAGGCAGTCAGTTGTCTACAGCCTGACAGTCGTTAAAAGTGGCAGGCCAGCTGAGGGGCCACGTCCTACAGTACAGGACATGGTGCCACAGAAACGCCGCCAGCGAGACCACCATCTAGGTGTCCATCTCGACGTCGACCAGCACCGCTGGGGGGTTCGTCTTTCCTGGCGAGTGTTGCTCTGCTTCAGAGCAACACTCGCCAGGAAAGACGAACCCTGCAGACGCCCTCTCCGGACTTCCCTCCAACCATGGTGCTCCACGACATAAAGGTGGTCCTGAACCTGTTCCCTGGAAAGCCTACCAGCAGCTGAAGGAGACTGCCACCAAACAGGAGAGGTTCACTGACAAGAGAGCCTCGGATCACGCCCTTCACGTTGGTGAACACGTCTACCATCGCAACCGTGTGGCGGGCAGAAACAAGATCCAGGACTTCTGGAGGTCAGACCTGCACCTAGTGACGTCGCGTTGTGTGCAGCCAGTGGCAGGTGGCGCCCAACGGACTGTAGAGAGAAAGGATCTCCTGCCTAACCCAGACAGTGACGAACAAGTGAATACTGTGTGTGCCACCAGGAATTCTGACAGTGACAATGGACTTGTGAACGAGTGTGCTACCAGAAAGTCGGAGTCAGTCAGTGACATTGAACTTGTGGGCATGTGTGTTGCTCCTCCAGTCCCAGCCCCGAGACGTTCTTCGCGACTGGCCTTGAAGGGAGGAGCCAAAGACAGTTCTACTTTGGTATGTAAATAGCTGTTTATAATTGGCGGAAGTTTAACAGAAGAAATCTATCCTGAAAGAAAAGAATTTAATTTTTTTTTTAAGCATTTGTATGTTAAAGTTTTAGTGATGTTGTTAAAACACAAGGCTGGTTTTTTTTATGGGTGGAACATTGAATGTAGCATGTTTAAATAACAAGTTCCTACTGCCTGTCGTTCAGTCAGAAGTCGGAAAAACCAAAATATATGACTAAAACAGGCTTTGTAATGGAACTATTGTTAGTGGAAAGAGCTTGACTCTCAGGTGTTTTGCTTAAATAGCAATTCCTCTGTTGTCGGTGATGGCTCTACTTGTTCTGACTCGCAGAAGAAATTTGTCCAAACACAAATTTTCTGTAGTCGCCTGTAGCTATTGTTGTCAATGCAAAAATCTTTATCTATGAAGAATCCTGTTTATATATCGGATCTTCACTAGATTGTGGCATTGCAAGCACTGGAGATGAGAACATTCTGTATTTTACGACTCTACTTGTTAAAATAACATGGATCGTAAATGCCTAAGCTGTGTATTGTGTTGGATATTTTGTTTTCGAAGTGTTTAATACCACTGTCTGTTTTATGATTATACTGTTGAAATAACATTTATCATAGAAGCATAAAAATGTGGTTCATTTTATTTTGGAAGTGAAGAGTTAGATTTAATAATGTCAGTTTGCTTATTTGGCAGAAGAAATGTTTCTAGTAGTATGTTGAATTTCATAGGTTTGTCTAGATAGCATTGATATGTTTGTCAGCGCGGACGCTGACAGAGTTGGAGGGGGGAGAGATGTAGCCAGGCGCAGTAGATCTAGTACCCGTAGAGCTAGCGTGCGAAACGGCGAGCTAGCGTGCGAGACAGCGAGCTAGCGTGTGAGACAACGCGACGGGGAGTTATCTCCCATGTGTGTATGCATGTGTGTGTGCGTGCGTGCGCGTGTGTGTGTGTGTGTGAATGAGTAAGAGATTTTGTAAATAATATTGTTTGTATGCGAGATGTAGTGTGCTAGACTTAGCGCGACGGGAGACTTGATTAGATAATATTCCATGTAATTTTATTGATGTGCAGTACTACTGTTTTCTGACACCTGTAAATTGCGAGACACTTTGTATCTTTAAATAAGCATCCTCAAGTTAGAGGTTTTGTCATCTTCATAAGACGGTCTTCGCCTGTACCTGAATGCTGAGTAACAAATAAAGAATGACCAGCCAGCTACCGTCTTCCCCTGAGTCTTCTGTTGCCCAACTCGTTGCTTGAGAATTGTTGCTTTAGAATTGTTGTTCCGCTCCTTCCCTAACCTGTCTATTCCTTACCTCTCGGTACCATCACAGTATTTTATTGTATAGTATTGTATCATATGCCAACTTAAAATCACATTACAGTTCTCTGCGTGACATTTGAGCTGCTTCCATCGGGGAGAACTCATCACAACAAGAGTAGAACCACCCAGCATTTTTTGTCTGTCTGCATGCGTATTTTTTATCTATCAGAGTGGCTTTTTTCTACATAATTTTGCCAGGGACAACTCTCTTGTTGCCGTAGGTTCTTTTATGTGCGCTACACGCGTGTAACACAGGGGACTTCGGTGTA
Organism: Stramonita haemastoma; assembly: GCA_030674155.1. Classification (NCBI taxonomy): domain Eukaryota; kingdom Metazoa; phylum Mollusca; class Gastropoda; order Neogastropoda; family Muricidae; genus Stramonita; species Stramonita haemastoma. The sequence goes on from CM060337.1 coordinate 21,725,987, forward strand.
TCATTTCATCCGAAAGACTACCACCAACACCACCACTCACGGTCTAGTGGATAGGGGAACAGTTTCTGGCTCAAACGGGATTCGAACCATCACATACTTCGAACCCGGATTTCTCGCTTTCTAGGCATGGCGGTTACTTTATACTGATGAGCGCAGAAGCGAGGCTGCTTGAGGTGTAGGACAGGAGTGTGTCTGTAAGGTAAAAGCGGAGGTGAGGCACAGCCATGGGTGACTTTTGTGGGTAGACCGGTCCACCCAGGTAGAATCCCCTGTGTCACCTCTGGGCTTTGTGTTTGATTATTGTTGCGAGTTCTGTCGAAGTTGTCAGCAAAGAGTGTCGTATCTGAACAATCTGTAATCTCTCTTGCTCATATGTCCATTTCAGCATCTTGTTCTCCTTCTTCGTAAAGTAAAAGTCTTTTTTTTCCATAATGAATTATTAGTTATTTGCATCTGTCTGTTTGTTTGTCTGTCTGTCTGTCTATAAGAGCAGACACAAAGACATAAAAACAGACACAGACCCCCCCCACACACACACATACACCCCCTAAGCTTTCAAAACTCCATATACTCATTCAACATCCATCCATCCATCCATCCATCCATCCATCCATCCTTCCATCCATCCACCCATCCATCCATCCATCCACCCATCCATCCAGCAATCCATCCATCCATCCATCCATCTGTTTATCCATCCTCCAACCATCAGTTATTGTCAGAAGATGGCGATACTGTGTGCAGGGGGATGAAGGAGAAACCGGAAGCACGATACACCGGAAACTCCCGACATGCAAGGCGACTCAGCAGTTCCGGAAGTGCCAACCACAGGAAGTTCTAACTTTCGTGTTTTTTTGTCACTGCACTGCATAGCTCCAGATACATTTCCATTCAGGAATTTTTTCTCTGGAAAATAGAAATGGTGATAGGGGGTGGGGTGGGGGTGTAGGGGGGGGAGGGAGGGCCGGGTGTTATTTGGACAAAAAGTACTCGTATTTTTTATCGAATGATTACATTATATATATATATATATATATAATATATATATATATATATATATATATATATATTATATATATATATATGTATTTCTGTCCACCCAAATTCTTTTCTGTGAAATGTATATGGTATAAGGTATTCAGTTCATCATCTTATCCAATAACCTGGTATCAGTGGCGATGAACTGAATCTTACTTGTGAATTACTCGGTTGCCAGATCTTTCACGTACCTTATTGATGTTTCTCCTGCATGTTTAGCTCAAACGGGTGACCTTGTCAACGAATAACGTCCACACAGATTTGAATGTGTGGCTGGCAAACTGCAGACTATCAGCCTCAGAAATCTGTTGCTGCATCCACTTGATCTTGTGTGTCTTTGAAAACTGTCGGGAAGGAGTTGAGGAAGTACACACCCTTCTTGTTCTTGTTCAGTGTTTTAGAGATATGCCCATGTGTTTGGATAGCGAACTGAACACGAAATAAAACTAAACAAAAGAGAAAAGCCTATTGATCTACTGGGTTAGTGACCGAAAGGCAAATAGCACCACTGGGATAGTTTTCAGTATCATACTATTTTGGGGACAGTGAACTAAAACAAATGCCACACTTTGTAGATTTTAAATGAATATCTGCCCTTTATAGGCATTTCTGTATATACTGATCTTTCTAAATAGTGGACTTGCGATGTGCTGATCGATTGGTGCGCACACATGCATGTATGTGTTGCAGAAAAATACTAGTAGAGGAAAGCAAGTGCAATTATTCATTCACAACTTTCCCAACAGTTTCAAAATAAGATATCAAAGATGCAACAGAGAGAAAAAATCACATAGAAAAACCAGACAATTATGAGGTAAATAGAATTCAAAAATAAAATCTTACAGCGTTTGATGCGTTATTTAGTAAGGACCATACCTTTTTCCAGACCTCACTAAAGTCTCGGCTCCTGGATGAGCATTCTTCAGAGGTTCCGGTGGTGATTGAAACTTGACCTTCTGTCACGCTTCAAAATTTAAAAAGTATCAATAGTATTTACAATACTAGCATGATAATATTGTGGCTTGTCAAAAGTACCATCGAGAGATGGTATTAAAAACAGGAAGAAAATATGCGCAAAATCCATATTGCAAGAGAACCGAATACACACAGAAAGAAAATAAACACCTCGTGAATCTGTGTACGTTATGTTTCACGATCCTTTTAAAAGGATGCAAAGGTCATATGATATTTGTTTATTTATATATATTTGATTAGTTTTGAATGATGAACTAATGACATTCTGATCGTTTTGAATGGTAAACTGGTGATGTACTGATTTATTTGCATATTTCTATATAGCGACAGTTTTAGATAATGGATTTAACAAATAATGATTTGTTTGAATGATAAACTAAAGAGTCTTAGTGTTTTTAATAGTGAACTTAAGAAATAGTGATCTCTTGAATAATGAACTAAAGATATACTGATATACTTCAAAAGTGAACTTATGATATACTGATATACTTCAATAGTGAACTAAAGATTATACTTATCTGCTTCAATAGTGAACTAAAGATATACTGATAATTATGCTTCAATAGTGAACTAAAGATTGTACTTATCTGCTTCAATAGTGAACTAAAGATGTACTGATATACTTCAATAGTGAACTAAATATATACTTATCTGCTTCAATAGTGAACTAAAGATGTACTGATATACTTCAATAGTGAACTAAATATATACTTATCCGCTTCAATAGTGAACTAAAGATATACTGATATACTCCAATAGTGAACTAAAGATATACTGAAAATTAGTCAATGGTGAACTAAAGATAATGATGTGACTTCAATAGTGAACTAAAAATATACTGATAATTATGTTGTCACAACTCTATGTACGGATCTCAAAAGACAGGTGAACTAGATATGTACTGATCTTTTTCTTTTAAACTGTCGACGAAAGATGTACTGTTCAATTCGTTTTAGAGAACTATATAATAACAGTTATTAAATATTGGACAAAATATGTACTGATTAATTTTTATTTGAATTTGTACTAAGATATGCCGCTCTATTTGGTTCGTATGCTAAAGATGTAGCTTACACTATAGATACGAACTTACGATATACCAGTGTATTTGTACATTTATTTGTGCGGATAGTGAACTAAACTAACTCAAGGGGAACAATGTATTCTCAACCCTTTATTTTCATCATGTTGTGTAGATGTTGTCAGAGATAAATGGAATACTAAAAGTAAGCGAAAGAGAGCACATCAATTTTTAGGGGGATACGGGAGAGAGAGAGAGAGAGAGAGAGAGAGAGAGAGAGAGAGAGAGAGAGAGAGAGAGAGAGAGAGAGAGAGAGATCCTTGACTTCATGAGCTTTTTTCTTTTGTGAGGAGCGATAATATTATACATAGATACAAGGATACATAAATACATAGAAACAAAAGAAAAAAACAAACATACATACCAAACATACAAACATTCCATCCATCCATCCATCCATCCATCCATCCATCACATCCATCACCATCCATCCATCCATCCATCCATCCACACTCATCATACATCCATCTCATCATCCATCATCACATCACATACAACATACATACATACATACATACATACATACATACATACATACATACATACATCCTTTGATCTTGACATGCCCATACCATTTAAGTTTGTTGACAGTTCTTAGTTTAATAAACAGTCAAGGAATGTTGAATCTAGATATTCTGAATCGTGATGATGGAGTGTGGCGTGTTGTGTGTCACGCATACATCGAGAGAGCCGCCGCTGTAGTTTAGTGGTTATGGCGTTGGACTCGTAATCTAAAGGTTGCAGGTTCGATCCCAGCTTTCGGCTATGGCGTTGTGCCTTGGAAAAGGCACTTTACAGCTATTTTCTCACCCCACCCAGGTGTAAAAGGGGCACCAACCTTGTGTTGGGGGTTAACCCTGCGATAGACTGGCGTCCTATCCATGGGGGAGGGAGTCTTTGACTCTCAGTCGCTTAACGCCACAGAAACCGGGATAAGCACCGGCCTGATGAGCCTTAGGCTGGGGACAGACTTTAACTTTAACATGCATCGTGAGAGCCATTCTTCCCCTTTCCCTGCCCCATCAGCCATCATCAGCCTGTTGTATGAAAGGTAGTGTGCCTGAACAAGCCTGTGATCCCATCCACACCACACTCAAAACAACAAGTCTTCCTACGCCTTTGGTTTTGATACAACAAGCAGGGGTCATTTTAATGGGCACAGCGTTCTGCAGTATTCCGAATTTTAACCCAAAAATATTTCTTTGTTTTGCTGCCTCATCTCTTGTGACGTTCCTGTTCTGCTGTTCCATACTGCCCACAGCACACAAATCCAACACCACTCAGTCAAGAGTGCTAATTTTAGCACGCCCCTTTCTTTTATTTAGTCCAAGTGTGGTCAGCTCCTGCTATGAATAGCACTAGCTAGCCCCTCCTCCCCACCTAGGCTGGGATGGGATGGAATAATTAGCAGCTGAGAGGAGCTGAAAGTTGGGGAAAACTGACAGCTGTGCACCCGCTCATTTAATTAAAACTCTCCGCCCTAGCCACACCCAAATTAGCCATACTGCATCGTTAGGGTCAGAACTCCAACACCTAGCCTATCAATAATTATTTGGCCACTTTGGGGGGGGGGGGGGGGGCACCAGCCAGAGGGGCCATGTACTGCTGTTGGGTCACTTTGGTAGTGTTCAGGGATGGCTGTGTTTAGCTGACATACATTGGGCACCACATATTAGGGCCCCAACTGACGACAGTGCGGGGCCAGACAGAGAGAGACCCCCATTCTCCCAGTTGACTACACCACCACCACCACGTCACCCCAACGACTTTCTCAGGTGAACCTTTAACCCCGAAGACTTTGACACAAGCTCATCACAGGCACAGAAGTGTATGTGGGAAACCAGAACTGAGGTCACACAATTAATTAACGTACCAGTACCAGGCCACCTATGTGAATTATTAGAGACAGTTGTCTTTTACTGCGTGATGATGAATGACGATGAGGATGATGTCAAGATGCTGCTATGAAAGCGCATGTGCTTTGAGGCTCCTTGACAGGGATACACTCTAGCTTCCTATCATAACATATCACTACATCAACCAGGCCCCGAGAGACACAGACACCTGCAGTGTTGGTCAGATATTTGAGCTTTACTTTCAAAATCTTATCGTTTAAGTGGGTGAAGCTCGACTGTGTGGTCCCAGTCTTCTCAATGAGCAGGAGCTGGCCGGAGACTGAAAAAAAAGCCTATGACTGTTTTGGGATTCGAACCCGAGACCGTCTAGTCAGTAAACCAAGGCGCTAACCACTGCAGCAATGCAGCTAGCTGTATTCCGAAATGTTGGTCTGTTACCGTTGTGTCCATGACACAAGAAACAGATGAAGTTGTCCTCACATTCGTGCCTTGTCACTTGTTGATCCCTGCATGTGTTCATGAACCCCTTCTAGAGGAAATGAAGTCTTTTATGTACTATTTTGTTCCCCAGATAGTGAAGGAAATGTGGGATTTGTGTTCAAAGCGGCACTTAAGTGCGGAATTGTGGTGAAATACAGTATGATGATATACTATAAACTGGCGGCGTGGAGCTTTGTTAAACCAGCAATGGACCAGAAACGTATCTTCACCGCAGGCCGAACCCTTGTCATTAATTTTGTCTTCCATGAGACTAAGAGAGCAGTTTTTTGCTAACGACCACGGACCGGACACGGACAAAGATCAACGGTTTTTTTTTAATGTGATGTTGTGATAGTGGACTACAGTGTTCTTCTACCTCTGAACCTTTTTCTACAACGTGGCTTTTTACATGTAGCATCACTATTGTGGTTATGCAGTTGTCTGGACACTACACTAAAGAGGTAACATGACATGGATTGCTGTGAAGTAGTTGACAAGAGGGTATTCTTCAGCCTGATGACTGTGTCCAGCAGTTGTGTGTGTGTGTGTGTGTGTGGTGTTAGAGGTGAAAGGCAGGGGACTGGTCAGCAAGGCTATCTAGAGAAGAGATATCTTGTTGGTGACCACAGAGTATTCAAGTTATGGACACTGTGTTTACTTTTAGTGTATGGATGATCATTATTGTGGTTTTTAATCGGGTAACTGTCATTACCAGGTTGGATCGGGGGTCTAGAAGATAACGCCCCTTGCCTAGAAAGCAAAACGTCTGGGTTGGAGTGTGCGGTGGTTTGAATCCCGTTTGGGCCCAAAAGTTTCCCCCCCATCCATTAGACCATGAGTAGGGTCTGGGTGTTAGTTTTTCGAATGAGATGATAAACCGAGGTCCCGTATGTTAGAAATCATTATTTAGCCCACGCAAAAGAACCCACGGCAACAAAGGGGGTTGTCCTTGGCAAAATTGTGTAGAAAAAAAGAAAGAAAAAGTCACCTCTGATAGGGAAAAAATACAGTTACAGACAGAAAAAAAATGGGTAGGCACTGCACTTGTGGCGACGCGCTCTCCCCAGGGAGAGCAGCCCGAATTTCACGCAGAGAAATCTGCTGTGACATAAAGTGGTAAAAAATAAAATAAAATAAAATAAAAAGATTATTTAATTACATACTTATTCATTCGTTTAGTCAACTAGTCAACACTGACTGCCTTTTGCCAACACTTGTTAGTTTTCGACATTTCAGCATGGTATGGAGGTAAGGCCAGTTTTTAGATCATATGTAAATACGTTACCTACAAAATATGAACATGAAGTTTTGCTTTTTTAATCTTTCATGGAATTTCACATGCGGACATATAAAAAATAATAAGTTTCGGAAAATAAATTCTGAAATAATTGTTTTTAAGTGTACACATCTTTTCTAAAAATCTTGTTGAGCTTCCTACTGTTTTTATTTCTAGAACAGTTTGGGATTATTTTTAAAATCAGTTTTGAATATGTACACAACTATGATAGAAAACTATATAATTCAACGCTTATTGAAATGGCTTTTGGATTTAAATGGATTGGATGTAAGAAGTGACAAAAAAATCAGAGTAACTTGTAGCCCTTGTATTTTTTGTTGTTAATATATGTAAACGTTTTACCATCGCTAATGTTGACTTTTCTCACAACCGTATTTAGTTTTCGTTGTAGGAGCTTTCCAACACTTTTGATGAGTATTATCCGTATTACTGGCTTGACGTTTCTTTTTAAAAAAATATAAGGCGAAGGGTTACTGTTGTTATCAATTAATGTTCAGAGCCATAGATGTCTATCATTTGTGACGTTTTTGTTGAGTTTATCTCGATTTGTGTGTGTGTACATTGGCTTCGTTAAAAATCTAAATTGTTGTTGGCTGCATGCGCAAGAATTGGTTGAATGCAAGCACTTTGATTTGTTTTGCAAGATATAGCGCTATATAAATTCCATTTATTATTATTATTATTATTTGTTAAGTTTGTGTCTACTTCTTTTTTGCTTTGGCGTACAGAATCCTGGCTGCCCCTATATCATTTTCATGGCTTGACCAGCACATAGCCCCAGTGACTGATAGTCCTTGATGCCTCTAGGTGCAATACTTCTATCCAATTATTTTTATTCTTCTCCGTTTTTTCCCGTTCTTCGGCTAAATATCCAAGGTTCACCAATCGTTTATGCATACATAGAAGCAGATTTACCCACTCACGCATACATTTAGATGCACACACACACACAGGCACACACACACACACGTACACATACACACACACGCACACACACACACACACACACACACACACACACACACACACACACACACACACACACACACACACACACACACACACAAAGAGGTCGATTCTCGTTCGATGGTGTTTTTCTCCTAGAGTTAACATTAGTGCTGACTCCACTCTCCCCAAAAGTCCTTCGGATGAGACTATAAACCGAGGCCCCGTGTACGAACGCACGCAGAACATCTTGCGCACATGTTAAATCCTATTCCGCTTTTCGCAAGAGTAGGCCATTGCGTGCTCGTGGGAACAGATGACAATATTGACAAAACTGCATACACAGGGGGACTGGATGTAAAAAAGCACACGAGTGCTTATTCCATTATCCTCGATAAAAAAATTAAAACAAAAATAAAACACACACACACCCACACACACACACACAAACACACACACACAAACACACACACACACACACACACACACACACACACACACACACACACACACACACACACACACACAATTTTACAAAACCAGTGTCAGACAATATATTAGCGAATAATAATATATTGAATGCAGGGAACTCCACGCTCAGGCAATAATAATAATAATAATAATAATAATAATAATAATAATAATAAATGATGATAATAACAATAACAACAACAACAATAATAATAATAATAATAATAATAATGATAATAATAATTATAACAATAATAATAAATAATAGTAATAAAACCAAAAAAATGCTAACAACAATGACAATAGTAATACTGACTGTGTAATGAAAAAAAATGCCTGTAGTGCAATACGACTCATAAATAAATAGAAAGCATAATCAAAAACATCATTTTCAAACCATCTGTATTGTTATTACAATGAAAAAAAAATGGAACGAATAAATATTGCAAAGAATACACACAATAAAAAAAAACCTACACAATTATGCACAACATTTTCAAAACATCTAACTTGTTATTACCATACAAAAATGTTAGCGGAAAAAATATCACAGTATAACCATGGACCGTAAAGGACAAACATGTATCAATATAAAATTACATAAGAAAAAGTGGGTGGTTGACCTGAAATAGCCAGCCACCTGACAGAATACAGAAGCTGGATCTGATTCACGCCTGTGTCTTAACAAGTCCAGCAAATGGTTTTGTAATAAGACATATTAATTTTAATTAAAAGAAATACTGGTTGTTTGTTGTCAGCTATGTATATATGAAGTGGCACACAGTGATGTATTGATGAAGCTGGTCTCTAAGCTCTGATATCTTCTCCAGAACAATTCCGTTGTTATGTTTTTTTGTTTTCTTCTTCTTCTTCTTCTCTTCTTCTTCTTCTTCTTCTTCTTCTTCTTCTTCTTCTTCTTCTTTCTCTTCTTCTTCTTCTTCTTCTTCTTCTTCTTCTTCTTCTTCTTCTTCTTCTTCTTCTTCTTCTTCAGAATTCTTCTTCTTCTTCCTTTCTCTCTCTTTCTCTGTTTTGTGCTGTTATCCAATAAATTCGTGTCAACAGAAGCATCGGTTCTGTGTGTGTGTGTGTGTGTGTGTGTGTGTGTGTGTGTGTGTGTGTGTGTGTGTGTGTGTGTGTGTTCGTGCGTGGTGCGCGTATATGTGCGTGCGTAAGTGAGTGTGTGTATGTGTGTGTGTTTGTGTGTACACTCCTGCGCGCGTGTAATATGAGTGCGAAAATGTCAGAATAGTGATAATGATAAGCACCAGAGTCGGTGCATTCCTCTCAGAGCGACTTATTCCTACATAATTTTGTTAGGGACAACGTCCTTATTACCAGGGTTTCTTTTATGTGCGCTAAAGGCATGTTGCACACAGGATCTCGGTTTATCGTCTGATCCGAAAGACAAGCAAACAGATCACCACTCAATTTCTAGTGAAGGGGGGGGGGGGGGATTTCGAGCACCAAAGGGTATCGAAGATTGAACCTGAACTGTTTAGCTTTCTAGGCAGGTGCAGGGTTAGGGAAGGTAAAGCAGCGAGGGAGAGGAGATGGGCGCCGCCCTCAACATACTGGCCCTTAGAGAAGCTGAGGTCTCTGATGCCTTGCTCCCCTACGACAACCTAGGTTATGGGACACCTTTACCTTTACCTTTTTAGGCAGGTGTGCTATCTCTAGACCACCGATCCACACTGTCCGACAATACAGTACAACCCTGCCCAAAATAACACAGCACAGCACAACACAGCATAACGCAAAACATCATAGCATGATAAAGTACAGACCAGTAGAGAATAACAATGTAACGCAACACAACCAAGCACAGCAGTATACATAGACCACAACAGTGTACGGCTCCAGGCAAAGCACACAATGCAGTTACATAACACAGCGAATCAGTGTAGAGCACAGCACATCACAACACTGCACCGCACAACACGGCATAACAATGCACAGTACAACGAACACGTAAACAGAACAACACACTGTAACTCAGAACATCACGACATACTAATACACAACGTAACTAACACAGCATACAAGGGCACAGCACGACACACAATAGAATGGTATTTAACACATGTGTACAAGATCTTTACGTTAGAACACACCACATTACTTTACAACCCAGTATACCAAAAAACACAGTAGGCAACATCACAACACATCACAGTACACTACAGCACAAGTACATCACAACACATCACACTTTCGATTCAATATACCATCATGCAACACTCTACACCACATTGTAACACAAGACATAAAAATCAACACACCACAGTACATTACAACATAAAAAGACACACACCACAGTACATTACAACATAAAACAACACACAGCACAGTACATTACAACACAGCACATCGCGCAACACAGTACATCACAAGACAACATAGCCCTAGACAACACAACACAACACACTGCACCACAGCACAACAAGTATACGACTCAATACTTTACACAACGAAACAGCACATTACCACACAACAAGCACATCACCCCCACAATGGACACAACACACAAACAATACATCATAACACATCAGAGCACAACATAGCGCAGTACATAACAACATCACGTAACAGCAGTGGTCTGCACAGTCATGTTTATTACACAAACAGCAGTGTACTGTATATATTTTTTTATATATATTTCATTGAGATCTGTGATGAAGCAGACACAACATATTTGCTTTGTACAATGTTGGTAGTCAGACAGAATTTGTTGTTGTTATTATTGTTGTTGTTCTTGTTGTTGATGTTTGTTCTTGATCTTCTTGTTCTTGTTCTTGTTCTTCTTCTTCTTCTTCTTCTTCTTCTTCTTCTTCTTCTTCTTCTTCTTCTTCTTCTTCTACTCAGCACAACAAACAAAGCAAGCCACTTGTCTGTCAAACAGTGTGTGTGAGTACGCGCGTGTACGTGCGTACTAGCGTGCGTGCGAGCGTGCATGTTTGTGTGTATTTGTGCGCGTGCGTCGGCGTGCTAGTGTGCGTGCGTGCGAGAGAGCGTGCGAGCGTGTATGCGTGTGTACATATGCATGTACGTGCATGCGTGCGTACGTATGTGTGTGTGCGTGCGTGCGTGCGCGCACGCGCGCGCGTGTGTGTTCTAAGCATACACGGCGTACTGATTCTGCGCGATGCTGTCGTGGACCCAGGTGGACTGTGGTGGGGGTGGTGGGAGTGGGGGTTCCTCCTTGGCTTCAGGGTTAGGGTCCTCCTGAAGCAGCAGTAACCAGAACAAGCATGGGGGTCATATCATGAAGGCTGAGTTCTGCAGGTAGACAGGCAGCTACAGCTACAGCTGAGTTCAGTCAGATGCCTCGCCTTAGCTCAGCTCAGCTCAGCTCAGCTCAGCTTGCCTCCCGAACCTCACCTCACTTTATCTTACTTTATCTTACCTTATATTATCTTACCTTACCTCACGGACCTCACCTTATCTTACCTCACCTCACCTTATCCTACCTTACCTCACCTCACCTTATCCTACCTTACCTTACCTCATCTCATCTCATCTCACCTTATCTTACCTTACCTTACCTCACCTTATCTTACCTTACCTTACCTCACCTCACGAACCTCACCTCACCTCACCTCACGAACCTCACCTCGCCTTATCCTACCTCGCCTAATCCTACCTCACCTTATCCTACCTCACCTTATCCTCCCTTACCTCACCTCACCTCACCTCACGAACCTCACCTCACCTTATCCTACCTCGCCTTATCCTACCTCACCTTATCCTACCTCACCTTATCCTCCCTTACCTCACCTCACCTCACCTCACGAACCTCACCTCGCCTTATCCTACCTCGCCTTATCCTACCTACCTCACCTTATCCTACCTCACCTTATCCTACCTTACCTCACCTCACTTCACCTCACGAACCTCACGAACCTCACCTCACCTTACCTTACCTCACCTCACCTCAACTTATCCTACCTCACCTTATCCTACCCACCACCACCACCACCACCACCACCACCACCACCATCACCACCACCACCACCAACAACAACACCAACACCACCAAGTAAACTTTCCTATCATCATCAACGTCAATGTCGGTCGTCGCCAGTTAGCTGCTAGCTATCTTACTTACGTGACCACCCGTTTCAAAAACACGCGCTGACTGACTTACTTACTGACTTACTCACCATCCTGGCCCCGTTGTAGCGGCGATAGATCCTTTGCCACCACTACCACCACCACCGCCACCACCACCACCACCAACAACCACCACCACCAGTAGTAAGTAAACTTTCCTATCATTATCAACATCAACGTCCATGTTGCTGCTACCGTGACCACCGTTTCAAACACGCGCTTCCTTACTTACCATCCTGGCCACGTTGTAGCGGAGGTAGATCCTCTTGCCACCACCACCACCAACCACCACCACCAACCACCACCACCACCACCACCACCACCAGTAGTAAAGTAAACTTTCCTATCATAATCAACATCAACGTCCATGTTGCTGCTACCGCGACCACCGTTTCAAAAACACGCTGTTGACTTCCTTACTTCCTGACTTACTCACCATCCTGGCCCCGTTGTAGCGGCGGTAGATCCTCTTGCCACCACCACCAACACCAACACCAGCACCAGCACCACCACCACCACCACCACCACCACCACCACCACCACCAACCACCACCAACAACCACCACCACCAACCACCACCACCATCACCAGTAGTAAAGTAAACTTTCCTATCATTATCAACATCAACGTCCATGTTGCTGCTACCGTGACCACCGTTTCAAACACGCGCTTACTAACTTACCATCCTGGCCCCGTTGTAGTGGCGGTAGATCCTCTTGCCACCACCACCACCACCACCACCACCACCACCACCACCACCACCACCACCACCACCACACCAACCACCACCACCACCACCACCAGTAAGTAAACTTTCCTATCATTATCAACGTCAACGTCCATGTTGCTGCTACCGTGACCACCGCTTCAAACACACGCTGACTTACCATCCTGGCCCCGTTGTAACGGCGGTAGATCCTCTTGCCGATGTCCACCACGATGGCCAGGATGATGAAAGCAGCTAGGACGATGAAGACTCCCACCATGTTGGCGATGTCCAGCTCTGCTGTCGTCTTGTCGCTCACGGACCGCGTGTCGTCATCCTCCGTGCAGTTCTTCCCCGCTGACCACCACCTGTCCACAGAGGACCACAAACAGAGAGACAGAGAGAGAGACTAGATAGGCAGGCAGGCAGAGAAAGGTAGGTAGGTAGGTAGTAGGTAGGTAGGTAGGTAGGTAGGAGGTAGGTAGGTAGGTGAGGTAGGTTTGAGGTAGGTTGGGTGTGGTGAGGTGGGGGAGGTGGGTGGGTGGGGAGGTGGGTGGGTGGGGAGGTGGGTAGGGTGGGGAGGTGGGTAGGGTGGGGAGGTGGTGGTAGGGTGGGGAGGTGGGTAGGGTGGGGAGGTGGGTGGGTGGGGTGGGGAGGTGGGTGGGTGGGAGGTGGGTAGGGTGGGGGTGGGGTAGGTGGGTGGGTAGGGAGGTGGGTGGGTGGGGAGGTGGGTAGGTGAGGTGGGTGAGGAGGTGGGGGTTGGGTGAGGTGGGGAGGTGGGTGGGTAGGAGGTGGGAGGTGGGTGGGTGGGAGGTGGGGAGGTGGGTGGTGGGTGGGGAGGTGGGTAGGGAGGTTGGGTGGGGGGTGGTGGTGGTGGGTGGAGGTGGGGAGGTGGAAGGTAGGTGGGTGGGTAGGTGGGTAGGTGAGTAGGTGGGGAGGTGGGTGGGGAGGTGGTAGGTGTGCTGGTAGAGTGGTGGGTAGGTAGAGAGGTGAGCAGGTAGAGGGGTGGGTAGTTAGGGAGATAAGTAGATAGGGAGGTGGGTAGGTAGGGAGGTGGGTAAGTAGGTGGGGAGGTGAGTAGGTAGGTAGCACGTACCACCACACACAAACACAACCACTCACCACACACACAACTACACACACACGCACACACAACACCACACACACCAAACACTACAAACACAACACACACACAAACACACACACACACCCCACCCCACACACACACACACACACACAACACACACACACACTACACACACAAACACACACAACACCCCCCCCCCACCACACACACACTACACCCCACACCCAAACACACTCATACACCCCCACCCCCACCCCCCACACACACACTACACCCCCCCACACACTACCCCCCACCCCACACACACACCCACACACTACACACACACACAACCAAACACACTACTTTTGCTTGAGGTCATCCAGAACCCCGTTCTCCTTCAGCTCCAGAAGGGCACGGTTGATGTCATCCCTGTAGGGGGCCCCGGGAGGAAACCCGAAACTGAAGTCCTTGGCTCCAAAGTTCTGATCGATAGCTTCAATACCTGCACACCCACCCACCCACCACCACCCAGCCAACCAGCCCCCCACACACACAAAAAAAAAAAGAAAAAAGAAAAAAAAAGCTAGTGACTTATTGTTTGTTTGTTGGTGTTTTGGAAGTTATTCATTGTCGTTTTTGTTTGTGTTATGATTTAATAATCATCGTCGTGGTCGTCGTCTTTGTCTTTATCATCTTTCAAGGTCAACATCATCATCATCATCGTCGTCGATGTCGTCGTCGTCATCATCATCATATCATCGTCGTCGTCGTCGTCGTCTTCATCATCATCATCGTCATCATCATCATCATCGTCGTCGTCGTCGTCGTCGTCATCATCATTATTACATCATTCTCATCACCAATGATCATCATGCAATAATAATAACAATAAACTGCTTCCCATCCACCCACATGATTATTCCCACAACCCGTCCACCCATACTCCCCCCCCCCGGCCCCAAATCCCCACCCACACCTCTCCTAACCCCCTCCCCCACCCCTTATCACCTCCCCAAAACGACACATACATACATACACCAAACAGAAAGTAATAGACTGACCACAATACTGTGTGGCGTAGTAGTCGTTGGTAACCCCATCGGCGATGAAGGCGAACTGGCCAGTCATGACTCAGCCGATCATTGTTCATTGTACATTGTTCCCACCTCCCAAAACGACACACACATGCATACACCAAACAGAAAGTAATAGACTGACCACAATACTGTGTGGCGTAGTAGTCATTGGTAACCCATCGGCGATGAAGGCGAACTGGCCATCATGACTCTGCCAATGATGTCCTCCTTGCTGTTCAGCAGGGACCGGTCCTCGTTGATCTTCATGCTGGCCCACATCCTTTCAAAGGGGTCCTCGGCCTGGGACTGGGGCCAGGGATCAAACAAACAAGGTAAAAAAGAAAAAAAGGGTCAAGGTTTCTGGATGAGACTATATAAACTGAGGCTCCGTGTGCGAATGAGCGCAGAACGTCTTGCTGCACAAGTTAAATCCTGTTCCGCTTTTCGTAAGAGTAGGCCATCGTGTGCCGGTGGGAACAGGTGATATTTACAATACTGCATACACACGGGGACTGGGTGTAAAAAGCATATGAGTGGTTATTCCATTATCCTTGATATAAAAAAGAATAAATAACCTATGTGGTCGTAGGGGGAGCGAGCCGTCAGATCAGAGACCTCTCCTTCTCTAAGGGCCCAGCAGAATGAGGGCAGCATCCCATCTCCTCTTCCTTGTTGTTTTATCTTCCCCGACCTTAATTAAAGAGGGCAGGTACACGTTTACAGCTGGGTGAACTGGGGGGAAATGCACAGAAGCTTAGGTGCGCAAGCGGTCACTCATCTGATGGGTGGTAACCAGGCTTGATGCTGCTTTACATTGGCTTAGGGAAAGTGAACACTCTGACCCCCTGAGCTATCCTGCCCTCAACAAACAAAGAAACAAACAAATAATCAAAACAGACAAGGAAGGTGGTAGAAGGGCAGTGAAGATATTCACCTCATCTGAGCAGCCTAACAAAGGAAGCGTGAGGTTGTAATTCTGGGTTCGGTTCCCAACCTTGCCCCCTTATTTTTCTAGTTTCATGAGAAAAAAATAGAATTGAGTGTTAAAGTCCTTTGCATAAGACTAAAAAAAAACCAGGCCCCGTGTGCGAATGCACGCAAAACATTTTACGCATACGTTAACAATTATTTCGAGCCAGTGGGTATGGATGACAAATTTTTTAAAACGCATGCCCACTGGTGTCGTGTTTAGACATCAACCCAGAAGTTGGAATGTAGCTATCTTACTGGGAGTTAACAGTCACAGACGCAAAATCGTACTATTCGGTAAACCTCGGGGGTCTAGCCTCAGAACGAATAAAACCAACAACAAAACTCAAAACAAAATGCCAAGGCCGATAAACTCTCAGGATCGGGATAGCAGCATGTACTCTCCCTTTAAGAAAGCAAAACATCTGTAAAGTTGGAGTGTGCCAATGAGAATAAAGTCATCTTATGTACAAAATCATTGGCTATTATGTATAAGTCAAGGTGTCCCATAACCTATGCGGTCATTAGGACGCGAGAAGTCAGAGATCTCAACTTCTCCAGAGGCCAGCATAATTATTAGAGTGGCGCCCATCTCCTCTACCTTGCTGCTTTACCTTCCATGACCCTAAAGAGGGCAGGTGCCCATTTACAGCTGGGTGAAACTAACAAGGAAGTGAGAATCAGATTCGGTCAAGCCATCGGGCCCCTTTGAAGATCTCCTGACCACAGTCAAAAAACGCAAACTGAAGTGGTATGGGCACGTCGCAAGATCGACAGAGCTTGCCAAGACAATTCTGCAGGGAACCGTGCAAGGCAGGAAGGAAAAAGAGAGGCAGGCAGAGAAAGAGATGGGAGGACAACATCCGAGAATGGACGGGCCTCAGGTTGAGTGACACCCTGAGAAAGGTCGAGGACAGAGGGAAATGGAGAGAGCTGGTTGCGAGGTCTTCCGTGGCGCCCCTACGTTCTAAACAGACTATGGGATAGAAGAAGAAGAAGAACTGGGGGAACCATACTGAAGCCAAAACGCGAAAACGGTTACCCGTTCTTTAGTAACCACGCTCAATGCCACTTAACCTTAAGCTCGGGTTAAAAAAACAAAACAACCAGTGCTCTGACCACTAAGCTGTCCAGTCCTCTAACTGAATTTTCACTGAAAACAAAAAGGAAAACAACCACAACATACAACCAACCAACCAACCACAACAAACAAACAAATCAAAACAAACAAACAAACAAACAAACAAACCACAGCTGTCAGTTTCACCCACTTTTAGCTCCTCCCAGCTGCTAATTATTCCATCTCATCCCAGCCCAGCTGGGGCCGGCCAGCTGGTGCTAATTATAGCAGGAACTGACCACACTTGGACGAGGTAAAAGAAAGGAAAATGCACGTTCATTTTTTGCACTCCTGACTGAGTGATGCTAGACGTGGGCTGTGAAACGAAATGAAAACAGATTTCTTGACTGAGTGATGCTAGATTTGACTGAGTGATGCTAGATTTGACTGAGGGATGCTAGATTTGACTGAGTGATGCTAGATTTGACTGAGTGATGCTAGATTTGACTGAGGGATGCTAGATTTGACTGAGGGATGCTAGATTTGACTGAGGGATGCTAGATTTGACTGAGGGATGCTAGATTTGACTGAAGGATGCTAGATTTGACTGAGGGATGCTAGATTTGACTTAGGGATGCTAGATGTGACTGAGGGATGCTAGATTATTTTGACTGAGGGATGCTAGATTTGACCAAGGGATGTTAGATTTGACTGAGGGATGCTAGATTTGACTAAGGGATGTTAGATTTGACTGAGGGATGCTAGATTTGACCGAGGGATGCTAGATTTGACCAAGGGATGTTAGATTTGACTGAGGGATGCTAGATTTGACAAGGGATGTTAGATTTGACTGAGGGATGCTAGATTTGACCGAGGGATGCTAGATTTGACCAAGGGATGCTAGATTTGACTGAGGGATGCTAGATTTGACTGAGGGATGCTAGATTTGACTGAAGGATGCTAGATTTGACCAAGGGATGTTAGATTTGACAGAGGGATGCTAGATTTGACTGAGGATGCTAGATTTGACTGAAGGATGCTAGATTTGACTGAAGGATGCTAGATTTGACAGAGGGATGCTAGATTTGACTGAAGGATGCTAGATGTGACTGAGGGATGCTAGATTTGACTGAGGGATGCTAGATTTGACTGAAGGATGGTTAGATTTGACTGAAGGATGCTAGATTTGACTGAGGGATGCTAGATTTGACTGAAGGATGCTAGATGTGACTGAGGGATGCTAGATTTGACTGAGGGATGCTAGATTTGACTGAAGGATGCTAGATTTGACTGAGAGATGCTAGATTTGACTGAGGGATGCTAGATTTGTGCGCTGTGAAACGAAACAAACGAAAACAGATTTCTGGAAAGCTCACCTGGAAAAAATTCATGAGCTGCGAGTTGTTGGCCACACCGTATTTGATGGTGTTCTGTCTGGCCAGGTCATCCACGGTCTTGACCCTGTTGTCCATCTGCTGCAGGGTCAGGTAAGCCGCCAGGTTGGCCGTGTAGGCCGCCTCCAGGATGATCACGCTGAACCAGAAGAAGGCGATGATGGCTCGCATGGACGTCGTCTGTGGGGAGTAGTCTGTTGTCCCCTGAAAGTGGAGAAGTTTAAGAGTGTAGAAGGTTGAACAGAAGAGGAGAGAGGAGAGAGAGGAGAGGAGATGAAGGGAGAAAAAAGTAGAGGAGAGGAAAAGGAGAGGAGGAGGAGAGGTAGAGAGAAGGAGAGAGAAGTAGAGGAGAGGAAAGTAGAGGAGACGAGAGGAGGGGGAGAGGAAAGTAGAGGAGATGAGAGTAGAGGATAGGAGAGGAGAGGAGGGGGGAAAGGAGAGGAAAGTAGAGTAGAGGAGAGGAGGGGAAAGGAGAGGAGAGAGGAGAGGAGAGGTAGAGGAGGAGGAGAGTAAAGAGAGGAGAGTAGAGTAAAGGAGAGGAGGGGAGAGGAAAGGAGAGGAGGGAGAGTAGAGGAAAGGAGAGGAGAGGAGGGGAAGGAGAGGAAAGGAGAGAGAGAAGGAGAGGAGGGGAAAGGAGAGGAGAGGAGAGAGAGTAGAGGAGAGGAGAGAGGAAAGGTAGAGGAGAGGAGAGTAGAGGAGAGTAGAGGAGAGAGAGAAGGAGAGGAGAGGGAGGTAGAGGAGAGGAGAGGAGGAGGAGAGGAGAGAGAGAGTAGAGTAGGAGAGTAGAGGAGAGTGAGAAGGAGAGAGAGGAAAGGAGAGGAGAAAGAGGAGAGGAGAGGAGGGGAGAGGAGAGAGAGTAAGGAGAGGAGAGGAGGGGAGAGGAGAGGAGAGGAGAGTAGGGCAGGATTTATTATCACTGTTATTTATTATTATTTTGTTCTTTTATATCGAGGATAATGGAATAAGAACTCATGTGCTTTTTCTTTTTACATCCAGTCCTCGTGTGTACGCAGTTTTGTAAATATTGTCATCTGTTCCCACCGGCACACAATGGCCTACTCTCACGAAAAGCGGGAAGGACTTTACCCTACTCTACCTACTCTAGAGTAGCGTAGAGTAAGTAGAGTAGAGTAGAGTAGAGTAGAGTACAGTACAGTACAGTACAGTACAGTACAGTACGACAGTACAGTACAGTACAGTACAGTACAGTACAGTACAGTACAGGAAGGAGAGGAGAGAAGAGTAGAGAGCGGAGAGGAGAGGAGAAACGGAGAGCAGAGCAAGCAGAGTCAAGAGACGAGAGGAGAGGAGAGGAGAGGTGAGGAGAGTAAGGTAGTAGGGTAGGAGGAGAGAGTAGAGTAGGGTAGAGTAAGCAGAGTAGGGTGGAGTACTGTAGAATAGGGTAGGGTAGAATAGGGTAGGGTACGGTACGGTAGATTAGAGCAGAGTAAAGCAGAGTAGAGTAGGGTAGGTTTGGTCGGTAGAGTATTAAATATTTTATTAAAACAAAACAAAACAGTCATTCCGCCAGTTAATCAATCAGCCAGTTTAGTCGTCAGTCACTCACTCAGTCAGTCAGTCAGTCAGTCAGTCAGCCCCTTACCTGCAGGACGATGTTGATGGCATACCACACGCTCTCCTTGAGGTCGAAGCGCTGCTCCACAGACTGCTGGGTGGGGTCGTAACGGCTGATGAGGAAGAGAGCGATGGCCGCCACAGCGATGAAAGCCAGGATCATCATCCACAGGTCCGTGAGGAAAGGGTCCAGGAACTGTTTACACCACATCCACGTGCACATCACAGTACAACACAGTACAGCACAGCAGAGTACAGTACAGTACAACACAGCAGAACAGAGCAGAGCAGAGCAGAGCACAGCACAGCAAAACACAGCACAGCACAGCACAGCACAACACAGCACAGCACAGTATAGCACAGCACACACATACACATAGGGGACGGATAGCCTAGTGGTCAGAACATTGCGCTGGCAATTTGTCGACCCGGGTTCGATTCCCGGTCGAGGAGATTTTTCTCCTGGAGTTAACATAAGTGCTGACTCCACTCTCCTCAAAAGTCCTTCGGATGAGACTTTAAACCGACGCCCCGTGTGCGAACATACGCAGAACATCTTGCGCACACGTTAAATCCTGTTCCGCTTTTCGAAAGAGTAGGCCATCGTGTGCCGGTGGGAACAGATAACATTTACAAAACTGCATACACACGGGGACTGGATGTAAAAAAGCTCAAGAGTGCTTATTCTATTATCCTCGATATATAAAATAATGATAATTAAAAAAAAACATACACATACACACTCACACACACCATACACACACAAACACGCTCACACACAATGATAATGATAACTCTGTTAATGATGTTGACACGATGGTGATGGTAAAAGTGGGGGGGGGGGGGTAATGAAAAAAAATTACGATAAGATAGAGGATTAAAAAGTGAAAAGAAGAACTAGAGGGAAAAAACGTAATTCTGAATTACAGAAAAAGAAAAAAAATCTGTTGATTAATAAGAAAAAAGCAAAAAAAAAATCCCTCGTGACGCCGAATATGAGGGGGGGAAATGTGATACTGAAAGAAAAAACAAAATGTTGAAATGAATTAAATGAATAAAAAAAAAACAAAAAAAACCCAAACCCCGAACGTAATGGTGAATGAGGACAAACATAGCTGATGCTGAATGCAAACGAAAGGAAAAAAACCACAAAAGATGCTGAATTTTTAGAAGGAAAAACAAACAAACAACATGATGCTGTGGGTGGGATAACCAAGTGGTCAGAGCGCTCGCTTTCCCCCAGTCAAATTCAGCAGCGTCGAGCGTGGTTACCAGTTGGATGGGTGACCGTTTGCGCGCCTTGGCTTCAGTACAGTCCCCCCCCCCCCAGTTCACCCAGCTGTAAATGGGTACCTGCCCTCTTTAGGGTCAGGGAAGGTAAAGCAGCGAGGGAGAGGAGATGGGCGCCGTCCTCAATATGTTGGCCCCCTAGAGAAGCTGAGGTCTCTGATGCTTTGCTCCCCTACGAATGCCTAAGTTATGGGACACCTTTACCTTTTACCTTAACCTATGATGCAGAACATCTTGCGCACACGTTAAATCCTGTTCCACTTTTCGTAAGAGTAGACCATTGTGTGCCGGTAGGAACAGATGACAATATTTACACAACTACCACATACACACAGGGACTGGATGAAAGAAAAAAAGCACATGAGTGCTTATCCCATTATCCTCGATATAAAAGAATAAAGTAAGAATAAAAATAAAATGCCAAAGAAGAAGAATTCTGAAGAAGAAGAAGAAGAAGAAGAAGAAGAAGAAGAAGAAGAAGAAGAAGAAGAAGAAGAAGAAGAAGAAGAAGAAGAAGAAGAAAAAAAAAAGACTCTGAATAAGAACAGAAACAAAAAATGATAATAAAGAAACGAAAAAAACACTATGCAATGGGAAAGAAGAAAGAAGAAGAAAAAAAAGACAGGGAAGGATAGGATAGTGAAAGAAGGTGGGGGGGGGGGGGGGAGGGGGGGAAGGGGTAGGGGGAAGGTCAGCTAGAAGGTGAAGTAAAGCGTCAAGGGACCTGGAAGTAGTTGCGGGTGCTCTTGGCTTTGCGGATGAGGAGGCTGGCCTGTGTGGACAGGATGGTGTAGGAGAAGGAGATCTCCGACTCGCGCTCCGCCGTCACCTCCAAAGCACCCACCGCCATCAGGGCTTTCTGCCGGTCATCATCATCTCATCGATGTTATCATTGTCATCGTCGTCGAGGTGGTCGTTGTTGTCGAGGTTGTCGTTGTCGTCGTTGTTGTTGTCGTTGTCGTTGTTGTCGTCTAGGTCGTCGTCGTTTTTGTCGTCATCGTTGTCGACATCGTTGTCGTCATCGTTGTCGAGGTCGTCGTTGAGGTCGTCGTCATCATCGTCGAGATCGTCGTTGTCGAGGTCGTCGGCATCATCATCATCATCATCATCATCATCATCATCATCATCATCATCATCATCATCATCATCATCATCATCATTCATCATCATCATCAACAACAACAAACAACAACAACATCGTCGTTGTCATCATCGTTGTCATTATCATCATCGTTGTCATTATCTTCATCGTTGTCATTATCATCATCGTTGTCATCATCATCATCGTTGTCGTTATCCTCAATGTGGTAGTCGCCGCCGCTGTCGCCGTTATTGCCATCATGGTCAACCATTGTTGTTCATCATCGTAATAATAATTATTGTCTTTGTTGTCACCACCACCACCACCACACCACCAACACCACCACCACACCACCACCACCACCACCACCACCATTAACACAATCCCCGCCACACACCCCCCCCCACCACCACCACCTATCACAACCACCACCCTCCTACCCCACCACGACCAATCACCATCGTCACCTCGTCTTGAAGGGTTTGATGTCTATCGTGATGGATCGGTGGTCTAGAGGTAACGCTCCTGTCTAGAAAGCCAAAAGTCCGGGTCGGAGTGTGCGGTGGTTCGAACCCCGTTTGGGCCCGAAAATTTCCCGCCATCCATTAGACCATGAGTGGTGGTCTGGGCGTTAGTCTTTCGGATGAGACGATAAACCGAGGTCCCGTGTGTTACACATCATTATTTAGCGCACGTAAAAGAACCCATGGCAACAAGAGGGTTGTCCCTGGCAAAATTCTGTAGAAAAAAGCCACTCTGATAAGGGAAACAAATACACTTGCAGATCGGAAAAAGTAATGGGTGGGCGCTGCACCTGTGGTGACGCGCTCTCCCCGGGGAGAGCAGCCCGAATTTCACGCAGAGAAATCTGCTGTGGCATAAAGTGGTAATAAATAAATAAATAAATAAATAAATAAATAGATAAATAATAGATAATAAACAAATAAATGAATGAATGAATGAATGAATAAGTAAATGAATGACTCTCACCCCTTCAATGAGGTACCGGTAAAAAAATAAATAAATGATTAAACAAATAACTAAATAAAATGAAATAAATAAATGAATAAATAAATAAATAAATACATAAATAAATAAATAAATAAATAAAAAAACAAATAAACAAATCAATCAATAAATAAAGGACTCTCACTCACGCCTTCAATGAGGTAGCGGACCATGCCCCCTAAAGGGTCAGCATCATCAGGCTGGTCAGTGACGTCCACCAACTGGAACTTGAAGTCCAGTTTGCGGGCCAGTTCCCGCAACAGGTCATAGCTGAAGCCCGTGTACACCTCTCCCCTCTTCATCAGAAAGGGGTCAGCCTGCAAGCCACACACATGACCATGCATACACACGGGGACTGGGTGTAAAAAAAAAGCACCAGAGTGCTTATCCCATTATCTTCGATATAAACGAATAAAATAAAATAAAAATAAGAGTAAGCCATCGTGTGCCGGTGGGAACAGAGGACAAGATTTACAAAACTGCATACACACAAGGAACCTTATGTAAAAAAAAAAAAGCACAAGAGTGCTTATCCCATTATCCTCGATATAAACGAATAAAATAAGAATAAAGAATAAAAAAAATCAATAAAATAAAAAAACAAAGACCAGACTGTATGAACGCACG
This sequence comes from Stramonita haemastoma, assembly GCA_030674155.1. Classification (NCBI taxonomy): domain Eukaryota; kingdom Metazoa; phylum Mollusca; class Gastropoda; order Neogastropoda; family Muricidae; genus Stramonita; species Stramonita haemastoma. The sequence goes on from CM060337.1 coordinate 21,750,095, forward strand.
CAGAACATCTTGAGCACACGTTAAGTTATGTTCCGCTTTTCGTAAGAGTAGGCCATCGTGTGCCGGTGGGAACTGATGACAAGATTTACAAAACTGCATACACAGGGGACTGGATGTAAAAAAAATGCACAAGAGTGCTGATCCCATTGTCCTCGATGTAAAAGAATAAAATGAATTAAAAAAAATAAAAAAAATTAAAAGACCACCGGGATAGCCTAGTGGTTAGAATATTGCGCTCGCAATTTGACGACCCGGGTTCGATTCCCGGTCGAGGAGATTTTTCTCCTGGAGTTAACATCAGTGCTGACTCCACTCTCCCCAAAAGTCCTTCGGATAAGACTATAAACCGCTTTGGAATGCTTTTTTCATTTCTATGCATATCTTTGTTTGGTTTTGTTATGAAGTCTTTTAAGTGATTACTTTTATTTTTGTTGAGTTTTCAAAGAATTTTGGTTTTGTTTAATATCTTTTCCAGTTGGTTTATAAAAATGTACAGTTGGAAGCAGAGTGTCTTTCTATATCATAAATTTATTGTGATCAAGGTTATTTGTTTTGTATATATATTTTGTTGAATTATATAATACTGAACTGTCAAAAAAAAAAAAAGACTATAAACCGAGGCCCGTGTGCGAACGCACGCAAAACATCTTGCTGCACACGTTAAATCCTGTTCCGCTTTTCGTAAGAGTAGGACATCGTGTGCCGGTGGGAACAGATGACATTTTACAAAACTGCATACATACAGGGGACTGGATGTAAAAAAAGCGCAAGAGTGCTTATCCCATTATCCTCGATGTAAAAGAGTATAAATAAATAAATAAATATAAAGAAAAGACTGCACTGCCCCATCCCGCCATTTAAAAAAACTATTTATCTATTTATTTACTTATCTATTTATCTATTTATTTATTTATCTTATTTATTTATTTATTGGATAGCTAAGTGGCCAGAGCACTAGCTTTCCCAAGTCAAGTTAAGCAGCATCGAGCGTGGTTGCCAATTGGATGAGTGACCGTTTGCGCGCCTTGGCTTCAGAACAGTCCCCCCAGTTCACCCAGCTGTAAATGGGTACCTGCCCTCTCTAGGGTCAAAGGAAGGTAAAGCAGCAAGGGAGAGGAGATGGGCGCCGCCCTCAATATGCTGGCCCCCTAGAGAAGCTGAGGTCTCTGTTGCTTTGCTCCCCTACAACCGCCTAAGTTATGGGATACCTTTACCTTTTTTACCTATCGAGGATAATGGAATAAGCACTCATGAACTTTTTTTTACATCCAGTCCCCCGTGTGCATCCAGTCCCCGGTGTGTCAGTTTGCAGAAACCTCACTGTAGCAAGGGAAAGAAAGTCACTATGCAGTTTCTGTACTGTTGAACATGAACATAATTATGTTGTTGATTTACCCCGCAAACCACTCAGCTGATGATGACTGATTTCAGGTGTGCAGCAATACAGCGCTGCTAACACTACTGCCACACACACAGTTAAAGAGAGAGAGAGAGAGGAGAGGAGAGAGAGGAGAGAGAGAGAGAGAGAGAGAGGAGAGAGAGAGAGAGAGAGAGAGAGAGAGAGAGAGAGAGAGAGAGAGAGAGAGAGAGAGAGAGAGAGAGAGAAGAGAGAGACAGAGACAGAGACAGACAGACAGACGACAGACAGACGACAGACAGACAGACAGACAGACAGACAGAGACAAAGACAGAGAGAGACAGAGAGAGACAGAGAGAGAGAGAGACACAGAAAGACAGAGAGAGACAGACAGAGACAGACAAAGAGAGAGACAGAGAGAGACACAGACAAACACAGAGACAGATAGAGACAGAACAAAACACAGATAGAGAGACAGAGACAGAGAGACACACACACAGCAGACAGAGACAGAAACACAGAAAGAGAAGAGAACCCACCACCCTCAACACACACACAACACACACACACACACACTACACACACATACATGGAGGAAAAAACAACAACACCCACAACCTGTTTGGTGACGATGGTGAGGCGTTCAGAGAAGATGCGTTCAGGGGGAGCGGTCTCTGGGATGTCTGTCTGCATGCTCACCACAGGAACGCCATTCACAAAGTCCACATTGCCGATCTGAACACATCGATCATCGACCCCATTAGTCTGGTTATTACTACTACTGCCAATAATTATAACCACATTGAGTCACAGATATATTTGGTTATTACTGCTGTATATATTATTATCCACAGCAACCCACATGTATGTATACGTATGTATATGTATAAGTATATGTATGTGTGTATATGTATATATATATATATATTATATATTATATATATCTATATATATATATATATATATATATATATATATTATATATATATATACATTTATATTTTATGTCCCCACACACAACACACACACACACACACACACACACAACAAATACACAAAAAAACAAACGACAAAAAACAGAGAACGAGAAGCAAAAACACAGAAACAACGCACACAACACACACGCAAGACCCACCAAGCACGGAGTAGACACAATGCACAACAACATAATAAAATCCTCACAAACACAACTCCTACCAGCACAACACTAACTACGATACGTGTGTGTATACATGCACGTGTGTATGTTGTATGTGTGTGTTGTAGTTGTGTATGTTGATTGTGCTACATACTATTATTGTCTAATGATACACAACACATCAGCCTACACACATCTCGTGTGTATAATGAGTAGTGAATGCGAACCAACACCGATGATGACCGAACCACTCAGCTCTTTTTGGTCAAGACATCCATGGTGTAGTTGGTTCGGGCGTTGGAGTCATCTGCCCACACGTATTCCCCCAGCGCTCCCGAATAGGTCCTGGTCTGTAACAGGGTTCGAGTCCGGTCGAGGAAATTTTCTTCCTGGAGTTAACATCAGTGCTGACTCCACTCTCCCCAAAGTCCTTCGGATGAGACTTTAAACCGAGGCCCCGTGTGCGAACGCACGCAGAACATCTTGAGCACACGTTAAATCCTGTCCCGCTTTTCGTAAGAGTAGGCCATCGTGTGCCGGTGGGAACAGATGACATATTTACAAAACTGCATAACACGGGGACCGGATGAAAAAAAAGCACATGATTGCTTATTCTGTTATCCTCGATATAAAAGAAATAAATAAATAAATAAATAAATAATAAATAAATAACATATCCAGTCATCCATCTTGCAATTGATCTATCCCCATGTGGGGATGCCGGGGGGGGGGGGGGGGGGAACTCTGTCAGTATAAACAGCATCCCCACCGTCTGAAAATTCTGAGCTAGACATTTCCCCCTTTTCTATCTCTATCTATGCTAGACATTTCCCCCTTTTCTATCACTATCTGTGCTAGACATCCTTTCCCTCTTTCTATTCTACTATCTGTGCTAGACATTTCCCCTTGTCTATCTCTATCTGTGCTAGACATTTCCTCCTTTTATCATCACTATCTGGTCTGAGCACATTTCCCCTTTTCTATCTCTATCTATGCTAGTGCTAGACATTTCCCCTTTTCTATCTCTATCTGTGCTAGACATTTCCCCATTTTCTATCACTATCTGTCTAGACATTTCCCCTTTTCTATCTCTATCTTTGTTTTCTATCTTTTCTAGACTCCTTTTATCCTTATCTTTCTCCTTTTCTTTATATAATTTCTTGTGCTTATTTTCTCCTTCCCAGCTCTTTCAGTAGAAATAGCATCCCCACCTTCTGGAAATTCTGTGTCGGACATTAATTTTCCCCTTTTCTATCTCTATCTTTGTTTCTCTCTTTCTTTCTCCTTATCTTTCTATTATATAATTTCTTGTGCTTATTTTCTGCCTTCCAGTCCTTCTCCTGACTTTTTTCTCAAGCAACTTCTTTTCTAAACAATGTTCTGTTTTTCATTATATGACACTTTGCCTGTTTTTATTTGTTCTGACGACCAGGTAGTGAGACTGAGACATTGGGATGGGAATAGGATGTTCATTCTGTAGTGGCATTTGCCCATGTGGCACTTTTTATGTATATTTTTGTACTTAACATGTTTGTTATCTTTCTTTACGGTTTTTTTGTTGTTGTAATCTGGGGATGATCAGTTAAACGGAATGAGTGGGGTACTCAGCACGTCTGGTTTATTTGCCTCAAGGATGAAATAATTTAGATATTGTGTTATTTATGCTGTTTTTTTTTTTTAGATGGACGGTGTTAGATATTTGAAAGTATTAGGAAGTGTTGGTTTTGAAACTGAAGTTGAGATTACTGAAGCCATGAAACTGAGTGAGGTGACATCCTTAATATATGGCTTTCGTGGTCGGTAGGGCTATAAACAATATTATGGTTATGATCATGATTATAATCTGCCTGATGTCCAGGAATAACGCCTTTGCCTACATTGCAAGAAGTCGCCGGTTTAATCCCCCGTTTAAATCCAAATTTGTTTACCCATCCATCAGATTTTGAGTCGTGGTCTGGGTGCTAGTATTTCGGTGGACAATAAATGGAGGATACCCATTGAGCGCATGTAAAAAAAAAAATCCATGGTGACAGGAGAGTTGTTTCCTCTCCCCCCCCCCCCCCCCCTCCCCCCCCCCCCCCTGGGAAAAGGATACAAAAATGTCACTTTGAAAGAGAAACAAGTGCACACGAAGACTACTAGATAGGCAGG
>CM060337.1:21769740-21772240 GCA_030674155.1 Stramonita haemastoma
TAGCCTTACCTTACTTTTAGCCTGAGCTCACGTTTCATTTTCAGTTTTAGTTTCAGTTAAGGATAAGAATGATGAACAGGGGCTTCTCGAGCCAGCTAGGCTCCAGGGACACACAACAAACTTACCCTGGGAAAGGAAAGCCACGTTTTTCCATCCCAGTCTGTGGATGACGTCAGCAATGGCTCTGGCCATGGACTGAGGCTCTGGCAGGATGGACACCACCTTGTTCTGGTCCATCAGCTCCGCGTTCTGCCCCGCTGCTGACGTCAGCAGGTGGTACTGATGGAGGATGACGTAATCGGTGGAGGTGAAGACGTCGATAAAAGGGCCTATGGCGGCAGCTATGCGCTGATCGGCAAAGTTCTCGCGGGCTGTGAGTAGAGTAGAGTAGAGTAGAGTAGAGGAGAGTAGAGGAGAGTAGAGGAGAGGTGAGAGAGAGAGAGAGAGAGAGAGAGAGAGAGAGAGAGAGAGAGAGAGAGAGAGAGAGAGAGAGAGAGAGGAGAGAGAGAGAGAGAGAGAGAGAGAGAGAGAGAGAGAGAGAGAGAGAGAGAGGAGTGAGAGAGAGAGAGAGAGAGAGAGAATACATTTCCCAGTTGGTATTGTAGTTGTACCATTTAACTTAAATGGTAGGCATGTCACAAGATCAAAAGGATTTTTTCTTTTAATGCTGCAAGGCACTGTCTAAAGAGGGAAAAAAAGAGGCAGACCAAAGAAGAGATGGGAGGACAACATCAGCGAATAGACAGGCCTAGAACTCAGCAAAACACTTTGAGGAAGGCAGAACAGAGAGAGGAATGGAGGGAACTGGTTGTCAAGTCTTCATGGGTGCCCCCCATGGTCGCCAGACTAAGGGATAGATAGATATATTGACGATGTTGTTGTAGTGTGTTTCCCAGTTGCTGCAGAGTGCATTTTCAAGTTGTAATATGTTTCCCAGTTATTGTAGCGTGTTTCCCAGTTGTTGTTGTGTGTTTCCCAGCTGTTGTAGTGTGTTTCCCAGTTCTTGTTGTAGCATTTCCAAGCTGTTGTTATTGTAATGTGTTTCCCAGTTGTTATAGTGTGTTTCCAACTTGTTATTGTAGCGTGTTTCCCAGACGTTCTGTTTTTTTTTTTTGAAGAATAGGCCATTGGGCACGGATAACAAAATTTACAAAACGGCATACACTTGGGGTCTAGATGTAAAAATGCACATAAGTGCACACACCTCCCTCCCCCCGCACACACCACCCCCCACACCTACACCCCCAAAACCTACCTCCACACCTCCCCCCACACAAACACACACAGGCACCCCCCAGAATACCCCCACCCCCTCATCCCCCCTCTCCCGCCCACCACACACACACACACACACAAAGGGACAACCACAACAAGACTTGAGATCCTCCACCCTCACCCACACACACCCGTCACTCCCACCCCACCACACCACACCCACAATTCGGACAAATCCAACATCACTCAGTATGATCTAGGCACGACTGCTTAATTCAGCGTGCTTCTTCCTTTTACCTAGTCCATGTGTGGTCAGCTCCTGGCTATGAATAGCGCCAGCTGGCCACAACTCCTAAATCAACAACTTTCCTAAATCGGAAATCTCCTCTGGGACATTACTTAAATCACAACAGCAACAACAACAGCTGGGCTTGAGCTGAAAACAACACCTGTGAAGAACAACAAACCTGACATCTCCGTGGGTGCTTGCACCCACACCAGCTTGTATGTCCCTAAAGGCTGTATTGCCATGAGGATGTTAAACTTATCCTTTACCCTTGCTCAAGATAAAAACACCTTTGAAGAAAAAAAAAAAAACGTCTTCTCGTGGGTGCTTGCACCTACACCAGCTTGCACGTCCCTGTAGGCTATAATATTGCCATGAGGATGTTAAACTCACCCTTTACCCTTGTTCAAGACAAGAACACCCTTAAAGAACAACAAAACCGACTTTTCCAGGGGCGCTTGCACCCACATCAGCTTGTACGTCCAAAAAGGCTTTAGCTATTGCCACGAGGACGTTAAATTTTTTTAATTCATCCTTTTCCCTTACAACTGGGCTGGGCTGGGCTGGGATAATTAAGGAGCACTTTGATTTGTGTGCTCTACAAGATTCAGCACTATATAAATCCTATTTATTATTGTTATTATTGTTATTATTATTTTTGTTGTTGTTGTTATTACTATTTATATTATTATTATTATTATTATTATTATTATTATTATTATTATTATCATTATTATTATTATCATCATCATCATCATCATCATCATCATCATCATCATCATCATCATCATCATCATCATCATCATCATCATCATAATTAGCACCTGAGAGAGGATGCTGAAAGTGTGTGGGAGGGGGTGGGAAGGAATACAGACAACGTGTGCACCACCAACCAACCCCCCCAACCCCCCCACCCCCCCATCCCCTCCCCCTTCCCTTCCCCCTCCTCCTGGACTACCCAAGACGTATACGGTACCTGCTTGCAGACTGCGATAGACG
>CM060337.1:21779740-21792240 GCA_030674155.1 Stramonita haemastoma
CAGAACAGAACAGAACAGAACAGAGCAAACAGAACAGAACAGAACAGAGCAGAACAGAACAGAACAGAACAGAGCAGAATAGTGCAGAGCAGACCAGAACAGAACAGAACAGACCAGACCAGACCAGAACAGAACAGAACAGAGCAGAATTGTCCAGAGATGACAGAACAGAGGAGAACAGAGCAGAACAAAGCAAAGCACAGCAGAACAGAGCAGAGCAGAGCAGAGCAGAGCAGAGCAGAGCAGAGCAGAGCAATATTTATTGTACTAGTGATTCTAACTAGAGTTTCCTTAGTGAGAAAAAAAGGTTATACATTGCGGTCAAGTTTTTTTTGTTTAAGTGACTCTTGTGTAGTTGTCCGCTGAAAATATTATTAACTCCATCAAAAAAAAACACAAAAACGCGGACAAATTAAGTTATAAAATCAGAAATAAATCATGTAAACAACATCAATAACACACCCACTCAAAACAGTATATGTCTTTCGTATGTATGAGAAAAATAGTATATAGGTATAGATCTATTATTAATATAGAAATATACGAATATAAAAATATTCCATTAACTATTATCTGATCAGCAACAATAAAAGAACTCCTTTCCACCTAATTATATAATACAAACATCGATAATTTGTCGTTAAATGATGAAAATTTATCTTAAATCAGTTCTGAGTAAAAAAACACAAAAATGTTGAAAGAGAGAGACCGACAGAGAGACAGAGAGACAGACAGAGAGACAGACGGACAGAGACAGACACAGACAGACAGACAGACAGAGAAACAGAGAGACAGACAGAGACACGCACAGAGAGACATAAATAGACAGATAGACATAATGACATAGAGACAGAAAGTAAATGCATGAATAATCCTTAATACGCAAGGATACAAACTGTAGGCCAAATCTTGTCTTAACACAATCTGTAAACATGCATACATCATAAACAATCAGTAGAACATGAAAATCAATAACATATCGGGTAAAAGAAACCCACAAAGAGACAGAGACTACATTTTGAGAGACATAGACAGACAGACAGACAGACAGACAGACAGACAAATACACACACAACACACAACACACACACGCACACACACACACACACACACACACACACACACACACACACACACACACACACCACACACACACACACACACCACGCACGCACACCCCTTCCCGACACACACACACACACACACACAACACCACACACACCACACCACCACACACACACACACACACATCACCCATTATCACCCATTATCACTCATTTAAAAAACAACAACAACCAACCAAACAAAAAACAAACATAAAAAATAAAACACAACCCCAAAAACTCTTTACACTAAAAGATTGGACGGACTGACACTGTAAAACATCATACTTGCAAACAAAGCTGGTAACGTAGGCACAAAACTTCTAGCTAGGCGTCACCAACCGTCCCGTAACAAACCATGCAACATTCGGGCGTGAATCGCACTGAAGTCGACAATCCACGTTCAGCAATTCTGTTCTTAGTGCCGATAGTTGGCTACCTGATGCCACATCCATACTTGCCTCCCCCTCCTCCTCCTCCTCCATACCCCCCTCCCCCCACCCCCTGTTGTCCCCAAAAGTGAGAGTGGGTTGGAGGGGGCATGGGGGGGGGGGGGCAGGGAGGTGGAGGTGGACTGGAGGAGGAGGAGGATGGGGGTGGGGGTGGGGTGGGGAGGGGTCCGTGTATCGATTAGTTCATGTCTAACAGACAAAAGTGTCGTTGGGAGGATTGCAGTTGATGTGTATGATGGGATGGTCCCCCGTAAATGGTGTGGTCATTATTCAGTCACTGGAGGGAGGGTATGGCCCCTGTCGAGTGCTTGTTATGAATATCAGTGATAGGTCAACCTCACTATCAGCTCCCCCCCCTCCTCTCACCCCCCACCCCCACCCCCGTCCTTCCTCACCCCCACCCCACCCCCATGCTTATGTCTCACAGGGGCTGGCTTGCTTTAGTAGGCTGGGTAAAATGGGTGTAGGGGGTAGGGGTGGGGGGTTGTTAGGATAGTAACGGGGGGTGGTGACTTGCTTCTTTTTTTTTTGGTAAGCTCGTTGGTTGGTTGGTTAGTTGGTTGGTTGGTTGGTTAGTGTAGTTGATTGGCTTGCTTGCTTGTCGGGAGAGTGTTGAGTGTCATCAGCTCTCACTTACCACGCTATGAGCTAATAATTTTGCTGTTTGTCTCTTAAATACTTACTACTACTACTACTACTACTACTACTACTACTACTACTACTACTACTACTACTACTACTACTACTACTACTACTACTACTACTACTACTGCTACTACTACTACTATACTACTACTACTACTACTACTACTACCAATAACAATAATGATAGTAATAATAAGATGATAATAATAATAATAATAATAATAATAATAATAATAATAATAATAATAATAATAATAATAATAATAATAATAATAAGGGATTTCTCTAGCGCTGAATCTTGTAGAGTACACAAATCAAAGCGCTTGTATTCAAATTAGCCACGCGCATGCAACCGTTCACAAATAAAATTAACAAATCACATGCCCCCCCCCCCCCCCCCCCCCCCCCGCCATACACACACACATACACGGCAAGGTGACGGTAGGGATGGAGGAGACTGATCAATTAAGAGTAGGAACAGATGTCAGGTACTGCGCTATGAATGTCTTGGGGGCAGGGGGGGGGGGGTGGCGGGACTATAGCTCTTTTCTAAAAAGAAATATTCACCCAAACCTGACAGTTCCTTTTTTGTGTATGTTTTTCAGAATGGCTTTAGGTATAGCTTTTTTTCTTCTTCAAAATAAATATTCATTTCTGACCAATTAGCTTGTACTAGGCTACTTCGCCTCGCTTCCCATCTCCCTATTGACAGGCGAGCCATTCTCTACAAAACGGATAGGCCCACAGTGCTAACAAGACAGCTTTGAGTGTGTGTGATCTAGAGGATATCATCCGTGTGTGATAATGTATGTGTCTTTGTGAATATTCTATGATATGGTGGGTGGTGGAAGAGAGAGCGAGAGCGAGAGCGAGAGCGAGAGAGAGAGAGAGAGAGAGAGAGAGACAGAGACAGAGAGACAGAGAGACAGACAGACAGACAGACAGACAGACAGACAGAGACAGAGACAGAGAGACAGAGAGACAGAGAGACAGACAGAGAGAGAGACAGAGAGACAGAGACAGAGAGACAGAGAGACAGAGAGAGTCAGAGAGAGAGAGAGAGTCAGAGAGAGAGAGAGTCACAGAGAGAGAGACAGACAGAGAGAGAGAGTCAGAGAGAGAGAGTCAGAGAGAGAGAGACAGACAGAGAGAGAGAGTCAGAGAGAGAGAGTCACAGAGAGAGAGACAGACAGAGAGAGAGAGTCAGAGAGAGAGAGAGTCACAGAGAGAGAGAGTCACAGAGAGAGAGAGTCACAGAGAGAGAGACAGACAGAGAGAGAGAGTCAGAGAGAGAGAGTCACAGAGAGAGTCACAGAGAGAGAGTCACAGAGAGAGAGACAGACAGAGACAGAGAGAGGGGAGAGAGAGAGAGAGAGAGAGAGGGGGGGGGAGGGAGGGAGGAGAGGAAGAGAGACAGACAGACAGAGAGAGACTGAGACAGACAGACAGACAGAAACAGAGACAGAGAGACACACAGAGAGAGAAATTCTCTGAAGCCCACAGAATGCACTGAAAGCTTTCCAACACTATCACTCTGGCCTGGGAGTGCTTTAGTTAGCCTGCCTCCCACCCCTCACCCCCCAACCCCTCACGACCACCACCACCCCACCCCCACCTCCGACTCTCCCCCTCTTCCCCTCTCCCTCTATATATAATAATTTATCAGGAGTGAAGGGGGGGTGGGGGTGGGGCAGAGCCAATCAACGCTGATAATTATTTTTTATCAACCTGGTGGTTTGGATAACAACATGCTGAGCTGAGAGGTCCTTCACTGCAGTGGGATGTTCAGATAATTATCAGCAACTGGTTGTTTCTTTGTTTGTTTTGTTTGTTGATGTTGTTTGCGTTCTACGCCCCCCCCCCCCCCCCCCCTACCGCCCCCATCTCCCAGCTTAACGCAATGGGAATGACTTAGAACATACTTTTTGCCCTCTTGCTTGGGAACATCCGTGAGAGCAGGGCCGGACCTATTACTTGATAGGAGGGGGGGGGAGGGGGGGGGCAAGGGGCGTCTGGGGGTTCTTCTCTAGTAGGGGTACAGGGGGCAACACCCCCGTTGGGGGGCCCAGGGGTGGCGAAGCCCTCCGACGGAAAACGATTTTTAGCGATTTTGCACCACAAATTTTGGCCTCTCCATGCATATAATTTGATACAAGTAAGAAAAAAAGTTACATTAAAAAAAATGCTGATTCTCGGAGGTACATGCTTGGCTCAGGTGTGTGTGTGTGGGAGGGGGGGGGGGGGGGGGGCTTGAGCCCCCAGCCTCCCCCCCCCCCCCCAGTCGGTCCGGTCCCTGCTTCTGTTTTGGTCGCTGTGGAATGGAGAGAGAGAGAGAGAGAGAGAGAGAGAGAGAGAGAGAGAGAGAGAGAGAGAGGAGAGAGAGAGAGAGAGAGAGAGAGAGAGAGAGAGAGAGAGAGAGAGAGAGAGAGAGAGAGAGAGAGAGAGAGAGAGAGACGCAGCACATATGAAATTGTTATATAATGAAATGCACCAAAACAATGAAAAAGATCACTGGATTTATATAATCAAAACAATAATTCATAAGATTGGATTCAAGCATGTGTGGAATAACCATAGTACATTAAATATGAAAAGATTATGCTATGCTATAAAAACAAAACTTGAAGAATTATACAGATTGTTTTGGAATCAACAAAAAAAGTTATTTTCTAAGCTGAATTTTTACAACTCTGTTTCACATGTTTACAGATTGGAGCCGTATCTTTTGATATGCAGGAATGAAAATTATAGGCGCCTATTCAGCAGATTTCGCACCAGCTCCCATGATTTAATGATAGAACAAGGGAGATATATGAATATACCAAAAGAAGAAAGAAAATGCAAATGGTGTAACAAAATAGAAGACGAGTATCACTTACTTGATGTTTGTACATTATATGATGATTTAAGAAAAAAATTTCTATCTAATGTCAATATTAAGGAAATGAATAATATGAATAACTACAAGAATCTGAGTAAGGTTTTCAACAACGAGGACTGTCTGCTAGATATGATTAAATATGTGCATGATTCTTTTTCCAGAAGAGCAAGAACATAGATACATTACATATATAAGAATCTACATCTTTTAAGAATGTTAAATACGTTTACGTTTGGTGTCAAATAAGTCTCGTTCTGACTTAATGGCAATAAAGTTTTCTGATTCTGATTCTGATTCTGATATGACTCGTCTGATTACAGATGTCAATGTTGCTCTCAACTGCATTGTATAGTTTCAAATCAGTCTTGGACCAAACTACGCATCTGAGTGGTGTGATGTGAGATAGTTTGACCTCTCCCTTACCTCTTTGGAGAATCCTCGAGTTTTTTCAGGAGATAGGTAATGAGCAGGGTCGTACTGACATAGCCCATCATCATCATCATCATCATCATCATCATCATCATCATCATCATCATCATCATCATCATACATCATCTTCAGGTTTAATTAAACTGATAGAGCTCATCATCATCATTAGGTTTAATTAACATGACAGAGCCCATCATCATCTGCAGCAGCAGGTTGAATTAACCTGAAAGAGCCCAGCATCATCAGATTTAACCTGATAGAGCCCATCATGATCAGCAGGTTTAACCTGATGGAGCCCATCTCTCTTTCCGTGGCTATCACGTTCTGCTGATAATATTGTAATGGGTCAATATTTCCTGCTCAGCCGATACAAGTTTGTTTGAAAACTGTGAGTATTCTGTCATGCCTAAACGGTAGTGCAAACTGAACCTAGCTCCGAAGGTCCACACGAGCTGATGACATTGTTTTCTCTGTCCACACAAGCTGGGATGGTGTTTGCTTATGGAGTGGTAATAGGATGGAGTGTTCCTTTGCATTCGTTGCATCCAATATGCTTGCAGGGAAGAAACAACTATTTGTTGTTGTCCTCCTATGTTTGCCATGATGATCTGGAACACTTTTGAAGGTGTGATGAGAGCCCTGAAGAGAAGAGAGATCAGCCACTGACGATCCACAGCCACTCTACACGTTTCACAGTCCCCACAACGTGTCAGTCAGTTCCCAATCAGTCAGTGCTATCAGTACATGCTGATGTTCAAGATGGAATATCAATGTTGTTTAAGGATTACATTGTTTGCAAAAATCAGTTAATTAAGCACAAAGTTGTTTGAGTGTTGTTTCCTCTGGACTGCTACGCTGATTGAAGAAGAAAAGTTGATTGTTTTTTGTTCAGAGCAAGACTGTTTGAAAATCAATGCTTATCTGCTGTTGGGAAGTCTTTTTTGTTTCGGACTACACTGTTAAAAATAGTTTTATTTCAGGATTATACTCTTTAAGTTGGGACACTGGGGTCGAAACTGATGAAATTTTGTTTACAAGCCCATGTTAAAAGTTTTGCCATACATTGAAAGGGCATCACTTGTAAAGCATAAAAACCAAAGAATTACTGAGTTTTCTGCACTGTTGCCATGGAAACAATCCAATATGGCCACCAAAACTCAATATTTCAAAATCCTAAACCTTTTTATCTGTAACAAGTATGAGTAATCTGTTTCTACAGACATATTTTATGATCTGAATTCTTTAAATTGACACAGGGAAATCTCCACAAATGTATCCAGCAATTTTTTATTCTAAAAAAACCATGATTTTGGCCACTTTTTGAACCCTGTCTCACCTTAAATATTTTTCGGGGGAACACTGCTTAAAAGTCTGTTTTGTAGGACTACACTGTTTAAGAATCAGTTTGTTTTAGGTCTGCACAGTCTGGAGATCAGTTTTTTAAAAAGTAACCATATACTATACACGCAGTATTTTAGGTATACACAGTCTGAAGATCAGCTTTTAAAAGTAACCATGCACTATACACGCAGTACTTTCTCTTTAATGTAAATCATGTTAACTCTTGTGTTGTGTTAGGATACGAAAAGATCAACCTCATTTGATCACATTCTTTTATTATTTATTTATTTATTTATTTTTACTGAAGTGTTGATTTAGCATTCATATACTTGACTTACTTGACTTATGCCTGTGATTCCCGTGGAACATAGGGCCACAACAACACTCCTCCAACGGACTCGTTCTGGGAGGTCCTCTTCAGCTCGCCCATGTCGTTCCGGCTGCTTTCGTCTCTGCTTCATGCTTCTGCGCCAGGTCTGTTTTGGTCGGCTACTTTCCGCTTCCCTTGTGGATTCCAGTCAAGGCCTGCCTGGTGACATCTGAAGCAGGCTTGCGGAGCGTATGGCCAATCCATCCCCATTTCCTTTTCTTGATCTCCGTGTCAATTGGAGCGTGTCTGGTCCTGTCCCATAGTTCTTCGTTTGAGACTACTTCTGGCCACCTGATACCAAGGATGTTCCTAAGACATCTGTTGGTAAATGTCTGGAGTTTGTGGGTGTTGAGCATTCATATACAAGCATCTCAAATTATCCACTAATTGAGCATGAAAAAGGTCAGATTTCTAGTGTCAGTCTTTGATGGTGGCAATGCCGCACTGGGTGGCTCCAAAAGGAATGCTTGTTTTCCCTTAAGAAATTGGATAATTTCTTTCATAGGGAATTCAATGACTCCTTCCTCTTTTGAGAAATCAGCTGACTTTCCTTTCAGAAATGAATTCACATCTCTTTTAAGAAATGGGCTGACCCTCACCTTGGAAAATTGAATGGTTTCCAAAAATAGACTGACCATTTCCACAAAGTATGAAAAATCGAATGACTTCGAAGAAGTGGACTTTCCCCTGAATTAACGTTTATTCGTGTTTTTCATCAACAGTTTAATGCAAGATAAAAAAATGTTTGCACCTTCGAGTTTGGTATACATTCTTTGTTATTTGATTTGATTTCTAATGACTTCGTCTGTTGATAATTTGATGTGTTTAAAGAAAGTTAATAATGATTTTAAAACAGTTCACAGATAAATCTTTTAGAAATGATTATGTTAAAAGTAAGCAACTGCGCAAGATTACAACAAAAAGTACAACGATTCACAATAATGTCTTCAAAGTATACAGAACAGTAGAAGCTTTTTTATGAGAGTCAGTGATTGTTGTCTGGTTTTTGTATGTCAACTAGGTACAGCATGAACGAAAAATATGCTGCTGATTTCACGTTTTTATGACACGTTTTCGGATCCTTTACAGTCAAACAATCCTAAACATTGTTTGAAACAGGTTTCCATTTCCAAGCATAATGCAGGAACACTAACAAGTCTTAACACTCTGCATTCAGTATGTAAAACATATTGGTTACTGCGAACATTTGTCATGTATTGGGTTTGCTGGATAATATTCAGAGCTAATGAAGGCCTGTTGGCAACAGCAACCCCCCCTCCCCCACTCAGCACCCTCATCCCCTCTGCTTAGCTGACCAAGATGATTGGCTGGACTACTCTGCCCCAGGCATTAGTCTGGTCACTGCAGTGTTACGTGGTCATGCTGCCAGACTCCCATGAACCTCCACACCACAGGATGTTAAAGAGGACCATTGTAGGTTAATTGATACAAATGTCGTACTTTTTAATACTTGATGTCCTATCACCACCGCTGGCATACCTTTGTTGTGTTGTGGTTGCTGTTGCTGTACTTGTTTTTGTTATCGTTTTTTTGTGTGGTTGTTGTTGAGCGTTCGCCAGGCTTAGGCACCCTGGAGGTCAGCCAGAATATGCATTTTGTCTGACTGACTAATTATCATGCCTGGGAATCAATGTGAGACTACATACTGGATAAAGAGATTCTGTGTCTGACTGTTCTCAAATAACCTCATCATACAGATAGCAGTGCTTTGAAATTCAGTCCGAGAGCTGTACGTCCCTCGATGCAAGTTGTGCCTGGAGCTTGTCATGGATGGAGACTATCCCTACATCTATCTATCTATCTATCTATCTATCTATCTATCTATCTAATACTATCTATCTATCTATCTATCTATCTATCTATCTATCTATCTATCTATCTATCTATCTATCTATCTATCTATCTGTCTATCTGTCTGTCTGTCTGTCTGTCTGTCTGTCCGTCCGTCCGTCCGTCCGTCCGTCCGTCCGTCCGTCCGTCCGTCCGTCCGTCCGTCCGTCCGTCCGTCCGTCCGTCCATCTATCTATCTATCTATCTATCTATCTATCTATCTATCTATCTATCTATCTATCTATCTATCTATCTATCTATCTATCTATCTATCTATCTATCTATCCCTTAGTCTGGCGACCGTGGGGGCACCCATGAAGACTTGACAACCAGTTCCATCCATTCCTCTCTCTCTCTGTTCTGCCTTTTTCAGGGTTTTGCTGAGTTCTAGGCCTGTCCATTCGCTGATGTTGTCCTCCCATCTCTTCCTTGGTCTGCCTCTTTTTCTTCCTTCATGGTCAGTGCCTTGCAGTATTGTTTTTGCTAGTCCTTTTGATCTTGTGACATGCCCGTACCATTTACGTTTACGCTTCTTTACGATTGATAGAAGATTTTCGTACAAAAATTCATTCATAATATTCCAAAACATGATGATAAATATAGAGATTGTTCCTTTACATACAGCATCAATAACTGACAAAGATGTTGTGTTTTTTTGTGTGTAAAATTTGACGTTTTTTTTCTTCATAAGCGGAATGTATGATACTTAACTTTATTCATACAACTGGCTATAGTTTTTTTTGTTTCAAACATGATTTTTGACAAAGTCCGATAGGCTTTGGGTGTCAAAGCCAGATAAAATTCAACAACTTCAATAGAATTCGGCAATACGTCAGTTCCGCTATCCACTTCTGTGAAGTATCTAGGAGTCGTTGTGGACAACACTCTCTCCATGCACAAATTCATTACTCAAACCTGTCAGTCATGCTACTATCAACTACGGCGTATTAGCGCAATTCGAAAGTACCTGTCCACTGATGCAACATCCAAACTCGTCACTTCTCTTATTCTCTCACGTCTGGACTATTGCAATTCTCTTTTGGCTGGTCTGCCAGCATCATCCATCCACTCCCTTCAACGTATACAAAACTCTGCTGCTCGTCTTGTCCTCAGAAAGAAAAAATCTGAGCACATTACCCCTCTCTTGAAATCTCTCCATTGGCTGCCTGTACCACAGAGAGTAAACTACAAGATCAATACCCTCTGTTACAAATGTCTCCACAATACTGCACCCTCCTACCTCTGTGAATGTCTTCACTTGTACACACCTTCTCGCTCCCTCCGCTCGTCGGCAGATACTTTGTCCTTAAGAATACCTCAGATTCAACCTATCTACCGTTGGCCGCCGCTCTTTCTCTGTTTCTGGTCCATCGATCTGGAACGACCTTCCTCTCTCCCTCCGGCAAAAGCCTACTTGTGACACTTTTAAATCCAACATCAAGACACACCTGTTCCAAACCTAAGTTTTCTCCTTTCCGCTTCCATCTCTTACCTGTCCCTGCCTTCAACATCCACCTGCCAAAGTGCATAACGTTTGTAGGTGTGTGTGCCCGCGCGCGTGTTGCGTGCTTGCGTGCGTGCGTGCGTGAGTGTGTGTGTGTACATTCGAATTTGTTAAAACTGTAAATTGTTGTTAATTGTGTGTAGTGTTGGTCGAATGCAAGCGCTTTGATTTGTTTTGTACAAGATATAGCGCTATACATATTACATGTATTATTAAAATTATGTGTGACAGAGTGTTGAAAGAAAGAAACACGAACTATATCCATTATACCGATCGTTTTGTCTATGAATTTCTTTATTTTCCTCCCGGGAAAAGTACCAATTATTTTAATATAAAACCGTTCATAGACAATTGCTAGATGCTGATGGCATCAATATCGAACGATTGATTCTGCATTGTGCAAACGGTTACCGTTAAAAAAGAAGTCAGCTTCAGTTTACTATCTGTCTGCAGTGTCTGTGATGTCTGTCTGTACTATATGTGATGTCTGTTTGCATTGTCTGTATGCAATGTCTGCAAAGTCTGTGTGAAATGTCTGTAATGTCTGATGCAATGTCTGCAATGTTTGTGTGAAATGACTGCAATGTCTGTGTGCAATATATGTGATGTGTGTGTGTGTGTGTGTGTGTGTGTGTGTGTGTGTGTGTGTGTGTGTGTGTGTGTGTGTGTGTGTGTGTGTGTGTGTGTGTGTGTGTGTGTGTGTGTGGTGTGTGTTTGTGTGTGTGTGATGTCTGCGATGTCTATCTGCAATGTCTGTGATGTCTGTATGCAATGTCTGTTATGTCTGCCTGCAATGTCTGTGATGTCTGCCTGCAATGTCTGTAATGTCTGTGATGTCTGTCTGCAATGTCTGTGATGTGTGTGTTATGTCTGCGATGTCTGTAATGTCTGTGATGTCTGTCTACAATGTCTGTATGCAATGTCTGCAAAGTCTGTGTGAAGTGTCTGCAATGTTTGTGTGTAATGTCTGCAGTGTCTGCGTGTAATGTCTGAAATGCCTGAATGCAATGTCTGCAATGTTTGTGCGAATGTCTGCAAAGTCTATGTACAATGACTGTGTGTAATGTCTGCGATGTATGTGTATAGTATCTGTAATGTTTGTGTGCAATGTCTGCAATGTCTATGTGTAATGTGCTGAAATGTTTGTGTGTAATGTCTGCAATGTCTGCAATGTCTGTGTACAATGTCTGTGACGTTTGTGTGCAATGTCTGCAATGTCTGTGTGTAATGTATGTGATGTTTGTGTGCAATGTCTACAATCTCTTTCAGCAATGTCTGCAATGCCTGCAATGTCTGCAATGTCTGTCAGCAATGTCTCCAATTTCGCAACATCTGTAATGTTTACAATATCTGTCTGGAATGTTTGCAACATCTGTCTGCAATGCCTCTAATGTCCTTCAGCAATGTGTGTAATGTCTGCATTTTTTGCAATATCTGTTTTGTAACGTTTGCAATATCTGTCTGCAATGCCTTCAATGTCCTTCAGCAATGTGTGTAATGTCTGCATTTTTTGCAATATCTGTTTTGTAACGTTTGCAATATCTGTCTGCAATGCCTTCAATGTCTGACAGCAATGTGTTCAATGTCTGCATTGTTTGCAATATCTGTTTTGTAACGTTTGCAATATCTGTCTGCAATGCCTTCAATGTCTGTCAGCAATGTGTGCAATGTCTGCATTGTTTGCAATATCCTGTTTTATAACGTTGACAATCTGTCTGCAATGCCTTCAATATCTGTCAGCAATGTCTGTCTATGTTGGTGGTGTACCCAGCCCATTTTTTTTGGGTTTTTTTCTTCCTGTGTGGGATTTTTGAATGAAGCCCAGGCAGCGCAGATGGGTCACACACCCCACCCCACCCCACCACACCACACCCTGGTCCCCTAGGGTCCCCATTATGCACAGACCCTGCATAAAATAGTAGTT
>CM060337.1:21804740-21819740 GCA_030674155.1 Stramonita haemastoma
GTGCTCTCATGATTTATGAGCTCGCGTGAAATTTTTCAATTATAACAATAAATGAGGGTGGTGATTCTGTTCAAAATAGTTTCTAGTAGTGTTTGTTTTTTTTCTTAGGATCTGTACTTTGTTGTATCGTGCCAAAATGTTCGACGAAACATCGTGAAAACAAATGCAAGAATGATAACTCTTGCCTCGATCTAATTTCTAATACAGATTTGGCCGATTTTGTTTACCGTTTGTTGTGTCTGTGTGCATGTAAGACCGCATTTTTAACAGAAATAGTGATTTAACGATTAGAAAACACTCATGAATGCATCCATTTAAATTCATGCAAAACAAAACTTTTTTTCTGAATCAGAGCATACAAGTGCTAATCAAATTGAGTAAAACTTTGTTCTCTTTTGGTTTCACATTTTAAACAGTGCGTGAACTTTCTTCACTTCTTTTTCATTAAGTTGTTTTGTTTTGTTTCACCAAACATGTAGTTAGAAAGAAAAAACAACAAGAAAAAACTGAAAACTTTGTAATGATTTTATTGTGCACAAAGAAGCATATTCAATACTAATTTTTATCACTCTCTCTCTCTCTCTCTCACACACACACACACACACACACACACACACACACACACACACACACACACACACACACACACACACACACAAATACATATATATATATTATATATATATATATATATATATATATATATATATATATATATATATATATATTACACACACACACACACACACACACACACACACACACACACACACACACACACACACACACGCACATAAGATTCACACACACACACACAGACACACACACACACACACACACACACACACACACACACACACACACACACACACACACACACACACACACTCATACCTCTACAATTCATACTTGCATGTATGCACACTGAAATAGAATAGACACTAAGAATACACAGATTAGGCAACTCACAAAAATGTCCAAATTTTCATTTTTAATTGTACAAGAAAAATGTTAAGAAATGCAACACTAATAAGTCTATATCATACAGGCATTGCAACAGTATGTCACACAGTGAAAGATATTTCGGCAGAGGTCTAGGGGGTCTGTGATATATTTAGGAAGAAAACTATGCAAAGGTTAAAATCACTGGGCACAAAAAAGATACATGCAACATCACAATGCAACATGTAAGTGCACCAGAAACCTGAAAAAAAAAAAAAAAAAGAACACAGATGATCACATGAGTACACCTATGATATATTGTACAGAAGATGCTTGACAAGACAAGGGGGGGGGGGGGAACAAACAGAATCACTTGGAATGGCCTTATAAAGACATGTGTATCGTTTCAAGACAAACATTTTGATAGGTGTACCATTTTTGTCAGTCAATTAGAAACAGATATGATGTTAATGCCTAGGGGGGGGGGGGGGGACGGGGGGGCTGAGTGGGGGGGGGCTGAGTATGGGGGGGGGACCAGAATAACTTGGAATGCTCTTTAAAAAGACTCACTGTTTCAAGACAAATATTTTGATAGGTGTACCATTTCTGTCAGTCAATTAGAAGCTGAGATATGATGATATGCCTATGGGCTGGTTTTGTGTTGTTATTTGGACAGGTTTTATGCTTCACAAATTGCTGTCATAGGGGTGCTTTGGATGATTGCAGTTTGCCTCTACATGATTTTTAGCTTCTAGAAAAAAATACATAGCATCTGAGTAATAAGTACAAGCTGTAATATAGATCTTAGACACTTTTAGGCATTCTTGAAATTTTTACAGGAGGGTAAAGTACCCCTTTCAGCTCAATTCGTGAGCTATTTTTAGAATTTTTCTCTGATTTTGATGTAAAATTCCATTTGTTTCCTTTGACTTATTTTTCTGCTTTTTAGATATTTGTTTCTTCAAAGTAAAATAAAACAATATAAAACTAGTGTCAGCACTGTCAGGTTCATAATAAGCATGAGGGAGATGTCCAAATAAGGCTTTATATAACAAAATGACATTTTCATCCCATCTGAAAAGTTTTAAAGTGGTATATCTCAAAAACCGTCTAATATAATGATATGAAATTTTCCATGCTTCTTGATCTTGCTACTATCTTTCATTTGAGATGACAAACATCAAATTCTATGACGTCTGAAAAAATGAGTGGTCCTACCTAGTAACAGTCTGTTGACACTTTCTCATTTTTTTCCTTTCACCGAGATAAACATATCTAGAATATTTCATGATCATCCATACTGTCATTTTGTTGGCTGGGAAAGGGTCGACTGTCATTGACACTGATGCTGACATTTCATTGGTCAGAGCAGAGGTATGAATACTGATTGATGTTTTTTCGTTGTTGTTGCTGTTGTTGAGTTTCCTAGCTGAACCCTCTGAAGGTCACTCACTATTATTGGCCAAGGCCAAAAGCTGTGTCAGTTATTCATCATCATCATCATCATCATCATCATCCTTTACACCCAGTGGTGTGTAGGGCAGCAACAAAGACTTTCCACCTCTGCCTATCCTGGGCCAGCCTGGTCAATGAACTCCTAGAATGTTGCATGGCTTCCATCTCACATTCCACTATCCTCCTCCATATTGTTCTTGGTCTTCCTCTCTTTCTCTTGCCGTCTGGGGTCCAGTGCAGTGCTGTTCTTGCAATAGATTGTGTGTCTCTCCGGAGTATATGCCCAATCCATCTCCATCTTCGTTATGTGTCAGTGTCAGTCATTGGTGTGGGCTAATTGCCAAGGCCTACACTAAAATGTTGTTATGTTGTAACATATTGTGTTGAGATTGCCTTCAACCAGGACAAGCTTTTAACATAACAACTTCGACTCTCTTTTAAAGGAGAAAAAAAATCATCTGAAGTCTGAGTATGGCTGCCTATATGGTATACTTACGAACAGTCATACACGCAAACGTCTCATTCAGTGTGCAGTTTTAATCTCACGGTGATTCCTAGGTGGGATGAGTGAGTCCAAGTGTATGCTCTAAGTGACCCCCAGAGTGTTCAGCTGGGGAATGCACAACAGCAACTCACTGTTATGTGCTTCTACTCCAACTTCTTCATCCCACCTGAGACTCACTGTGAGATTCTAAGGACTGAGATTAGTGTCTGAGGAGTTGGTGTGCAATGACTTTTCAAGTACCTTGCCATACAGGTAGCCATACTCACATTTCACAGGTTTTTAAAAATAAGGTTCTTTATTTATAGAAGGATGCAGGTTGTTATGCAAAGAGCATCTCATGGCTGAAGACAATCTCAAGATAACATTAGCAAAACAGTATTTTGATGTAGGTCTCAGCACTCAGATTAAATCAAGTTTTTGGCCCGAGCTAAATCATTTCTACACTTGTTGATATTTCACTGGTTAGAGCAGAGATAATAAATAACAATTGATACCTCTGCTGACATTTCATTGGTCAGAGCAAAGATATAAATAATCACTGATACCTATGCTGACATTTAATTGGTTAGAGCAGAGAAAAAGATAATGACTGATACCTATGCTGACATTTCATTGGTCAGAGCAGAGATATAAATAATTACGGGTACGGCACCTATACTGATAATTGTTTCATTGTTTAGTGGAGGAGTTTTACTGACAACTGATAACTATGCTGACATGTTCCGGAGGTTTTTGCCTAATTTGTTTTATCTCGTTTTGTTTTGATTTGTTTCACTTTGTTTTTCGAATTTCCTAATGTTAAGACATTTCCCCAGGATTCGAGTACAAAAATTGACAGAAATGTGTATATGCAATTTTGTATTGTGTTCAGAAGTATAACAATTATGCTGCCATTGCTGCTGCTGCTTCTGCTGCTGCCATTGCTGCTGCTACTTCTGCTGCTCCTACTACCATCGTCATTGCAGCTATATTTTAAATACTCCTGCTGCTGCCATTACCTCTGAGACTACTGATGCACCTATTCATCATCATGATAAGAACCATTTTCTTGATGGCGATGATGATGATTGTGGTGACAATAAGGATGCTGTTGTTGTTGCTGCTGCAGCTGCAGCTGCTGCTGCTGCTGCTACTGCTGCTGCTGCTGATGAAAATGATGATATTTTATATGAGAAATTCTTTCCAGTCGGGCAGATGAATTTTCAAATTATTCTTTTTTGTTGTCATTTCTTGGCTAACGCTACGAGGTTCACCAATAGTGAAAGCTTGCGAATGCAACCGTTTTTACCCACCATGAAGGTAGCTGCATTTCGACCACGAGGAAATATTTTATTTGACCTAGTTATGTGTGTGTATGCGTGTGCATGTGCGCGTGTGTGTCCATGTCTGTGCGCACGCGCGCGCGTGCGTGTGCGCGTATACATTTCATCTCGAATTCCACTTCTACACATGTATATAATCCCTTTCTGTCCCGGGGGGCTGTATACACGTGGAGAATGAGAAGCAGAAGGGTCTCGCCCTTTCTCCACTATCAGGATTGTAACAGCCAACACCAGATTTATTTCTCCCATCGGTGCATGCAGACATCCCAAGGGTTCCGGCTGTACCCTCTTTCTCATCCCACCCCCCCCCCTCATCCTCTGACCCCCTTCCTTCCTTCTCTCCTGTCTGGACATCAACCCAGACTACAGGTCAGGCTGGGAGTGACCCTGAGTCTGCCATGGAGGGGTTTGGGGGAGGGGGAGGAGGGTGGCACACGCTTTTGTTTTCTGTCTCACTGCTCATGGTGTCTGCACCCCATGACTGTTGTTCATTATAAAGGCACTTGCGCTGCAGTCTATTTATTCATTCATTCCTTGATTCATTCATTCTTTTTCATTCTGTTTTTTATCGAGGATAATAGAAGAAGCACTCACGTGCATATTTTACATCCAGTCCCTGTGTGTATGCAGTTTTGTAAATCTTGTCATCTGTTCCCACCGGCACACAATGGCCTACTCTTACGAAAAGCGGGACAAGATTTAACGTGTGCGCAAGATGTTTTACGTGCGTTCGAACACGGGATCCCGGTTTATAGTCTCATCCGAAGGTCTAAAAGGGTAAAACAACTGTGGTGTTGGTAACTAAATTGTTCTCTTGCTGCTAAAATACTAGTGGCACAAGACGTTCAGTTACCTTAACACTGTCTATAAGTGAATAGAAGTTAGTGCTAAAACTGCTTACCCAACTGTCCTTTATTATTAGCACAGATGTAAACAAGACCAGTAATTATTGCTATACTGCTCAAGCACATTGTCTGTATAACAGGAGAGATGTAAACAGGACCAGAAATGATTTGCTTAAACTCTCAGCACATTGTTTTCATATCAACACAGATGTAAACCAGGATTAAGTGTTAAATGCTTAACACATTGTCTGTATATCAACACAGATGTTACCACGGCCGCCAAGGATAAAATTCCGACATGAGAGTGAAAGCAAGCCAGTTTAGGGAAGTGGGGATAGCTCAGGGAGGGTATGGGGTAGGTAAGGGGAAGGAGGAGGGATAAGTAATAAGGGAAGAGGATATTATAGGGATGAGGGATTTATTATTTATTTATTCTTTTATATCGAGGATAACAGAATAAGCAATCATGTGCTTTTTTTCATCCGGTCCCGTGTGTATGCAGTTTTGTAAATATTGTCATCTGTTCCCACCGGCACACGATGGCCTACTCTTACGAAAAGCGGAACAGGATTTAACGTGTGCGCAAGATGTTCTGCGTGCGTTCGCACACGGGGCCTCGGTTTAAAGTCTCACCCGAAGGACTTTTGGGGAGAGCGGAGTCAGCACTAATGTTAACTCCAGGAAGAAAATTTCCTCGGACCGGACTCGAACCCGGGTCTTCAAATTGCCAGCGCAATGTTCTGAGGGGTAGGTAGGCGGATAAGTAAAGGGAGGTGTAGATAAGCGGAGAAAGAACGGATAGGTAGCTAGAGAGGATAAGGGGAATAGTGGGTAGGATAAGTTGTGGGGGAGAAGGGGGGATAGGTAAGTTAGAAAGAGCAGCAACCATTAATGCCTAGCAATTACCTGTTAGTTCATCTCTCACTTGGAAGTGACGATTTTCTTTGAGCTGTGAATTATTTTACGTGCATACGCACATTGTTTACGTGTTTATATTTGCAAGCACTTTATTTGTTTGTGATAGAGATTTAATTCTATGTTATCTTATAAGTGTTTAAGTAAGGCGGTGGAATGGATTAGAATAAGGAAGGGAAGGAGGGGAGGCAAGTAAGGGGGAAGGTAAGGGTAATTTACAGTGAAGAAGGGGTAGAATAGGGAGGGTAGCTATGTTGGGGGGAGAGAGTTCAGGGGAGTGAGGGGGTGAAAAGACATGTGGAGGAAAGGGGCAGGTTATAGAGAAGGAGGGGATAGGTTGCAAGAGGGAGGTAGGTAAGGGGGAGGAGGGGGAGGCATTGTAGTAGTTTGGGTGAAGAAGGAGGGGGATAAAAAGGGGAGGGAAGGGCAAGGGTAGGTTAGGGCGAAATTTGCATTGGTCATGATTTATAATAAGTGGTCCATATGTTTTAAAGTATCAACTTAAGTGGGAAACAGATGACCAATATAGATTTTTTCATGCCCGTATTGTAGATGAGGGTCTAAGTACGTGTATGCTGAGAGTCAAGAGTGTCACCCTCATTTGCAGGTTTTGACAAATACTATTGCAATAGCGGATCGACTACGTAAATTAGGAGCAAAATAGTTATTAGCTGCTCAGCACATTGTCTTCATAATTATTATCAACACAGATGTAAACAGGATTCAAAATATCGGCAATGTGCAGATTTTCATCATGAAACAAAGTCTGTACAAACTGTAAACAATTATGAGTTACCCCAGAACTTTACCAGAAAAACATGCTGGTTCCGCCTGGTTCGCATGCAGAGATAAGAAGAACTGTCTGTTTTTTATCGTTTGCCTTTCGGTTTCAAGGTCGATAGTGTCTTAGTTTCAACTGAACACGTACATGCCTTATGCTACATACATTATCCAGCATTCCGCGAAAAGTTTGCAAATTAAGGGAAAGCAGTTCATAACGGCCATTCTTCTTCGTCCCATTCTTCTTCTTCGCATTATTTACAATCTTCTTCGCATGTTTCACATTCTTCTTCGCTTTTTTTTTGGCATTATATTTCTTCCCATTTTTCGTATTCCTCTTCTTTACATTCGTCTTTTTCGCAATTCTTCTTCTTTGCAGTTCTCCTTATTCGTCGAACGCTCAGACAGCAACTATTGTTGTCTGTCCTATGAGCGAAAATGCGTTGCGCTGCCGTTAAGTGCCGGACAAGTCAGGCCCAGGGGGTCCAATTTCGAAGAGGGAAAAAAAGGGTTTTTATCTTTAAATTAAAGACTTATGTTGACGTCTAAAAGTTTTCATGTTTGTTTGTTTTTCTTAAATCTGGGTTGAGGTTCCTTCAAGACACTGGAAGTGGTAAGGCCGCCATGTTAAACGATGTGGGCCCTGGCGGGGGGGGGTTTTCTCCATGTGGGGGGGAGGGACGCGGCAAGCATACAAGGGAGGCAAAGTCAATGCTGTCAAATGGGGTTATAGGACTTTTATATCGTTTCCCATGTCACGACACAGACAAAGTACCCCTTAAAAGGCTAATACATTACTAGGCAACCTCTCTGTTTCTTTTTGGGGCTGTCTCTGGGTTTTGGGGTTGTACTTGTGCCTATTAGGTATTGTTGTCTTTTGGCTGTCATCTACTATCTATCTATCTATCTATCTAATCTATCTAACTATCTATCAACTATCATCAATCACAATCTACATCTACTACCTCTCGGTCTTTCCTGTCTGTCAACGGGTTCTATCTATCTATCTATTTATTATCTATTATCTTCTATCTATTATTCTATCTATCTATTATCTATCTATCTACTACTATTAATCTTTTTCTATCGGGTTGCGGTCTATCTATCTTTTCCTTTTTTGCCTACTAATCTTTCTATCTATCTACCTACCTACCTACCTACTACCAAATCTACCATCTATCTATTACACCCTATCTATCTTCTATCTATCTACCCATCTACTATTATTAATCTATCTACCACCTTATCCATAAATCTATCTATCGTTACATAATTGGGCCTGATCAAATAAAAAGAAAACCACCTAAAAGAGTTTCGGGTGTCAATCCGGGCAGGTCACGGACCCCGTCCATGACGAACCTACATCCAAGGACGATCCGGGAGAACATCCAAGGAACACCCCCTGAACTGTGCTTTTCCATCCCCCACACCTGACCCTGTCTGTCAAGGACAGGCTCCACATTGCCCCCCGGGGTTGACCCGCACCAGATGGCATCCAACATTGGTAGGTCCCCCTGCTCTTGGCTGTTTTTTGTTTCTCCGATTAATTTTGACCTGTTGCTTCTTCACTGATTCCTGACTCTCAATTAATATTGATGCTTGCCCTACGCGCTTGCTGCCATTTTTAGACTCAGAGTTGAGGGGGTTTTGTTTTTGTTTTCTACTGCAGTGGTTTTCATGGCAGCGCAATTGTGTAGGTGGTGTTTTGCTGTTCTGAGAAGAAGAAGAATTTTGATCTGTTGCTTCCTCACTGATTCCTGACTCTCAATTAATGATGGTGCCATGCCCTCACGCGCATGCTGCTATTTTTAGCACTCAAGAGTTGGGTTTTTTCTGCAGTAGTTTTCATGGCAGCACGTTGTGTAGGTGGCGTTCTGCTGTTCTGAAAAGAATAGCAATTTTGACATGTCGCTTCCTTACTGATTCCTGACTCTCAATTAAGAATGGTGCCATGCCCCCACGCACATGCTGCTATTTTTAGCACTCAAGAGTTGTTGCTTTTTTTTTTTACTGCAGTAGTTTTCGTGGCAGCACATTGTGTAGGTGGTGTTTTGCTGTTCTGAAAAGAATTTTTAAAAATTTGACCTATTGCTTCCTCACTGATTCCTGACTCTCAATTAATAATGGTGCCATGCCCCACGCACATGCTGCTATTTTAGCACTCAAGGGTTGGGTTTTTTCTGCAGTAGTTTTCATGGCAACACATTGTGTAGGTGGTGGGTGTTTTTTGCTTTGGTTCTCTGACAAGAAAATAGAACAGAAATTTCGCTGAAAGCTCATCGAGAGAGAGATGTACCCCTGAATCACCAGCGAAGAATTAGCTGCCAGAAAACGGGCCCTGTCACCCACTGACCTCACCTGCCGAGAATATACAAAACACGAGGCCATCACTCGCATTCGTTACCCCCTCCCCCCCCCCCCCTCCCCACCCCCCCCCCCCCCCCCCCCCCCTTCTCTCTCTCTCTCTCTCCTTCACCTCCTGTCTTCCCAAGAGACTCTCAGCAGCAACTTGATGGCAAAAAATACCCAGGCATCGTTTGATTGGTTCCCCATTAAGTGAAGCACTCCTAACACACATCGCACTAGTTAGTTATACACACTTGCATCCATCTTACATAATGAATGCACTTAGAGGCATACAGAAAAGAGACCACCACCACGCACATGTTGACATAATTATTATTATTGATTATCATGCATACACTCTTTTTCTTTTTTTGTGATCTCATTTCTACAGTACGATGTTTAGTTCTTTCTTTTAGTGTTATTCAGTGACCTGTTTTTTTTTGTCGTATGTGTGTGTGTACATATTTATTCATTTATCTATTCACTAATTTATTTGATCTATTATCTTACTTCGAGGATAATGGGGTAAGCAATTGTACTTTTTCACATCCAGTGTACACACAGTTGTGTAAGTTTTTTCATCATCCCCTCCCCACCCCATCCCCAGGACACACAAAAGACCTACTCCTCTAAAATGCAGAACAGGTTTTGAGAACGTGTGCCCAAAATAATTATTTGCTGTGAATCTACGACTGTTGTGATCCTATCATTCTGTAGATGGTAGGGTGTATACTGGGTGCGTATGTAACACTAATACCACAGCAACACAGCTGCTATCCGCTTTTTCTACGCATTAAGGAAGGATGGTTGGATTGTAAACGCGTGTGTGCAAGATGTTCTGCGTGTGTCCACACTACAGGATTGTTTATTTTTTTCCTCATCGAACGCCCAGACAGCAAACTGCTACTATTGTTATCTGTCATATAAGGAAAAATACATTGCGCTGCCGTTAAGCGCCTGGCTAGTCAGGCCCAGCATATCCAGCTTCCACGTGGGAGAGAATGGCTATCTTTGAAGTCTTTCTGGAAAAAAAATAATGATACGAGAATGGTCCATGAAGGCAAAGCATAGACAAGAGGAAGGTGACAGGAAGAAAAGAAACAAGGTAGAAACAAAATGATTGATAGAAAATAATGGAATTCCTAGCACAGATTTTCCATAAGATGGGGGTACTATTTATTATTGGCAGGCTCACGGTATTCCTAAGGGGGGTACAGTCTCATTCGAAAGACTTTTAGGTGAGTAGTGCCAGTCTCAACGTTAACTCAAGGGATCAATGCGGCGTTCACGGCAGTGCCAATACACAAGTAACCAGACACTTGCTTTATCAGTTGGAAGACTGGTACTTTGGTATAATATTAACTGATCCTTTCATTTCAATTCAGTTCTGTTCAGTTGAAATGATGTATTATCTTACAAACAGAGAAATTCATCTGGGGAACAGGAAAGCACTGATCAGAGAAAAATATCACGACACAGTATCCAAACATTAACACGCACACGTCCCCAAATTAAAAGTACCTGAACATCAGTAATACCTCAGCCTAATGATAAACTCACCAGTGTAAATCCACATGCACTCATGCACATGCTAGTGTGTGCACACTCATATCAGCCCCCCTCCACCCACGTCACACATACAACACACACACACACACACATACACACACACGCGCGCGCGCGCACAGTTGTTATAAGACGTTGCATCAGAAGACAAAAAACAATAAAATGGATACTCTATTCTATTAAGATACTCAACACGGTTTAAGATAACAAAAGGTAGCCTTTCCTATGCTTCAAAATTTAATGTTCTATCCGTTTTTGCATTATGAGCTCTGTATCTGTATCTCCCTTGCCCCCCCCTCCCACCTCTCTCTCTCTCTCTCTCTCTCTCTCTCTCTCTCTCTCTCTCTCTCTCTCTCTCTCTCTCTCTCTCTCTCTCTCTCTCTCTCTCTCTCTCTCTCTCTCTCTCCGGCAAGGGCCGGATGAAAAAATGTATGTAATACTTACTCTGTAACCCTTGAAAAATAAAGATTATTCATTCATTCAAAGATTGTTCATTCATTCATTCATTCATTCATTCATTCATTCATTCATTTCATTCATTCATTCATTCATTCTCTCTCTCTCTCTGTCTCTGTCTCTGTCTCTGTCTCTGTCTCTGTCTCTCTCTCTCTCTCTCTCTCTCTCTCTCTCTCTCTCTCTCTCTCCTCTCTCTCTGTCTCTCTCTTCAGTCAGTTTAGATTTATCGTTATGCGCTCGTTCAGAAGCAGAAATGAGATGGGGAATTAAACTCACAACACTTGAAACTGTCTACCTCCATCTCTATCACCACCACTAGACCAAATGTGTGAACATGTAACGAAACTCTTGTGCTCCCTTCAACATCTCTTTTATGGAATAAGCTTCCAGATTGTGGTAAAAAAAAAAACTTTTTTGGGGGGGTCAAAAAGTGCTCTCAAAAGAAACATTTCACAGCTAGCGATTACCTTGTTCCCCCCATATTTTTTGGGCAATAGTGTGAAAAAAGTACAAGGTAATCTATAACTGACTTCGTCTTGGTGCTAGTGTCTTGATAAACAATCTATTTCTTCGTCATTTTGCAGTTAATCTTCGGTGAGTATGTGACAGTGATAGGGGAACGTGTGACCATCATCTGCTGTCATGCCGTATTTTCGATGCAACCCATAGTGTTACTATTTCGCGACTTCTTCCTATTTGCATAGAATTCCAGTTTGTTGTTTTTTTTGAAGGGCAACCCGCAGTTCCAGACAGACACTAACTCAAATTTAAAATATGTGATGCTCCGCCACGAAATGAGTCGCTTAGCACATTACCTAATTTTGCGCTAGGAGCCATTAAAGGCAGGTGGGGGTTAAGTTGTCAATTTTGAGATTTTGATTGATTATTAAACTGTATCCGTTCTTCTACCTTGTGATGAAATATCAAAACATAATTTTTTATTCCTTTTGCTTTTAAATGTGTTTTGAAAATACCCAAGCCCTCTTTTTGACAACCTGTTACGAAAATAAACTTGCCCGTTTTTCATTTTGTCACATCCTGCAGTCTACCATTTGAGTTTGTATTAACTTTGCACAGAATTGTCCGATTTTCATTCTGTTTTTTGTATTGAAAAGTCTTTTTATTGCAGATCAATAACTTGTCAATAACTAAAAATTGACCTCCTGTGCAATGCGACTCTTTATGCGGTGGAGAGTCACCAATAATATTCCCAACAGTGCAGGAAGGTATCGCTTCATCGCACAGGTTCTAGGCTCATATGGCTATTTATGTTGCTGCTGTTATTGTTGTTGTTGTTGTTGTTAGCCAATGTTTTGTAAGGGTTAAAATCAATGTAAATTGATACATTGGTTATTTTGTAAATGGATAAATTGGTTATTTGATATGCAGATTGGGGACAGGATATATAATCTCAGTGTTTGGAGAACTCTCCCTCCCCAGCTAAGGTTAAGCAGAATTGAGCGTGGTTTCAAAGTGGATGGGTGAATTTTTGTGCGCCTTGGCTTCAGTACAGCCCCCCAGTCCACCCAGCTGTAAGTGGGTACCTGCCCTCCTTAGGGCCAGGGATCGGGAAGGTAAAGCAGCAAGGGACAGGAGATGGATGCTGCCCTCAATATGCTGGCCCCTGGAGAAGTTGAGGTCCCTGATATTTCGCTCCCAAACGACTGTATAGGTTATGGGAACACGTTTACCTTTTATCTATACTGATAATAGAAAACGATCGGTACTTTTATAGTGTGATTTATATCTGAACATCATTCTTATAGTATGATTTCGTCTGATTTCTTTTTTTAATCTACTTTCTGCTTAAAAATGAAGCATCATGTGATGTTTTTTCTCCTTTTTCTCTCCTCCTTCTATTTCCCGTATATGATTTTATCAATCAGTTGTTAGTTATATACAGTTGTTTTCTTGTTGTACCACAAATTTCAGCTTACAATTATTAACCCCCCCTCCCCCCCTCCCTCAAATTTCAACACATATTTTATTCTTACCCTTTTATCTCTCTAAAAAAAAAAAAGGCCCGAGTACGGTGATTTTGAAGAGATAATTTTGAATTCAATGATTGTCAACAGTGTCATCATTCATGTCTGCCAGTTGCCTAATGTAAAAGCTGAACATATCATTGTTGTTGAACACACTATACATTTTTGGTTTCTTGGTATGCTTTTGTATGGTATATGAATAGTGTGTGTGTGTGTGTGTGTGTGTGTGTGTGTGTGTGTGTGTGTGTGTGTGTGTGTGTGTGTGTGTGTGTGTGTGTGTGTGTGTGTGTGTGTGTGACATTCTGAGTATATATTTTTGTTTAAACCAACAGGGATAGAGACGCACATATACACAAACAGTGAGGTATTAAAAGGCATGCTGAGACACTGGCAGACACAGCCACAAGCGGGGGACGAGATAGCCTAGTGGTCAGAAGATTGTGCTCGCAATTTGACGACCCGGGTTCGATTCCGGTCGAGGGGATTTTTCTCCTGGAATTAACATCAGTGCTGATTCCACTCTCCCCGAAAGTCCTTCGAATGAGACTATAAACCGAGGCCCCGCGTGTGAACGCACGCAGAACATCTTGCGCACACGTTAAACCTTGTTCCTCTTTTCGAAAGTGTAGGCCAGATGACAAGATTGACAAAACTGCATACACACGGGGGACTAGATGTAAAAAAAAACCCACATGAGTGCTTGTTTCATTATCATCCATATAAAAGAATAAATAAATACATAATAAAAAACAAGCAGAGGCGCAGTCACAGCCAACCTGACAGTCCTCCAGACGAGACGAGACAAAAGACACAAAACCAGACAGCCAGCCAACCAACCAACCAGACGAATACTTAGGGAGGCAGACGAAATACTAAACCAGCTAGCCAACCAGCCAGTCAGTCTTAAGGCCAGACAGACGGTCGGTGAAGGAAACAGACAGACAGATAGACAAACACAAAAAAAACAGACAGACAGACAGACAGACAGACAGACAGACAGACAGACAGACAGACAGACAGACAGACAGACAGACAGACAGACAGACGAGAGAGAGAGAGAGAGAGAGAGAGAGAGAGAGAGAGAGAGAGAGAGAGAGAGAGAGAGAGAGAGAGAGAGAGAGAGAGAGAGAGAAGACAGACAGACAGACAGAAGACAGAAAGACAGACGACAGACAGACAGACAGAAAGACAGAAACAGACAGACAGAACGACAGACAGACAGACAGACAGACAGAAACAGACAGACAGACAGACAAACAGAAACAGACAGACAGACAGACAAACAGAAACAGACAGTATAATGAACGCTGTCTGTTTTATTTTTTTTATTTTTTTTGGCTCAGCCTTGGCTAACCAAGGGGCAGAACCCGGGGAGGTCCCGAACGTGATTATCGGCCCTTTCTACACCAACCTGGCCATGATTCTGGAACAACTCAACATTCCCTACCTGGTCACTGACTATAAGGTCAGCTTTGTGTTGTGTTGTGTGTGTTGTGCTGTGTTGTGTTGTGTTGTGTTTGTTGTGATAATTATGTATGTTGTGTTGCATTTATGGCCATGATTCTGGAACAACTGAACATTCCCTACCTGGTCACTGACTATAAGGTCAGCTTTGTGTTGTGTTGTGTTGTGTTGTGTAATGTAGTGTTGTATTGTGCTTTGTTGTGATGTGTTGTATTGTATTGCGTGGTGTTGTAATGTGTTATATAGTGTTGTTTTGTGTTGTATTGCATTGTATTCTGTTGTATTGCATGTTGTATTTTATTGCATCGTATTGTATTGTACTGCATTGTATTGTATTGTATTGTACTGTACTATACTGTATGCTATTGTATTGTATTGTATTGTGGTCACGACATATTTTTCTGTATGAAGTTTAGGCC
>CM060337.1:21829740-21834740 GCA_030674155.1 Stramonita haemastoma
CATATCAAACCTCACCTATCACAATTCTAGATCGTTTTTTAATGCCATGGAAAATAAATCTAGACAAATTCTCTTTGTGCTGCTCACTTTGTAACTGAAGCAGTATTGATAATGGTAAATAAACCGAGTCTCTTAAAAATTTTGACCGTATATCAGAGTACATAAGGCAGTCATACAGAAAATGCTTTTCATTTTCAATTTTGGATGTGCAGAAGGGACATGATTTTCTTTGATTTGATTCACTATAGCGATGCATGTTATTGTTAAGGGGTAGAACACCACATCTTATCTGTGCAAGTGCAACTCTAAAGCAGTAAACATCAGTAGTCATAAGATACTTCTCCCTCTCAAACACTGTTTTGAATGATCGGTACTGCCTGTATGTATCTCTGTCTCTTAATGCACCAGACCATTCCTGTATGAACATGTCAATCAGACGCTGTTTGAACATATTAAGAAAAGTTTTCACATTGCCAACACCCTGATGCAGCCAAACTACATTAAATCCTGATACACATAGAATTAATCTTATTTGTGACACCCAACAGTCTTTTCCCTTTTCATCTAGACACAGTAACATTTCGTAAGCTTTACGTGGTAGTCGTTGTTGTTCCATTGCTAACAATTTAAACCAGTATCTGAGAGAGTTTATATAAGAATTAACATACAGGGGATAACGTCCCAAATCGCCATACACCATTTTGTTAGGAGTACGCGTTGGAACGCCTAGGAACCTCTTACATGCCCTGAGGTGGACTTTCTCAATGTCATTCAAACGTTGAAGACCCCAAATTTCAGATGAATACAGTAAAACTGGCTGTATTTTGGTGTCAAAAATCTTAAAGTATGTGCTTGGAGCCATGTCCGAATACGTTTTGAAAACTTTATTCACACTAAGAAGTGCTTTTTTTCCTTTTTGTTACCAGATGTTTGGTACCTCGTTTAGCACTAATTTTAGTAGTAAAATTGTAACCTAGGTAACAGTATTCGTTGACAATTTCAAGTGAAACATTATCATAGAACCATTTTTCTTTTTCACCAAGAAAGCCACCTTTACGAAAAACCATAATTTTAGTTTTATCTTTATTTACATTGAGTTTCATATTCTCACAACAGACCTTTAGACAATTTAACTGATTTTGGAGACCAGAAGGAGTATTGGACAGTAAAACCACGTCATCAGCAAAAAGTAATAGAAATAATTCGGTAAGTTCAGGTAACATTTGAATACCATGTCTTCCATTTAACGAGATGTAGTCAGCTAACTGGTTAATGAATATTGAAAACAGATTAGGGCTTAACACACACCCTTGACGGACACCAACAGGACAAGCAAAAAAGTCAGACAACTGAAAATCCACCCTTACACAAGACAGCAAAGAGTTATACATGGCTCTTAAAGAACATAAAAACTTCCCTTTTATCCCGTTGTTTCTCAGACATTCTAAAAGTTTACCATGGTGGACAGAGTCAAACGCTTTCCTAAAATCTATGAAAGCAACATATAACTTTTGCCCTTTTCTACTTAAACATTTTTGGACTATAGAATAAAGAGTAAAAATCTGATCAGTAGTGGAATAATGTTTCCGGAAGCCAGCTTGAGATTCAGAAATCAGCATGTTCTCCTCAAGCCACAGGTACAATCTGCAATTTAAAATGGTGGTATAACATTTAGACAGTATACTAAGCAGAGAAACACCCCGATAATTATCCATTTTTTCTGTGTCACCCTTTTTATGTAAAGGTATTACAATTGCTTTAGTCCACTCTTGTGGATACTCACCTTTATCAAATAAATTATTAAACAACTTTGTCAAAAATAATACAACATCTTTTCCACCTGACTTTAACATTTCTGCACATATGCCATCAAGCCCTGTTGCTTTGCCACTTTTTAATTTCCTTATAGCATGTTGAACTTCCTCTACTGTTATAACTCTGTTTAGAAAATGATTTGGTTCTTCAAATTGATCACAATCTGGTATATCTTGGTGCTCATTATTGTCACTGCTAAAGACATTTTTGAAATGACTATACCAGTCATTTATAGTGATATTACTACTTGTTTTATTTGTTCTTTGCGTGCATCCCATATTTCTGACTTCTTTCCAAAACGATTTTGGATCCAGCTTGTCTGATGCAAGTGCAGCAGCTCTTTCTTTTTTAAAATTGCGTTTTTTCTGTTTTATCAAATTTTTATATAGCTTCCGAGCCTGTATATAATTTTCCCGGTCATTGTCACTTCTCGATGTACGAAAAGTTGACAGTTTTTCCCTTGAAAGTCGTTTAGCTTTTAAGCATTCATCATCGAACCATTTTGAACATCGTTTCTGTTTGCATGGATAACATTTTGTCAACATACAGCTACTAGCAATATTCAAACATTTCACAAATAAAGTAAGAGCTTCATTTACATCATTATCTAATTTTTCATTAGCTGCTTTGAGTATATCTTGGATATCTTCACTTTTCATTTTTTCTACAAATTCTACCTCCTTTTCTGTTTTCCAAATGTTTTTTTCAATGACATTTTGTTTTGCTGTCTTATCTTTCTGCTCATCTTTGGCAAAACCACTTTCAACAAGATCATACAAAAGCACAACTGGTAAGTGGTCTGATTCCGTTAAGTTTTGCACTTTAAGAGAAATAGCATGTGAGTTCATATACAGTTCATTAGACATGATAAAATAATCCACAACACTGCAACCAGAACTAGAAACATACGTAAAACCGTTATCCATACCTTGTTCACATAATCCATTTAAAATAAGACAATCGAACATACTGCATAACTCAAGTAATTGCTCTCCAAATGTGTTATAGTTATTATCAAGGGAGTTACGAGGAAAATCACTTTTTTCATACACCAGTGAGCTTGACAAATCAAAGTCCACATGGCAGTAATTGCTATTGGCAGTTCTAGCATTTAAATCACCAAAAATTAAAACATAGAAATCATCAAACATTTCTTGCAATTGCAAATAACACAGTTCTAATAGCTCTATACCATAACCATCTTGTCTGCCCTTCCAATAATTTTAATCATATGGAGGAATGTAAACACATATGCACATAACATCTTTGTCCGTACTAAATACAGCTTTATCTAATTGAACAACAATAGTGTTATCTACATAGACTGGAATATGTTTTACAAATTGGGAAAGTCTTTTCTTGATAAGTACAACTACCCCACCAGAACACCTACCATGATGGGAAAGTTTCAAAGCTTTTGACGAAAATATGAGAAAATCACTGAACATATCTGATTCAAAATCTGTGGCTAGAAATGTTTCAGTTAAACAAATGATATCATGGGACTGGACATACTGAATAAAGTCACTGTCATCAAGCTTAGAAAGCAAACCATTTACATTGTAATTAAGAAACTTTAGGCAACTTTTGGAACAAGAAACACTCATGGAACTATGACATACTACATCATCTATCTGTGGATTCTTATTTCTCACTTGATAGGCCTGGCCGATTTCCTATTTATTATGGACACTTTTTGACCGTGTCTTAGTCCCCCCTTCTGACCCTTTTTTACCCTCTTTACTCCCCTCTTTCGATCCCATTCGTTTCAGTGTGTCCAGAATACTGGACTGACTTTGAGACCTGCTTGTTGCGGGGGCACTGTCTGACTGACCCCGCTTTGCCTTTGGAGCTTTTTGCTTGCTCCGTGCCATCCTACCTGTCTTCTTTTTAGATTCTGTGGATGGGGAACTCACCTTTGCTTTTGTGGATTTAGCGGGTGCAGTTACTTCATTCACACTATTTTGCGTGTTTTGTTCCTTGTTTTGTCTGTTCTCTACCATGAGGTCATTGTCAGTACAGGGAGTGTCCGTAGTAAGGTCCTGTGGCACATCCACAGCTACCTGGTCATCAGACGGTGCCTCAGGAGGAATGTCAGTCTTGTCTGTCAGTTTGTCATGTCCTGACTCATTTTGTTTGTCACAGTCTTCTTCCTTGTCAGTATCACTTTGTAACTGATGGGGAGGCTGCCCATTTTCATCAGAAAGATCATCCTCTGTGTCAGTACTAGAGTCACCTGTTTCATGGGTTGCCCTGTTTGTGTCAAACCCGTCAGCTCTGACTTCACTGTGGCCCTGTCTGTCCTGAAGACTGTCATCGTCTGTAAGCATATCATTTGTATTTGTCTCTAGTTTGTCATTTATGGTTATGTAGTCCTGCTGCATAAGTCTGACACTGTCTGTATTTGCTGCATACAAAGCGTCATTTGACATGTGCTCTTGCTGATTTTGCTGGAGTTGGGTGCACCTGCTGACTTCTCTGTCCTGCTGGTAATGATATAGCTCCTGGCCTCTGGTCCTGTTGGGAGGCCTTGTATAGAGTTGCTCCTTCTTCCTGAAAGACTGGGGGCCCCTCTGGACTACTCTTGTGTAGGAATCCTGGCCTGGGGCAATGAGAGGTCCACTTCCTGGGTCACCAACGAAGTCCCTGCTGAGGTAGTGACGACTTCTGTTCTGAGTAGGTGGTGACCTGTTTTCCTCGGTGTTCCATTGCTGTAATCCCCTCTTTTGGTGGCCTTTGGAACTTCTGCCAGCAACGTGATATTGCTGTCCAATGTAGCTTCTGCCTTTCCTGTGTCCATCGTCAGAACTATCTCTTCCATGCCATTGACCACGGGTTGGTTCTGGCCTGTGATGCTGGGAAGGTGGAAGATATGGCCAGTCTTCGTTACGTAGAGGCTGAACACTGCCAGTGTCCATGCTCCTGTGCTGATCAGGCTCGTACTGACTTTCTTGATGCCAAGGGGCTGGTTTTTTCATAGTGTCAGCAAAGTGTAGACGACCATTCCTGTAGAAAACTGTTTGTCCCTGGCTTCTGTAGAACTCAATCATTTCTTTCTGTCTTGAGGTTGGGTCA
Organism: Stramonita haemastoma; assembly: GCA_030674155.1. NCBI lineage: Eukaryota > Metazoa > Mollusca > Gastropoda > Neogastropoda > Muricidae > Stramonita > Stramonita haemastoma. Next base: position 21,834,631 of record CM060337.1, read on the forward strand.
GCTGTGACTCTTATTCCGTCACGTCGCAGCTCATCTCTTAGCTGTTTGTTGGTGAGAACGGACAGCTTATCTGCCCACCATGAGAACTGGGCCACCACTGGACGGGGATC